>VFSX01000590.1:0-17500 GCA_016618255.1 Chlamydomonas sp. UWO 241 | reverse complement strand
CAACTCTGCAACAACCCTGCAACCCCCTGCTACAACCCACTCACAGGTAACGTTCCAGCCCTGCGCGTCCGCTTCCGTGTCACACACGCACACACACACATACACACACACCTACCCTACAACCCTCTCTCAGGTCGCGTTCCAGCCCCAACTCCGCGGCGCGCCCGCAGCATTCGTGGCCAACACACACACACACACACACACACAGCCCCTCCCCCCCCCCGAACAACCACCATCCACACACACAACATACAAACACACTCTCAGGTCACGTTCCAGCCCTACCTCCGCGGCGCGCCCGCCGCATTCGTGGCCAACACACACACACACACACACACACACACACACACACACACACACTCTCAGGTCGCGTTCCAGCCCTACCTCCGCGGCGCGCCCGCCGCGTTTGCTGCTGGAGGCGGCACCACGTTTGAGCGCCGATCCGGAGGGGCCGGGGCCAACGGCAGGTCGCCACCGCCAAGTGAGTGTCCC
Source organism: Chlamydomonas sp. UWO 241 (assembly GCA_016618255.1). Taxonomy (NCBI): domain Eukaryota; kingdom Viridiplantae; phylum Chlorophyta; class Chlorophyceae; order Chlamydomonadales; family Chlamydomonadaceae; genus Chlamydomonas; species Chlamydomonas priscui. The sequence continues at coordinate 17,008 of VFSX01000590.1, read as the reverse complement.
GATACCGCCCTGCAGCCTCATCATTTTTTCAAGATAACGACACCCCAACACGCCCTTTCTCTGTCCCTCTCTCTCTCTCTCCCTCTCTCTGTGTGTCTCGCTCTCTGTGTGTCTCTAACTTTCTCTCTGCCCTTGTCTCTCCCTCTCACACACACACACTAAGGTGGCGGGGCCAACGGCCGGTCGCCACCGCCACCGCCACCGCCAGTGAGTGCGGTGTCGGGGAGGGTTTAGGGTTGAGGTTTAGGGTTTAGGGTTGAAGGGCCCCAACACACAACACTCCAGCACTGTCTTGCTCCCTGCCCGTCTCTGCGTCTCTCCCTCGCTCTGCCTCGCGCGCGCGCGCGCTCTCGTTCTCCCTCCGTCTCTCTCTATGTCTCCCTCGCTCTCTCTCGCTCTCCCCCTCTCTCCCTCTCTGTCCCTCTTTCTCAGTTTGTCTGTCTCTATCTATAGATAGCAGAGAGACAGATCTCTCTGCTTCTGTCCACACACACATACAGTGAGGGGGCAATGGCCGGTCACCACCCCCGAGTGAGTGCGGTGCTGGCGAGGGCCCAAACACACAACAATCCAGCACATGCTCTTGCTCCCTGCCCGTCTCTGTGCTCTCTCGCTCTCTCGCTATCGCTCCCTCTCTCTCGCTCTCTGTCTTTCTGTGTACGTCTCTCTGTGTGTATCTATATCTCTGCCCCTGTCTCTCTCCCTCAGACAGACACACACACGCACACACACTGAGGAGGCAACAGCCGTTCACCACCCAGTGAGTATCCCGACACCCCCCTGCAGCCCCAACACACGTTTGGGTTTTATTTTAGATAACGGCACTCAACTTTTTCTCTCTGTCTCTCTGTTTCTCTGTTTCTCTTTCTCTCACGCGCACACACTCTCTGCCCCCCCACCCCTCCCACCCACCTCTTCTCCTACAGTGGGCGACATGTACCACTCTGTCGGCGCCTACCCCGATGGCTCTCTTTCTCTCTCTCGCGCTCTCGCCCTCTCGCTCTCGCTCGCTCGCTCTCGCTCTCGCTCTTTCTGTCACACGCACACACACACACACTCCCTCCCCCCTCCTTCCCCAGTGGGCGACACGTTCCAGTGCCACTCTGTCGGCGTCTACCCCGCGGGCTCTCTCGCCCTCTCTCTCCGCCCCTATCTCTTTCTCTCACACGCACACACACGCACCTCCCCCCTCCCTCCCCCCTTTCCCCTCTACAGTGGGCGACATGTTCCAACGCCACTCTGTCGGCGCCTACCCCGCGAGCTCTCTCCTTCTTTGTCTCTCTCTCTCTCCCTCTCCCTCTCCCTCTCCCTCTCCCTCTCCCTCTCCCTCTCCTCTCCCTCTCCCTCTCCCTCTCCCTCTCCCTCTCGTTCTCACACGCAAACACACACACACTCCCCCCCCCCTTCCCCAGTGGGCGACATGTTACAACGCCACTCTGTCGGCGCCTTCCCTGTGGGCTCTCTCTCCTTCTCTCTTTGTCTGTCTCCCTCGCCCTCGCCCTTTCCCCCTCTCTCTCTCTCTCTCTCTCTCTCTCTCTCTCTCTCTTTCCCTCACACGCAAACACACACATACACACTCCCTCCCCCCCTCTTTTCCAGTGGGCGACATGTTCCAACGCCACTCCGTCGGCGCCTACCCCGTTGGCTCCAGCGGCGTCGTGAGCGACTCAATCCTGCCCACCTCGCTGGGGGGGCTCAACCAAGGCGCCGCTGGGGGCATCAGAGGATTCACGGTGCGTGTGCGCGAGTGTGTGCTTGTGCATGTTTTGTGTGTGGGTTGGGTTGGGGGAGGAGGGGGGGGGCAGTGCTGCCCACCTCTCATAAGGGGTGAGGGGGGGGGGGCTCAACCAAGGCGCTGCTGGGGGCAGCAAGGGGTCCAGGGTGCGTGTGCGCGAGTGCGTGCTAGCAAGTGTGTTTCGGGAGGGGAGGCCTGTGGCGCTCTGATGGCGCTCTGATGGCGCTCTGTTCGCGTCTGCTGGTCTGCAGTAGCGTCGTGGGCGAGTAGATTCTGCCCACCTCGCTGGGGGGGGGGGCATTTTAGGCGCTGCTGGGGGCAGCAGGGGATTCACGGTGTGTGTGTGTGTGCTTGTGAGTGTGGGGGAGACCAGTGGCACTCTGGTGGTGCTCTGATGGCGCTCTGATGGTGTGCTCCGATGGCGCTCTGGTGGTGCTCTGATGTTGCGTTGATGGTGATCTGATGTTGCGTCGATTGCACTCTGATGGATGGATGCTCTGCTCTGATGGCGCTCTCATGGGTTGCTCTGATGGTGCTCTGATGGTGCGTTGATGGCGCTCTGATGGTGCTCTGATGGCGCTCTGATGGGTTGCTCTGATGATGCTCTGACGGCGCTGCGATGGTGCTCTGATGATGCTCCGATTGCGCTCTGATGGGTTGCTCTGATGGTGCTCTGTTGGCGCTCCGATGGTGTTCTGATGACGCTCCGATGGCACTCTGATAGTGCTGTGCTGGGGGGCTGATGGGGTGCTCTGATGGTGCTCTGATGGGGGTGCTCTGATGGTGCTCTGATGGCGCTCTCATGGGTTGCTCTGATGGTGCGTTGATGGCGCTCTGATGTTGCTCTGGTGGCGCTCTGATGGTGCTCTGATGTTGCGTTGATGATGCTCTGATGGGGGAGGCTCTGATGGTGCTTTGATGATGCTCTGATGGGGTGCTCTGATGGGGTGCTCTGATGGGGAGCCCTGATGGGGTGCTCTGATGCAGTGCTCTAATGGGGTGCTCTGTTGATGCTCTGTTGGTGCTCAGAGGATGATGTTCTGCTGGTGCTGCCCCCCCCGCCACCCCCCACTCCTCCCCGCAGTCCTTCTCCGCCGGCACCTACGTCCACCCCGCGCCGCAGCAGCAGCGCGTCGACGAATCCCCTACCGCAGCCACGGGCGGAGGGAGGCTAGGCGATGCCGGCGGGTGCGTGTCGTTTGTGCGTATGGTGGCGTGTCGCGGTGTTTTGTCGCGTGGGTGTGGTGCGTGCCTCTAGGGGGGGGGGCACAGCCTCTGCAGCAGCAGTGGCGCCGGCGAATCCCCTTCCGCAGCCACAGGCAGAGGGAGGCTGGGCGACGCCAGCGGGTGTGTCGTCTGTACTCATGGTGTTTTGTCGCGATGTTTTGTCGCGTGGGTGTTACGAGTGCCTCAAGAGGGGGGGGGCACAGCCTCTACGCAGACCCCCTTTGGAAACCCCAGCAACCTAACCCCTACCACACACACACACACACACACTCTCCCCCCCACAGCCTGACGCTGCTCAAGTCGTTTGAGAACTGCGACGTCGACCCAAACGCGCCGGCGCTCACCGACGGCAACTCGGAGCTCGGCTTCGACGTGTTCAAGATCCCGTCGCACATGGTGCCTGCCTTCGAGGAGTCGAGCCTGCCGGTGAAGGTGCTTGTATGTTGCGTGTCTTCTTTCTATGACCTGTCTCTGTTCTGAGGTGAAGGAGTCGCAGACACACACGCGCTCTCTCGCACTCTCTGGCACGCTCATTTTCTGTCACACTCTCTCTCACTCGCACTCTCTGCCTCACTCTCTGTCACTCTCTCGCTGTCTCCGTCTCTCTCGCTCTCACGGTCTGTCACACTCGTATGCTTCTCTCACACTCTCTCGCTCTCACTCTCTGCCTCACTCTCTGTCGCTCTCTCACTCTGTCACTCTTTTGCTGTCACTGTCAAACTCTCACCTTCTTTCCATCTCACTCTCACTCTCGCTCTCTCTGTCTCCGCCTCTCTAGCTCTGTCTGCCTCACTCTTGTGTCACTCTCCCACTCTCTCGCTCTCTCTGCCACTGTCATTTCTGTCACAATCTCTCTGCGACTCTCCCCCACTCTCACTCTCTGCCTCTCTCTCTGCCACTCTCTCGCTCTCACTGTCTGTCCCACTCTTGTTCCACTCTCTCTCACACTCTCTCTCTCTCTCTCTCTCTGTGTGTGTCTGTCTCACTCTTGTTCCACTCTCTCTCTCTCGCGCTCCGTCTCTCACTCCCCCACTCCGTCTCCCACTCTCTCTCACACATGAACCGTCCTCCTTGCTTCATTCTGCTAGGTGACGGCCCACTCGCGTGCCAGCGTCGTCTCCAACATCATCACCAAGCTCGTCTCGGAGCGCGGGAGCGCGGTGCTCATCACCGCAGGTGTGTGTGTGAGTGTGTGAGTGTGTGTGTGTGTGTGTGTGTATGGCAGCCGGAACGCAGGGACGCTCCGGCTGCCATGCAGTGAGAAAAACCTAGTTTTGTGTTTCCTCTAAACCAAACATGGCAAAGAATGCTTGTTAGAGTGGATTTGTGATGCCCATTATGTCAGGCATCCGAATCCACCGTTCCCATCTCAATCGGATCAAGGAATCACGGGTATACACGTATACCCTTGTATACGGTATACGTTATACGGTATTATATGGTATACGGGCCCACGTATACGGTATACTGCCGCGCCCTCTGTATGCGTGTGTGTGTGTGTGTGTGTGTTGTGTGTGTGCGCGCAGGCGGACCCCACCATGGAGCGCTGTTCTCAAACACACACACACGTGCACACACACACCAGTGCTTCCGTTAGCCAACCCGCAACCCTACAAAGTGCACTTTTGGGTTGAGATGGCCGATTCGGGCTGGCGCGTCGGGTTGAGATTGCGCGAACTCCGACCCGAAAAGTGTTTCGCCAAAATTCGCCTCCGTGGGGTTGAGATTGGCGAAATGAGCGTGAGGCCCGGTTTGAGCAATTATTTTTCCAAGATCCTCAACGGAACCTCTGACACACGCACTCACGCGCACACACACATGCATACATGTGCGCGCGCACACACACATACACGCACACACACACACACACACACGCGCAGGCGGACGCGCCATGCACGTTGCCATGATGGCCGCCGTCGCCGCGCGCGCGCGGCTGCGCGCATCACGCCAACCGCAGGAGGTGCTGCTGCTGCCCAAGTTTGTGACGGTTGACACGACAGGTGTGTGTGTGTGCGTGTGTGTGTGTGTGTTTTGTTTGTTGAGGGAGGGGGAGGTGCCCCCGACATCTGGGATTGCTGCTGCTGCTCTGCTTGCAGGCATCGGCTGGGAGAGTGTCTTCATCAAGTTCCACATCGTGCGCGCGCCATACATGCTCCTCAGCCCAGGCGACTCCTCCCCCCTCCCCCCCGCCCCCCCCCCCCGCTACCGCCCCTGACGTATGTGTCTGCTGCTGTCTGCTGCTGTCTGCTGCTGCTGCTCTGCTTGCAGGCACGCCCCGCTGGGAGAGTGTCTTCCTCAAGTCCCACATTGTGCGCGCCCTCCCCCCCTTCCCCTTCCCCCTCCCTTTCGCCCCCCATGACGTATGCGAATGCTGCTGCTGCTCTGCTTGCACGCTCGGCTGGGAACAGTGTCTTCCTCTTGCCACACAGTGTCCCTCTCCCGCCCCTCCCCCACCCCCCAACCCACCTCCACCACCCCACCCTCCCTTGCGCACCCCCTGACATTTGCGACTGCTGCTGATTCTTACAGGCACGCCCCGCTGAGAGAGTGTCTTCCTCAAGTCCCACATTGTGCGCGCCCTCCCCCCCTTCCCCTTCCCCCTCCCTTCCGCCCCGCATGACGTATGTGAATGCTGCTGCTGCTCTGCTTGCACGCTCGGCTGGGAGCAGTGTCTTCCTCTTGCCACACAGTGTCCCCCACCCCCCAACCCGCCACCCACCACCCCACCCTCCCTTGCGCACCCCCTGACGTTTGCGACTGCTGCTGATTCTTACAGGCACGCCCCGCTGGGAGAGTGTCTTCCTCAAGTCCCACATTGTGCGCGCCCTCCCCCCCTTCCCCTTCCCCCTCCCTTCCGCCTCCCATGACGTATGTGAATGCTGCTGCTGCTCTGCTTGCACGCTCGGCTGGGAACAGTGTCTTCCTCTTGCCACACAGTGTCCCCCTCCCGCCCCCCCACCCCCCAACCCACCACCCACCACCCCACCCTCCCTTGAGCACCCCGACGTTGTGACTGCTGCTGATTCTTACAGGCACGCCCCGCTGAGAGAGTGTCTTCGTCAAGTCCCACATTGTGCGCGCCCTCCCCCCTTCCCCTTCCCCCTCCCTTCCGCCCCCCATGACGTATGTGAATGCTGCTGCTGCTCTGCTTGCACGCTCGGCTGGGAACAGTGTCTTCCTCTTGCCACACAGTGTCCCTCTCCCGCCCCTCCCCCACCCCCCAACCCACCTCCCACCACCCCACCCTCCCTTGCGCACCCCCTGACGTTTGCGACTGCTGCTGATTCTTACAGGCACGCTCGGCTGGGAGAGTGTGTTTCTCAAGTTCCACATTGTGCGCGCCCCATGCGTGCTCCTCAGCCCAGGCAACTCGCAGTCGCCGGTCGCGACGGCGGCGGCTGCTGCTGCGTTCGCGGTCCAGCAGCAGCAGCAGCAGTACGGGGAGCACGTGCACATGCAGATGCAGCAGCAGCACCAGCAGCAGTTTGCGGAGCAGCTGCAGATGCAGATGCAGCAGGGGCAGCAGCACCAGCAGCAGCAGTACGGGGAGCAGTACGGGGAGCAGCACGCGCAGATGCAGCAGGGGCAGCAGGCGCAGCAGCGCCAGCAGGGGCACGGCCAGCAGCAGCAGTACGCGGAGCAGCTACAGATGCAGATGCAAGGGCAGCACCAGCAGCACCAGCAGCAGCAGGGCCGGCAGCCTCAGCGGAGCGAGTCGGACGTCGCGCACAAGCTGCGGTCTCTGGCGCTGTGACCATGCATCACCGCCCACTTCCCAAGCAGGACCAGCAGCAGCAGCAGCCCTACCACATTCCCAACGCCTCAGGCGGCGCCTCAGGCGGCGAATTTACTTGCGCGGATCAGGCGGCGCCTCAGGCGCCGTCGACCGCCTCAGACGCACCCCTGATTGCCTCAAGGCGCCGCCTTAGGCGTCATCCCGACCGCCTGAGGCGCCCACCACCGCCTGAGGCGCACGCCCGACTGCCTCGGGACGTTTTGACCGCACTCATTCTGCGGATCAGACAATGGGGCTGTGGCAGGCCAGCCGCATGTAACAGCTGGCAACAGCATCGCCAGGCGAAGTATGGCTCCCAGGCAGGCGGCAAGCTGCGTCGAGACGACGCCGCACCACTGCCCTGGCAGCTGCCCAGAAGCTGTCCAGCAGGTGCCCAGCAGTCACCCAGCAGCAGCTGGGTCGGCTGCGAGGCGGACTTTACTGTTGTGTGCGCAAGCTGTGGCGCGGCAGCACAGCACCCATGACGATGCAGATGGACCCATGCAGACACTCGGATCCCCCCCCCCTCCAGCAGGGGGGCATCCCCCATAATCAAGAGAGTGTTCGCAGGGAGGGGGGGAAAGAGAGCGAGAGAGCCTCGGCAGATGGTCATGGGATTATCGCGGCGCGGACGCCGGGCCGCCGGGGCGTGTCCATGTTAGACGCACCCATGCACATAGACCAAGCTAGGAAGCAACAACCACCTCCGGCCTACAATACACTTTGCCATGCGCCACGCGTTGCGTGATGCCTTGCCGTCCACGGGGGGCAGGGCACGTGTGTGTGGGGGGGCTTTCAAGGGCGCCCCCCTCATTGGTGTTGTCTTGCCCTCCACGTGGGGCAGGGGGGGGAGGGGGTTTACAGAGCCGGGGTGGCGCGCACGCCCCCGCCCCCCTGGATTAGTGTCGCTTATGACAGAAGCAGCACAGGCACAAAATGCTGCGGGGCAGAGGGCTCGCCGGGAGCTACGCGGGGACAGCCCCCCCCCCGCTCCCCCCCCCTCGCCCCCCCTCACTCACACACCCGCACACGCGCGCGCGCGCACGCACGCACACGCACACAACTGAAGAGCCACGAAATTGTTTCACATGACTGCCGTCAAGGCATGACTGCACGCGCACACGCACCCCTCGATAGTGCGCGGGGCTTTTGGTTTTGCAGCGCCAAAGGGGGGCCCCGGGTCTCCGCCCCCTATCTCTGTTTGGTTCTCAGGCCACGATTTGTTGGGTTCCACAGGTTTTACACACGTACGCGCCCGGAGGACCCGGGGGCGTGAGTTGAGGCCTAGACGACACGTCTAGGGCGGCTCTACTAGAAGAGCCCGCAAGGTCACGCAGCGCGCCAGCCGGGGGGGGGGGCTCTACTGGGAGAGCCCGCAAGGCCACGCAGCGCGCCAGGCTACCAGGCCGGTGATTTGTTGTGCTAGGCCACGCATTGGTGTCACCCGCGAAGGGGGAAACAAACTCCCTTTCCGGCGCGCGGGGCATACCCTCCCGGCCTCGGGCTTTGCTCAAAATCTGGCGCGCCCAAGCCTGCGTCGGGCCCTTACCAGCAGAGCCCAGCTGCACTCCCCGCAGCCACACGTTTTCAACAGCGCGGGTGAGGGGGGGGGCCCACAAGCCATGCCTGCCGCATACACTTCCATGGTCGATTCTACGGCGCGTCCTCTGGAGTAAGAACACGCAACTCGCTTTGGGCGTTGCGCACCCTTGGGGCGTGGGATTGAGGGAGCTGCCTGACGAGGCTGAGCTACCGTTTTGGGTTTTGCTCGGCACTTGGACCTTCAACCAGCGCGCGCCGGGAGACCAGGCGGCTGCCTGGCTGCCTGGCTAGGTTTTACAGGTCTTACACGTACGTGCCCGGAGGACCCCGGGGCGTGAGTTGAGCCTGGCTGCCTGGCTACTTACTACTTGGGCCGAGGAGCTAGGGGGCCCCGGGGTGTGGGATACTATATACTTTATGAATCCCCAGCCGCACGCAAGTGTGTGTGCCCGTCGCCTCTCCAGAAAAGCGGGAATGCCTCCCGCAACCCCCACCCCATCGCCCCCCCCCCCCTTCACCCTCCGTAGCCCTCCACGGTTGCACACCACCACACCACTTTGTGTGTGCCCCACGTCCCCCCACACACACACATACACAAACTCGCCATCTGCTTGTGTGCATCGGAGTGCGCCGCCACGCGCCACCACTCTGGCAACCCACGCTGGGCCTCCTCCACTGTTGATGGGTTGCCGCGGCCGGATGTCCAGCCCCCAGGGTGCTTTAAAAAGACGGGTGCATGCCAGCGCATGGTGTCGCACATGCCGCACATGGTGCAGCGCTTTCCAGCGCGTCCTTTTGCGCCTGCCAGGGGAGTAGCCTGCTCGGGCGCCCCAATGCCGCCCCAAAGCCCCGCTCACCCTACCCCCCACCCCCCACCCGATTGCTCCTTCCTGTTCCTTCCTTAGACCCAAAAGTTCGTTTTCCTGCTACGTTGGCCCCCTTCGTGCACTGCCCTGGAGAGCACCCCTGACTGCACTTTTCATCTGCCCCGTAGCAAGCTTGCCGCACGAGTCAATTCTCAATATTGTCGTCATGGTGGCGTCATGGTGATGGAAGTGGATTTCACAGTTCATGCGATAGGGATTCAAGATCCAGGATTCCTTGGAGCCTTAGTTGTTAGCTTCCTGAATTATAAACATGAAGATTGTACAGGCAGGCTGTCACGTGTGCCCGGCGCAGGCCTTGCAAGGCCAGTGACACAGGCAGGCAGTTTTTCGTGCGTCGTGGCAGCGCTCTGCACTCATTTGCGCGAGTGGCCCTTCGGAAGAGTGAATTTTGCTTAGCGACACTTGCGTCGAGTAGTGATTGTAATCGCAGCGCTGGTAGTAAGAGAGCACGCAATCAGCAGCAGATCGCCACCTTGCAGGTCTGGGGGGGGGTCATTGTGCTTGCTCGGCCACCACATGCGAGGTTGATCGCAGCATCCCCAGGACGTTGCCATCGCGGCATCCATCCAGCATGCTAACTGCACGGTTAGCGTGCCGAACAGCAAGCCCCCAGAGGGCATGGATCTCAACAGGCTGTGTGTGCAAAACGATGCGTCGAGGTTTGTGCACTGTTACACGCATAGCCGAAGTTGGTGCATCAATACACGCCTCTCCGCTGCCATCCAGTGTGGAGAGCAGGCCGAAGAGGGGGCAGCGCACCGCTTAAATGTTTGGAATCTTCATAGCGTTGCTGTCGGTCAAGAAAAGTGTCAACACGTAGAGGGGGGGGGGGCAGAAACGAGCGCCGTCGGGGTCAATACTTGCGTGGGGTCTGCCTCTGGCTGCTTCAGGGCTGAGTGACGTGCCCAGCTGGAATTGCTTGCTTGGTGCCTTCTGTGGGTGGCGCTGCCGCAGCCTACTTTTGTAGCATGACCTTTCGGCGGGCCTTGTGCCTGCTGTCTGATAGTCCCGCTGGGACTCTGGAAATGATTGCGACCGCCGGCAGTGGATTTGTGGCACTACTCTCTCTCGTCGTGTGCAGCTGCCTCCTGCATCTCTCTCTTACTGGTAGGCTGGCGCGCTGCGTGGCCTTGCGGGCTCTACTAGTAGAGCTCCCCTAGACGTGTAGTCTTGGCCTTTACTCACGCCCAGGGTCCTCCGGGCATGTAAAAACTGAAAAAACATCTCTCTTGCCGGAGCCCGCCGCCGCCGCTGATGAGATGTTGGGTGTTACAGATGGTACAGTCTCTATATGGTCGTCTGTGCATCCATTTCCAGCACGCTGCACCCTCCAGGGCAAGTTTACTCAACTCCGCTACCACCCCGCAAGTGGAAAGGGCAGCCCTGCGCCCAAAGGTGAGGTGCTTACGGGCGGGATACGCGCCGAACACGGTCTAATGTGGTGTCCCAAACTGCAACATCCATCATCAGAACTGCTTGGATTGTTTCGCTCGTGCGCACAGGATTTGGCCCCGCAAGGACGAGTCAAGGGGAGAACAACTCGTTTGAGCGCTAGAGAATAGAGTGCCACACTCGCGGCGGCGCCTTGTCCGGCATGTACGCAAGAAAAATTCAGTCATGCGTGGCGGTGTATGCGCCGTGAGCTCGTGGCTGTCACACTAGATGTCTCGCATCAGAGCGCGGCGTCAGCCGAAACAGTAAATTTCGGCAGATTTCGGTGGCTGATTTTGCATCCGTCGTCAGAACGAGTAGTCAGCCGAAACAGCCGAAACACTCGATTTGTTTTGCTGATTTCGGCGGGAAGGGGCCCACGTCCATCATCAGACTCCGTCGTCAGCCGAAACAGCCAAAACAGTCAATTTCGGCTGATTTCGGCTGATTTCGGTGGGAAGGCTCGCATCTGTCACCAGAAAGAGTCGTCAGCCGAAACAGCCGAAACAGCCGAAACAGTCGACTTCGGCTGATTTCGGCTGATTTTGTGAAGGGGCTCGCGTCATCAGAAAGCGTCGTCAGGGTCGTACTCCTCGTCCATCGGAACGTCCTGCATGTCGCCGCCGCCGCCGCCCTCGCCGCCGCCGGCGTTGATCGCGTTGGCGAGCGCCTGGGGAGGGAGTGGGGGGCGGGAGAAGTGTGTAAGGGAGAAGGGGCGGGGGAAGTGTGGGGTACTCCTCATCCATCGGAACGTCCTGCATGTTGCCATCGCCGCCGCCGTCGCCGCCGCCGGCGTTGATGGCGTTGGCGAGCGGCAGGTGAGGGAGTGTGTCGTTGTGTGCGCGTGTGTGTGTGTGTGTGCGTGTGTGTGTGTGTCAGCATAGGCAACAAGGTGTGTGTGTGTGTGTGTGTGTGCAAGTTGCCGAGCACATGATGTGTGTGTGTGTGTGTGAGTGTGTGTGCGACAGCCATCTTGACAAATAACAACGTTCTGCGTCGCCGATGCACACGCACAGAAAGAACACACACACACACACACACACACACACCTGCGCCATCAACATCAGCTGCTCGGGGTTGCTCGACTGACACACATACACGCGTGCACACACGCGTGCACACACGCGTGCACACACACGCGTGCACACACACGCACACACACTAACACACACACCTGCGCTATCAGCATCAGCTGCGCGGGGTTGCTAAGCTGACGCACACACACACACACACGCACACACACACCTGCGCCATCAACATCAGCTGCTCGGGGTTGCTGGACTGAAGGTGAGCAGCAAGCTGCGCCCCAAGCCCCCCGTCGTCAACACCTGAGTGTGTAGGGTTTTTAGGGGCTTGCGTTTTGGGGTTTGGGTGTCAGGGTGTGTGTGCGTGTGTGTGCGCGCGTGTGTGCATGTGTGCGTGCGTGGACATGTGTGTATGTGAGTGCATGTGTGTGTGTGTGTGAGTGCATGTGTGTGTGTGTGTGAGCGCGCGAGCTGCGCCCCAAGCCCCCTCTCGTCAGCACCTGCGTGCGTGCGTGTGTGCGTGTGTGTGTGTGTGAGCTGCACCCTAAGCCCCCCATCGTCAACACCTGTGTGCGTGTGTGTGTGTATGTGTGTGCGTGTGCGTGTGTGTGTGCGAGCTGCGCCCCAAGCCCCTCGTCGTCAGCACCTGTGGGCGTGTTTGTGTGTGTGTGAGTGCATGCGTGTGTGTGTGTACGTGTGTGAGCTGCGCCCCAAGCCCCCCATCGTCAACACCTGTGTGCGTGTGCGTGTGTGTGTGCGTGTGAGCTGCGCCCCAAGCCCCCCATCGTCAGCACCTGTGCGCGTGTTTGTGTGTGAGTGCATGTGTGTGTGTGTGTACGTGTGTGAGCTGCGCCCCAAGCCCCCCATCGTCAACGCCTGTGTGCATGTGTGTGTGAGTGCATGTGTGTGTGTGTGTGCGAGAGAGAGAGCATCCTGGGCACCACCCCCGTCTCCGCCGCGTTGAAACTCGCCACCGCATGGCAAGGACTCCCCCCCCCTCCCTGTCCCTCCCTCCCTGTCTCCCTCTCTCTCGTTCTTTCCCTCCCTCCATCTCCCCCCCCCCACCTTGCGGACCGCCCCCATTCTGTCCGCCGTGCAGCGGCGGCGGCGGCGGCAGCGCGCCCGCTGAGCCCATGCTTCCGCCCATGCCAGTGCCGGTCCCTGCTGGGTAGTGCGCGTGCTGCGTGTGTGTGTGTGTGTGAATGTGTGTGCATGTGTGTGTGTGCATGTGTGTGAGGGACAGAGGGAGAGAGATAGAAAGGGAGAGAGGAAGAAAGAGAGGAAGGGTGGGAGAGAGAGAGACAGAGAAGAAGCGAGGGAGAGAGAGGAAGAAAGAAAGGAAGAGGGAGATAAAGAGTGGATGAGAAACAAAGAGTGTGAGAGAGCCCCCATGCTTCCGCCCATGTTAGTGCAGGGCCCCGCTGGGCAGTGCCCGTGCTGCGCGTATGTGTGTGTGTGCACATGTGTGTGTGTGTGTGTGTGTGTGTGCATGTGTGTGAGGGACAGGGAGACAGAGACAGACAGAGAGAGAGAGAGAGAGAGAGATAGAGGAAGGGCGGGAGAGAGACAGAGAAGAAGACAGAGGGAGAGAGAGGGAGAGAGAAAGGAACAAAGAGAGAGAGAGAGAGAGGAGAGAGGGCCCCCATGCTTCCGCCCATGTTAGTGCAGGGCCCCGCTGGGCAGTGCCCGTGCTGCGCGTGTGTGTGTGCATGTGCGTGTGTGTGTGCGTGTGTGTGTGTATGTGCGTGTGTGTGTGTCTGGTTGGTTTTACAATCCGCCGGGCATCTTTGGTGGAATGTGTGTGTGTGTGTGTGTGTGTTGAGAGTTTGTGCATGGCAGCCAGGTCCACACCTGCTGCGGCTGCTGCTGCTGCTGCATCCCAGAGTGCTGGTGGTACTGCTGCTGGCGCTGCTGCTGGTGCTGCTGCGGCTGCTGGTGCTGCTGCGGGTGTGGCATGTGCTGCTGCAGGCCCCCGCCTAAGCCAATACCCTGCGTAGGTGTGTGTGCGTGTGTGTGTGTGTGTGTGCGCGTGTGTTTTGCTCATAGTTTATCATATGACTGCAGTGTTGCTGCTGGTGCTGGTGCGGCTGCTGGTGCTGCTACATGTGCGGCATGTGCTGCTGCAGGCCCCCGCCCACACCAATGCCCTGCGTACGGTGTGTGAGTGTGTGTGTGTGTGTGCGTGTGTGTGCGTGTCTGTGTTTTGCTCGTAGTTTGTCATATGACGGCAGTGTCGCTGTTGCTATTGCTGTTGCTGCTGGTGCTGCTGGCGCTGCGGGTGTGGCATGTCCTGCTGCAGCCCCCGCCTATACCAGTGCTCTGCACGTGGTCTTTGGTGGTGAGCACACACACACACACACATGCACACACACACATGCACACACAAAAAAGTCGAAACAGCGTCCGATGGACTGTGGAACTGACCACACACACACACAGTCCAACACACCGCTTCTACGTTCTACTAGTGCGCTCGGGGGATGGTGGCAACCCCCCGGGCGCGCTGCGATCCAGGTGTCGACGACGCGAGTCCGATTACCCTGAAGCGTAGAGCCAACCCAAGGAGGGCATACCGGCCCGGCATCACAGACGGCCAAGCACGCCTCGCGGACTTGAGCTGGCTGGCCGCGGATGCGAGCAAAGGGGAAACAAGGCACCCCATGCATGCAGCCTTTCCTGCCCAGTCCCCGCGTGTAGCGGGGCACGCCTGGCGACGCGTCCAAGTCGTCAATCAGAACACCAGAGTGTCTACGTTCAACGTGCGGACATGTCCTGCAGAGGACGAGGGACTGGTCAAACTGGCGAGTCTGGTGCAAGATTGCGCCAAGCTTAGCGTCGGTGTTGCCGCGCTTCAGGAGCTGCGCAGGACCGACTCCAGGGAGGCGCAAGTTGCTACGGGCGACACGTCGTGGACGCTGCTATGGTCGGGTGGGGAGCACCGGCAGCGTTGGGTGGGCTTGCTGTTGTCCCCTGCATGGGCATCGGCACTCGTCTCCTGGGAGGCGGTGTCCGACCGCCTCATCCAGGCCCGCTTTGCAGCGGACCGTGGGCAGATGTTCACCATCGTCAGCGCCTACAGTCCAACGGAGGCGGCGACCGACGAGGAGGCTGGCGACTTCTACCTTCGAGTAGCGGCGCTCGCGGACAAGGCCAACGACAAGCGCGATCTGCTCATCGTGGCAGGTGATTTCAATGCAGCAGTGGGGAGAGACTCGGTGTCCGACCACGAATGCGTTGGCAAGCACCTGCCCCTCACGGAGCCAGCGGTGGCCAGCAGGAACGGTCGCCTGCTCCTCGACACTGCCACTGCATGCAGCCTGCGCGCTGCAAACACTCTCTACCCCCACAGGCCTGAGCACCAGTACACCCACATCAGCCCCATGGCTGTTGCACAGAGCAGACGGCATGCATGCTCTGTGCGCCGCCTGCACAGCGTCAAGGACTACATCCTGGTCGCGCGCCGCCGCATGCATGCGGTGAAAGACTGTAGGGTGCGTAGGCGCCCAACCTGGGACAGCGATCACCGCATGGTGGTACTGTCCATGCGCCTCCGCATGCGAGCCTCCCGCCATGCAGGCGGCTCTCAGCGGCGCGTATGGGACTCTTCACAAATGCGGCGCCCGGCTGTCCGTCGTGAGTTCAACCTCCAGCTGTCCGATCGCTTTGGGCTGCTGGAGGCCGTGCCGCCCGAGGGCGCTGATGCCCAGGCGGAGTACAACGCGATGGCTGCTGCTATTCGCGAGGTGGCCACCAACCACCTCGCTCCACGCGGCAGCCGCCGCCGGCGCGGCTGGCAGTTCACTCTGTCGCAGCGCACCCTCCGGCTCATGGACGCCCGGAAGCGCGCGCACACGGCATGGCTCAGGAGCAAGTCTGCTGCTGTCAAACGAGAGCGCAACCGCGCCAACCGCGCGGCCGACGCAGCTGTGCAGAGAGACAGGGAGAGGTGAATCGGCCAGCAGGTGGCGGAGGCGCAAGACATGCTACGCAAGAAGAATCTGCGCCAGTTTGCGCGCGCGTGCGACAGGCTGGCGGGCTGCAGCCGCAGCCATCAGATCCCACCTGCCATGCGGGACGTCTCGGGCGCGCTGAACAGCGGTCCAGACGGGGTGCTGAAGGCCATGACAGAGTCATTCGACAAGCTATATGGCGGGGAGACCAAGCTCAGCGACGAGACCCTGAATCAGCTGGAGAACGATGTAGCGGCGTTTGAGCTCACACGCGCCACAGAGGTGGACGAGGCGCACGGGCGCCCCCCTGATCTGGCTGAGACGGAGGCGTGTGTGCGAGCGTTGCGCTCGGCCGCCGCTCCGGGCGGTGACCAGCTGGACGACATGCTGTTGCGGTGCCCACCTGCCATCGCATGGCTCCACCGGGTCATCATCGCCGTAAGGCGGTCGGGGAGAGCCCCGAGGGAATGGAAAACTGCTATTATCACACCGTTATATAGGGGGAAGGGTCCGCGTGACTCCCCTGGTAACTACCGCGGTATAAGCCTTCTCTCTATTGCCGGGAAAGTGTACGCTGCCATACTTCTGCACCGCGTCTCCACGCAGGTTGAGGGTCAGTTGCATGAGGCTCAGTGTGGTTTCAGAAAAAGCAGAGGCACTGTTGATGCGATTTTTACTCCGCGCTCGCTGAGCGCGGCACATGCCGAGTACAAACAATGCATGGCTGTGGCATTTGTCGACTATTCTAAAGCTTACGATTGCATAAACCGTGCGGCACTGTGGAGAGTCCTTGGATTATATAGTGTTCATCCGCACATTATTGATCTGTTGGAGGATCTTCACACCAACACCGCAGCTGCCGTGCGGCTGGCTGGGAAAATCGGGCACGAAATCCCCGTGTCGTCTGGTGTGCGACAGGGGTGCGCCATTGCTCCTGTGTTGTTCAATGTTTTTATGACCGACATAGTTGAAAGGACGCTAGACATGTGCCAGAGCGGATGGCGAGTCAGTCTGACCCGAGCCGGACGGCTCCTGTGTCGTTCGCGTGGTTTGAGCGTATAGTAATGCTGATGTATGTCGACGATTTATGTTTGTTCTCGCACGACCCAGCTCAGTTGGCGCTTATGCTGAAAATCCTTGACAAAGTGTCCTCTAGCTTGGCATGCAAATCAACGCCGCCAAGACAGAAGTGATGATTTTGCCAGCAGATTTTGTCGCGGATCTGCCCACGTTTGCGCTGAGTGGTGGTGAAGTGAAGACCGTCTCTGCATTTAAGTATCTAGGGAGTTGGATAACCCAGAGTGGTGGTGTGGAAAAGGAGATCGGTGTGCGTGTCGGTCGCGCGCTGGGCGTGGTTGCGTCTTTTGATAAGATTTGGGCCAGCAAGAAGATGCAAGTGCAGTCTAGATGCGGGTTTACAACACTTTCGTGCTGCC
>VFSX01001045.1:0-14984 GCA_016618255.1 Chlamydomonas sp. UWO 241 | reverse complement strand
GCCCGACACCTTGAACTCAGTTTCAGTGGGAAACTGGCTGGCTACCTGGTAGGGGTGAGGGTAAACCCCCACACGCGCGCACGCACTGGACCTAGACAGGACACTGGGCCCCAGATCCACCCTATACCACCCAGGTAGTGACAGCAACGCATTGTTGGTGTGCGCCTGTGTTCTACTACTAGTCCCGCCGGCGCCATTGGCTCCAGCAATCTCCTCCATGCCCGCCAGCAATCTCCTCCACGCCCGCCAGCAATCTCCTGTATTCCCGCCAGCAATCTCCTCCATGCCCGCCAGCAATCTCCTGTATGCCCGCCAGCAATCTCGTCCATGCATGGGCGCCGCCATGCGATCTCCAAGCGCCGCGCCGCGCTCCATGCGCGCCAGCACCCGTACCACCCGCCTCATTCCCGTTCTTTAGCCATTCCGCGTGACACCTATGGCTGATCCTTGTTCCGCCGTCCCCTTTGGCATCTGTAACCCGTATCCTCTCCCTGTAGCCTCATTCCCCGTTCTTAACCGCCATCTCCATTATGGTGCCCGCCCGCTGGTGGGGCCTCGTCTCGCCCCATGCCGCACGGCTAGTGTATTGATTGCTGCGCCATCTATAATCTGCGCTTGGGGCAGGGAACCCCTGCGCCACAACCTCCTCACAAAGCCTAGCCGCATGTGCCTCGCTTCCCATGTTTCTCAAATTCTCGCCATCCGCTTCCATGCTGCCGCCTGCAATCTCCTCCACGCCCGCGAGCAATCTCCTCCATGCCCGCCAGCAATCTCCTCCATGCATGCACTCGCAGAGCGCCGCCATGCAACCCCCATGCGCCGCGCGAGCCATGCGCGCGCCGCGCCCGCCAGCTCCCGTAGCCTCATTCCCCGTTCTTTACCCATGCGCCATGACGCATTAGCCTTGTCCGCCGTCCCCTGGCATGCATAATCCGTAGCCTCATCCCCGGTAGCCGCATTCCCCGTTCTTAGCCGCCATCTCCATTATGGTGCCCGCCCTCTGGTTGGGCCTCGCCTCGCCCCATGCCGCACGGCTGGTGCATCGATCGCGTCGCCATCTAATAATCTGCGCCTTGGGGCAGGGAACCCCTGCGCCGCAACCTCCTCACAAAGCCTAGCCGCATGTGCCTCGCTTCCCATGTTTCTCAATTTCTCGCCATCCGTCTCTCTCTTCCATCCAGGCACAGTAAACCATTAGGAGCCGCAATCTGCTTGAGTTCCGATCGTTGTGAGAGGGGGTGCATGCTCGCCGCAATTCTCGCCATCGTGCATCGTGCTCTCCATCGTACCGCTGCCCCATCTGCCACATAGCCTCGCCCCATCAGGACCAGTTCATCAGTAGCGCTGTGCGTCACAGCCGCTCAGGGCAAATTTCCAGATTTTCAGCCGCCCAGTACCAAGCGCAGTTGTCCCGGTTGTCCGCCATTGAGCGGCGCCAGGGCGGGAGCCCCTGGCGAAGAGCTTATGAACTTAACATGGTAGACAGACAAACTTATGTGTGTGTGTGCCTGCTTGTGTGTAGACAGACAAACTTATGTGTGTGTGTGCCTGCTTGTGTGTGTGTGGGGGGGGGCATGTGTGTGTGTGTGTGTGTGTGTGTGTTGCCATCATCTTCCAGCAGCAGCTGCTCGCGCTCGACTTGTGCCACAGGTGTGTGAAGCTCTGATTTCGAACAACATGGAATCAGGCTGTGGTGAATGAAGCTGGTGTCTCACTTCGTCACTGTATTCTCACGTTGACTCACTCCTCACCACAGCAGGCAGGGCAAGGTCGACATCATCATTCATCTCACGAACACAAACCAGCCCTGTGACTATTTTGTTCTTGTTCTCCTCGCTCCCTCTTTCTCGCTCTCTATTGGTCTCTCTCTCTCACTCTCTCTC
This sequence comes from Chlamydomonas sp. UWO 241, assembly GCA_016618255.1. Classification (NCBI taxonomy): domain Eukaryota; kingdom Viridiplantae; phylum Chlorophyta; class Chlorophyceae; order Chlamydomonadales; family Chlamydomonadaceae; genus Chlamydomonas; species Chlamydomonas priscui. Next base: position 13,101 of record VFSX01001045.1, on the reverse strand, counting down.
ACTCTGTCTCACTCTTCGCTACTGCAGGCAGGGCAAGGTCGTCCGCGACATCAAAAGCTGGCCAATGTCCTGCTCACGAACACAAACCAGCCCCGTGACTATTTTGCCTTTGTTCTGCTCGCTCCCTCTCTCTCTTACTCTCTCCCACACTCTCTCACTCTTCACTACCACAGGCAGGGCAAGGTCGTCCGCGTCATCAAAAGCTGGCCAGCGTCCTGCTCACGAACACAAACCAGCCCCGTGACTATTTTGCCTTTGTTCTGCTCCCTCCCTCTCTCTCCCTTTCATGCTCTCTCTCTCTCTCACACACACTCTCTCTCAATCTCTCTCATTCTTCACCACCGCAGGCAGGGCAAGGTCGTGCGTGACATCAAGCTCTCCAACGTCCTGCTCCAGATCAACAACGGCTCGCTGCCAATTCTGAAGCTCGCAGACTTCTCCGTGTGCAAGGACCTGTACCGCGACCCGGGGCCGGGCGCGCTGGTGCGTTTTTTATTTTTGTCAACGAGCGTGTGTATGAGTTTGTGTGCTGCCAATCCTGAAGCTCGCAGACTTCTCAGTGTGCAAGGACCTGAACCGCGACCCGGGGTCGGGCGCGCTGGTGCGTGTGCATGTGGGAGTGTGTGTTGCAGGGGTGAACCCGCCGATCGGATTCCGATGAACAGGGCGCCCGAAGGGCGCAAACCCGATGAGTGTTTTGGGGTGGGATCGGGAAAACCGATGAGTGTGAGGGCCCGGAGGGCCTGTCATCGGCGAAGCCGATGACCACTTCAAACCGATCGGACTCATCGGCTTGGGGTATTTGAGCTACCCGATCGGCTCATGGCCTCTCCTGTTCCGCCCGACGGGCCACCGCCCGTGCGTGCGCCCGACGACAACCCCCATGCTGGTCGACGACGACGTCGAGCTCGTGCCCCCGCCGGCCGAGGAGCCCAAGAAGCGCAACGCGTTTGACCTCATGAAGGCCAGCAACCTGAAGGCTGCGTCACGAGTGTCACATGGGCATGGGGGGTGCGCGCATGGTGCATGGGGGGATTCAAAATCGAAATGCCCCTCCCCCCCTCCACGCCCTCCCTCCTCCTGCAGCCTCCCTCACCCAGCCTCTAGCCCCCACCCAGACTACCTCAAGCCAGCCTCCACCCAGCCCGCCTCAAGCCTGGGCCCAGCCCTGCCCTGCCCTGCCCTACTGCGCCTCTTTCCAAAGCCCCCCCTGCCCCGCCTCATTCTAAAGCCCGCCCCATCCCCCTCACTACCACTGCAGAGGCGAAGCAGCTCAAGAAGTCCAAGCACGCCGCCGCTGCCCCGGCCGCGCCCGCCCAGGCCCCCGAGCACCCGCCTCACGAGGACGTCCCTCCGGCAACCCCCACGGCCACCCCCGCGGCTGATGGCCTTACGATCGACGCCACCCCCATCACCACCAGCGTCAAGAAGAAGCCGCCATCTTCCGAGGCGCAGAAGTCGTGGATCAAGACGTTCCCCTTCATCTTCATCGCCACCGCCACCGCCACCGCAGCAGGCAGTCTTTTTGTATCTACAGATCGATTTGCTGAGCCCTGTCGATAAGCTTTCCAAGGCGTTGCAGAGCAACAGCATTAAGCCCCTCGACCTGAAAAACGTTTGACCGCCACCATTGCCCAGCTTAACGTTTTTAAGAACCTAACATTTTTTTCTGCTGAGACATCGCGTTTGATGTTGAGGGGAACATTGTTGAGGAGGAGGACGCTGGTGAGCCTGATGAGCTCGAGTCCAACGAAGACGACTTCCCCCTCATTGACCTTAAGAAGCGCTAAAGCCTTTGCGCTGTTCTACTGTTTTCCCTGTTGTCGCCACCTGGCCCCACAGGGCACCCTCAGGGCCTGATTTATTTATTTATTTTGATTCGGAATAATTCTAAATTTGATTGATCATGGTGGTGATTTTCGCGTTGACGCACATGCAGCTAGTGGGGATGAGAGTGAGAGAGTGGAAGGGGCACTATCGTGTCTGACGTAGGTAATCTCTAAGAGAGAACGGCATGAACTGTAAAGCCACGAAGCTGTCTCTGACTCTGAGGAAGTTGTGTGAGAGACCGTATCACGGCAACAGAAGACTACGGACAGCGGGGGCCCGGGGGCGCAGCCCCCCGGAAAAAATGGCAAGCCGATGAGTCTATGAGGCCCTCTCCTGGAAAGCCGATGAGTCAGGGAGGCCCTCTCCTGGAAAACCGATGAGTGGCATGCCCCCAAATACACCCCTGGTGTGTTGGTGTGTGCTTCTCCTCTATTTTTGTACGTGTGTGTATGCATGGTGTGTATGTGTCTGTGTGCTGCCAATCCTGAAGCTCGCAGACTTCTCAGTGTGCAAGGACCTGTACCGCGACCCGGGGCCGGGCGCGCTGGTGCGTGTGCATGTGGGAGTGTGCGTTGGTGTGTGCTTCTCCTCTTTTTTTGTACGTGTGTGTGTATGCATGGTGTGTATGTGTGTGTTGTGCCAATCTTGAAGCTCGCAGACTTCTCAGTGTGAAAGGACCTGTACCGGGACCCGGTGCCGGGCGCGCTGGTATGTGTGCATGCGGGGGTGTGTGTGTGCTTTGCGTGTCTGTGTGTGCTGTTCATCAACACGTACAACGCTCTCATCGTGCACGCGCTCGTCGTGCTCGGCAGCCCGCAGGTGTGTGTGTGTGCTGTGTGTGTCTGTGTGTTTTCGTGTATCTGTGTATTGTTGTCTGTGTGCACGTGTGCGCGTCTGCGATACGTGAAGCTCACAGACTTTTCAGTGTGCAAGGACCTGTACGGCGACCCAGGGCCGGGCGCGCTGGTGCGTGTGCATGTGGGAGGGTGTGTGCTGTATGTGTCTTTGTGTCTGTGTGTGTTCGTGTATCTTTGTATTTTTGTCTGTGTGCGCGTGTGCGCGTCTGCTATTCGTGAAGCGCGCAGGCTTCTCAGGGTGAAAGGAAACTGTGCCGCGACCTTTGGGCAGGCACGCTGGTACGTGTGCATGTGAGTGTGCGCTGTGTGCTGTGTGTCTGTGTCGCCTGAGGTGCTCCTCAACAGCGTCGAGTGGTACGGAGACCCCCCCCCCCAACCCTTGTTTTCAAACTTTGTGTTAAAATTGATAAAAATAAAATGAATAATCACAGTCCCCACACCCCCACCAAATGTGCTCGTTCGGACGGCAGATGTGGGTTCAGGTAGTTAAAACACTCTGGCAACCCTGAAACTTGGCAGGGGTGTAGTTCAGATCCCAATGAAGGCGTAGCAAAAAATCTCGATGAGTGTATTTTCCTATTTTGTTTAAATCGCCACACAAGTGTGGACACCCAAAACAGTGTTTTGGGGGGGGTTAACACCCCCTCCCGAGCTCCCCGTGCAGTCAAACGCGCTGTGCGCATCCCCAGTATATTCCCGATGACGCCCAGACTGTCGGGGGGCGCCGGGGACCGCTGCATGGGCGTGCTACGCTCCATGCAGCGTGCAGACGCGCGCCCATGCGGCACCCACGAAAATCACGCCCACGGACCTGCCGCCGTGGCTCCGGTCCTCATTTAATACACAGAATGTGTCATGCAAAAATTGCGATGAGCGTATCTTTAGATTTTGCCCTTTGTGTTCAGCTTCTCCATCTGCACGCCAAGCAGTCCGGCGTCGTGCTCCGGGCCTCCAAGGAAGCCCCACCCGACCCAGTCTCCATTGGTGTGCTACACGGCCGCATCCGAGCGGCGAAGGGGTGCCTGGGGCACGGTACGTGGCCGTGTTGCATGTTGTCGGCGTTGAGCGCCCAGACAACGATCGACGCCCCAGGGGCAGCACACACACACACGACGCACCAGACCTCTCGAGTAGTGCCATTACTAATCGTGTGGCATCGTGCATTGCCTCGCGCAGCACCAAGAGGCTGCGGGCACGACCCTGCCCACACCACCCAAACGCGTCACCACCCGGATGCCCCAGGAGGCCTCCCAGCCGCTGTTTGGAGGCACGCATGGCGTTTGGGGGTCACCCAATAGACATTTGCAGCGCGAGGGAGGCCGCGGAGCAGGTGCATGGACACCTCAGCACCACGCCACATTCAAGTTTTGACACCCCCAAACGCGGCTGCGCCCACTCCCCGTGGCCTCTGGCAAGCTCTATATATCGCACGCAGTCCACATACGTTGAGCCGGGGTCCTTAGAGAGCCCCGGCGCGCGGGTAGACGCCTTCTACCCCCAGCTGTCACTGCCAACACCTATTCCCGCGCCCCTCGTGCATGCCCGCCCCAGTGCGACGCGCGGGATCGATAGCCGCGGGTACTGGCTACACACAGGTCGCGGATTCAGCCATGGCGTGTGTGCGGCGGGAGGGCATCTGCCGTGTGGGGTGCGTACCTCCCAGTCAGGGGAGGCAGGGTGTGGGGACTGTGATAAATAATCATAATAATAAAATAATAAAATTACACTTTGTTTTTTTCTGGACCAACCAATCCTTGACGCGCAGGTTGGCGCTGCTCTGTTCGTGGCTCCGGAGGTGCTGCTCAACAGCGTGGAGTGGCACGGAGACAAAAAAAGCAACCCTTGTCTGAAACTGTTTTAGTCGGTTTTAAAACGGTTTTACACAGTTCCACAACGCGACCTTGACCAACCACCGCCCAAATGCAGGTTGGCGCCGCGCTGTTTGTGGCCCCAGAGGTACTGCTCAACAGCGTCGAGTGGCACGGAGACGGGCGGCCCGCAGACCTGTGGTCGGTCGGCGTGATCCTGTTTGCGATGCTCTTCGGTCGCCACCCGTTCCTGCGCGAGGTGTGTTTGGTGTGGGGCGTGGAATGTGGACGCGGGTGTGGGGTGTGGACGCGGGTGTTGGGGTGTGATGGTGTGGGGGTGGCATCCATGGAGTGTGGACGCGGGTGTGGGGTGTGGACGCGGCCGTTGGGGTGTGGGGGCGGTATACATAGGGTCGCCCTCTTGCTCTCACTTGGTGTCTATCTGTTTTTCTCTCTCACTCTCTCTCTCTCTCAATTTCTCCCAATCTCACATCTTCACACACACGCACGCACGCACACACGAACACACACACACACACACACACACACACACACCTACACACACACACACCAGGGGTTTCCCTTGGGGCTGTCAAGCTTTCGGTTTCCCTGGAGAAGGCCTCCCGGACTTTCTGGGTTTCTGGAGAGCTCCCCGCTTTTCTCAGAGTTTTGGCATTTTCCCCCCGTTTTCTGGCTTTTCCTAACCCACCATTTGCTCCCATCGGCAAACCGCCCTTCGGACGGTACCCTCATCGGAATCTGATCGGCAAGGAGAACCCTGATGCACGCGCAGGAGGAGAAGGGCCTGCCCCCAGAGGCCCGCATGGCCGCGCTGCGTTGCCTTCTCTTGCTCTCTCTTGCTCTCTCTCTCCCTCTTTTTCTGTCCGGCTCCCTCTTCTCTCTCTCTCTCTCTCTCTCTCTGTCTCTGAATCTCTCACACACACGCACACACAGGAGGAGAAAGGCCTACCCCCAGAGGCCCGCATGGCCGCGCTGCTGCACCGCACGCTCAGGGCGCAAGTCGGCCACCTTCCGGCCGACCCCAGTGTCAGCCCCACGTGCATGGACATGCTGGGACGGCTGCTGCAGGTGCGTGGAAGCTGCGTGGTAGCTGCGCGGTAGCTGTGTGGTAGCCAGGTGGTAGCCAGGTGGTGGCCAGGTGGGGTTTAGCACTCAAAACTGCTGTCACCCCCACACCGCACAACCACCAGGCTCTCGCACGTGCGTACACCTACCCTCTGACACACCCACGCAGCTAGAGCCCAGGACACACACACACATGCACACACACACACACGCACATACACTCCCACAAGCCCCACCCCAACCCAATTCAAACACACGCAGCCGGAGCCCCGGAACCACATCACAATGGAGGCGGCGCTCGCACACACACACGCACACAAACACACACCTACACACACACACACACACACACACACGCACACATGCCCTCCCCCCCCTATTCAAGCACGCAGCCGGAGCCCAAGAACCGCATCACAATGGAGGCGGCGCTCACACACACACACACACGCACACACACATGCCCCCCCCCATTCAAACACGCAGTCAGAGCCCCCAAAACGGATCACAATGGAGGCGATGCTCGCACACGCACACACACACACGCACGCACACGCATGCCCCCCCCCCCCCATTTCAAACACGCAGCCAAGAATCGCATCACGATGGAGGCGGCACTGGTGCCCCCCCCCCCCACACACGCCACCACACACACACACACAACACACACACACACACACACACACACACACACACACACACAAACACACACACACACACATGCCCCCGCCCCACCCCAATTCAGACACGCAGCCGGAGCCCAAGAACCGGATCACAATGGAGGCGGCGCTCGCGCGCACACACACACACACACACACTCACATGCCCCACCCCAACCCAATTCAAACACACGCAGCCGGAGCCCAAGAACCGGATCACAATGGAGGCCGCGCTCGCGCATGCACACACACACACACACACACACACACACACACACACACACACACATGCCCCACCCCACCCCAATTCAAACACGCAGCCGGAGCCAAAGAACCGCATCACGTTGGGAGGCAGCGCTCGCACACACACACACACACACACACACACACACTCCCACATGCCCACGCAGCCGGCGCCCAGGAACCACATCACAATGGAGACAGCGCTCGCACACACACACACACACACACACACACACAGACACACACACACACACACACACATGCCCCCCCCCCCAATTCAAACACGCAGCCAGAGCCCATGAACCGCATCACAATGGAGGCGGCGCTCGCACACACACACACACACACACACATGCCCCCGCCCCCTCAATTCGAACGCACGCAGCCGGAGCCCAAGAACCGCATCACAATGGAGGCAGCGCTAGGGCACACACACACACACACACACATGCCCCCCCCCTCCCCAATTCAAACACACGCAGCCGGAGCCCATCAACCGGATCACAATGGAGGCCGCGCACGTGCACCCACCCACCCACACATAAAACACACACACACACACACTCCCACACGGCCACGCAGCCGGAGCCAAAGAACCGCATCACGATGGAGGCGGCGCTCGCGCACACACACACACACACACACACACACACACACACACACAAACACACGCCCCCCCCAATTCAAATACACGCAGCTGGAGTCCAAGAACCGGATCACAATGGAGGCCGCGCTCGTGCACACACACACACACACACATACACGCGCACACATGCCCCACCACACCCTGATTCAAGCACACGCAGCAGGAGCCCAAGACCGGATCACAATGGAGGCGGCGCTCGCACACACACACACACACACACACACACACACACACACACACACACACACACACACACATGCCCCACCCCACCCCAATTCAAACACGCAGCTGGAGCCAAAGAACCGCATCACGATGGAGGCGGTGCTCACACACACACACACACACACACACACACATGCCCCACCCCACCCCAATTTAAACACACAGCCGGAGCCAAAGAACCGCATTCAGACGGAGGCAGTGCTCACACACACACACACACACACACATGCCCCCGCCCCCCCCCGATTCAAACACACACAGCCAGAGCCCAAGAACCGCATCACAAAAGAGACAGCGCTCGCACACACACACACACACACACACACACACATGCCCCACCCCACCTCAATTCAAACACGCAGCCGGATCCAAAGAACCGCATCACGATGGAGGCGGTGCTCACACACACACACACACACACACATGCCCCCGCCCCCCCCCGATTCAAACACACACAGCCAGAGCCCAAGAACCGCATCACAATGGAGGCGGCGCTCACACACACACACACACGCACACACAAATGCCCCACCCCACCCCAATTCAAACACGCAGCCGCAGCCAAAGAACCGCATCACGATGGAGGCGGTGCTCACACACACACACACACACACACACACACACACACATGCCCCCGCCCCCTCCCGATTCAAACACACACAGCCAGAGCCCAAGAACCGCATCACAATGGAGGCGGCGCTCACACACACACACACACGCACACACACATGCCCCACCCCACCCCAATTCAAACACGCAGCCGGAGCCAAAGAACCGCATCACGATGGAGGCGGTGCTCACACACACACACACACACACACACACATGCCCCCGCCCCCTCCCGATTCAAACACACACAGCCAGAGCCCAAGAACCGCATCACAATGGAGGCGGCGCTCACACACACACACACACGCACACACACATGCCCCACCCCACCCCAATTCAAACACGCAGCCGGAGCCAAAGAACCGCATCACGATGGAGGCGGTGCTCACACACACACACACACACACACACACATGCCCCCGCCCCCTCCCGATTCAAACACACACAGCCAGAGCCCAAGAACCGCATCACAATGGAGACGGCGCTCGCACACACACACACACACACACACACATGCCCCACCCCACCCCAATTCAAACACACGCAGCCGGAGCCCAAGAACCGCATCACGATGGACGCGGCGCTCGCGCACACACACACACACACATGCCCCACCCCACCCCAATTCAAACACGCAGCCGGAGCCAAAGAACCGCATCACGATGGAGGCTGTGCTCACACACACACACACACACACACGCACATGCCCCGCCCCCCCCGATTCAAACACACACAGCCAGAGCCCAAGAACGGCATCACAAAGGAGGCGGCGCTCGCGCACAGACACACACACACACACACATGCCCCCGCCCCACCCCAATCCAAACACACGCAGCCGGAGCCCAAGAACAGGATCACGATGGAGGCCGCACTCGCGCACCCGTGGTTCATGGAGGGCCTGCCCCCAGGTGCTGCAAGCATGAATGAACCCATCCTGGCGCGCGCGCGGCAACTCAACCCGCGAGAGGTGCGTCGGTGTGCCCTTTTCTCTACGCCTTAAATCCAGTCACCTTATTATATAGCTAGTATTTCCGGCCCGGCCTCCTCTTTGTGAGCAGCAGGCCGCTCACCACAGTGCAGCAAGCATGAACGAGCCCATCTTGGCCCGTGCGCGCGGCAGCTCAACCCGCGCGAGGTGCGTGGGTGTTGTCCTATACCAAAACAATTACATAAGCCTTGTGAGTTTTACAGTGCCTTGTATACAGGGCTAGCACCTCTGTCCGGGCCTCTTCTGTGCAAGCAGCAGAGTGCCGCAAGCATGAATGAACCCATCCTGGCATGCGCGCGCCAACTCAACCCGCGAGCGGTGCGTCGGTGTGCCCTTTCCTCTACGCCTTGAATCCAGTCACCTTATTATATAGCTAGTATCTCTGGCCTGGATTCCTCTATGTGAGCAGCAGGCCGCTCATCACAGTGCCGCGAGCATGCACGAGCCCATCCTGGCGCGCGCGCGGCAGCTCAACCCGCGTGAGGTGCGTGGGTGTGACCTGTTTTATACGTATTTTACGGGCTCACGGCTTATAACCTTGCGGCTAGTATCGCTGGCCTGGCCTGGCGTCACCTTTGAGAGCAGCAGGCCGCTCACCACAGTGCTGCAAGCACTGACGAGCCCACCCTGGCCTGTGCGCGCGGCGTCTCAACCCACGCGAGGTGCGTGGGTGTTGTCCTACACTAGAAGCCTTCTGAGTCGCACAGTGCCTTGTATACAGGGCTAGCACCTCTGTCCTGGCCTCCTCTGTGCAAGCAGCAGAGTGCCGCAAGCATGCACGAGCCCATCCTGGCGTGCGCGCGCCAATTCAACCCGCGCGAGGTGCGTGGCTGTGTCCTATACTCAAAGCCCCGTAAGCCTTGAGTCTTAACCTGAGTCTTGAAGTTCCTTGTATACAGAGCTAGCACCTCTGCCCTGGCCTCCTCTGTGCGAGCAAAACACAGTGCTGCAAGCATGCACGAGCCCATCCTGGCGCTCGCGGCAGCTCAAGCCGCGCGAGGTGCGTCAGCGTGTTCTGTACTGAAAGCCTCGTAAGCCTTGAGTCTTCAAGTGAGTCTTTGAGTGCCTTGTATACAGAGCTAGCACCTCTGCCCTGACCTCCTCTGTGCGAGCAGCAGAGTGCCGCCAACATGCACGAGCCCATCCAGGCACGCGCGCGGCAGCTCAACCCGCGAGAGGTGCGTCGGTGTGTCCTGTTTTATACGTCTCTTACCGGCTCACGGCGTTTAACCTTGCGGCTATTATCGCTGGCCTGGCCCGGCCTCATCTTTGAGAGCAGCAGGCCGCTCACCACAGTGCTGCAAGCATGCACGAACCCATCCTGGCGCGCGCGCGGCAGCGCAACCCGCGCGGGGTTCGTGGGTGTGTCCGGTGCTCTACGTCTTTTACCGGTTCATGGCTTATAACCTTGCGGCTATTATTGCTGTCCTGTCCTGGCCCCCTCTGCGGTCAATGACGACCCCCCCTCCCCTTGACACACACCCCTTCACACCCACAATCACCACCACACACACCACACACACACCACACACCACACACACACGCACGCACATACACATCCTCTCGCACACACACAGGTCGCGAGCGTCACCGCCACACTGCGGCGCGCTTCGGTCGATGACGGCGGCTGTGACGTGCACATACCGATGTCGCAGCCGGTCGTGCAGACGGTGTGTGGCGCCTGCTTGCACACACACACACACACACACACAAACACACACCTCTGAGGGTGCAGCTTTTGGTGAAGACAGTGTGTGGCGGCACTTTTTGCTGCTCTGATGGTGATGTGATGGTGATGTGTTCTGTTTTGTTCTAAATGGTAGTGATGTGATGGTGCTCCGATGATGCTGGGATGGTGCTGTGGTGGCGCTCTGATGGTGCTCTGATGGTGCCCTGTCGGTGCTCTGGTGGTGCTCTGGTGGTGCCCTGGTGGTGCCCTGGTGGTGCTCTGATGCTGCTCTGATGGTGCTCTGATGGTGTTGTGATCTGATGGTGCTTTTATGGTGCTCTTGTGGTGCTCTTATGGTGCTGTGCTCTGATGATGCTCTGATGGTGCTCTGATGGTGCCCTGTTGGTGCTCTGGTGGTGCCCTGGTGGCGCTCTGATGGTGCTCTGATGGTGCTCTGATGGTGTTGTGATCTGATGGTGCTTTAATGGTGCTCTTGTGGTGCTCTTATGGTGCTGTGCTCTGATGATGCTCTGATGGTGCTCTGATGGTGCCCTGTTGGTGCTCTGATGGTGCCCTGGTGGTGCTCTGGTGGTGCCCTGGTGGCGCTCTGATGGTGCTCTGATGGTGCTCTGATGGTGTTGTGATCTGATGGTGCTTTAATGGTGCTCTTGTGGTGCTCTTATGGTGCTGTGCTCTGATGATGCTCTGATGGTGCTCTGATGGTGCTCTGATGGTGCTTTGATGCTGCTCTGATGCTGCTCTGGTGGTGTTCTAATGCTGCTCTGATGGTGCTCTGACGCACTCACGCACACACACATATCTCCAAACGCACACGCCCTCACAAACACACGTTGTACCCTGTTTTGTGCACGCAGGTCGGAGGCACGTACCAGCGGCCAGCCACGACCTTCACTCAGTCTGTCGCAAGTGGCGTCTACACGAGCCAACCCCAAGCGCCGCCAGCGCCGAGGACAGGTAGGCACACAAACGCATGCGAGAGAGAGGGAGAGAGAGAGATTGTCCACAGATCACATACACCGGCACTGTGCAACTAGCGCATACACACACACACACACACATCACGAACCAAACACACACACACACACACACACACACCACGAACCAACCACACACACAGACACACACACACACACACACACACACACGTCACGAACCAACCACACACGCACACACACACACACACACACACACACACACACATCACGAACCAACCACAGGCGCCGCCAGCGCTGAGGAAAGGTCGAAGGAACCCCCAAATCAAACCTATGCAACCAACCAACCAACCAATTGTGAACACGAGTGTGAGCCGCATGCGCCGGCGATGCAACTCGCGCCGACACACACGCACACACATACACACACACACACACACACACATACACACACAAACGCACACCCATACGTACACACACACACACGCGTGCACGCACGCGCACACACACACACACACACACACACACACAGTCAAGCAATCATTTACATGAGCGCGAGCCGCATACGCCGGCAATGCCTGTGAAACCAGCGCGCACACACACGCACACACACACGCACATGCACACACACACACACACACACACGCAGCACCAGCAGCACCAGCACCAGCAGCACCAGCACCGGCATCAGCGACGTCGACCAGCTCCACGGGGCGGGCGCCGCTGGCTGGCTCTGTCCAACCTCTCTTCGCACACACACACACATGCACACACACACACACGCACGCAACATCAGCAGCACCACCAGCACCACCAGCGCCAGCACCAGCAGCACCAGTAGCAGCTCCGCCATCAGCGACATCGACCAGCTCCACGGGGCGGGCGCCGCTGGCTGGCTCTGGCCAACCTCTCCTCTCTCTCTCTCACACACACACACACACACACACGCAGCACCAGCAGAACCAGCACCAGCAGCACTAGCACCGGCATCAGCGACGTCGACCAGCTCCACGGGGCGGGCGCCGTTGGCTGGCTCTGGCCAACCTCTCTTCTCTCACACACACACACATGCACACACACACACACACACGCACGCAGCATCAGCAGCACCAGCAGCACCAGCAGCACCAGCACCAGCAGCAGCAGCGGCACCGCCATCAGCGACGTCGACCAGCTCCTCCGGGCAGCCGCAGCAGCAGCGGGTGGGGTCCGGCCAGAGCCCCGTGTCGCAACCACAGGTGTGTGTGTGTGTTTTGTGTGTTTTGTGTGGTCGATTTTTCAGTCGGTAAGACGCCTTTGATGGCGCATTAGACCCACCAGTGTGTGTGTGTGCGTGTTCTGTGTGTGTGTGTGTGTGTGTGTGTTTTGCGTGTGGCTGGGTCGAGTGGAGGTTGGTGGGGGGGCTTGAATGGCGGTTGGTGGGGGACAGTGTTGTTTGTGTTGGGGCGTGGGGGGGGGGGTCCGGCCAGAGCCCCGTGTCGTAGCCACAGGTGTGTGTGTTTGTGCGTGTGTGTGTGTGTGTTTGTGTGTGTG
>VFSX01000594.1:82500-89210 GCA_016618255.1 Chlamydomonas sp. UWO 241 | reverse complement strand
GCGCGGCGTCATCCCCTGCCTTATCCAACACCTTTATTTGGAGTTGGAAACCAGATTTCAGGTTTCAAAGCACCAAACTCTCATCCAGCACCTCTACTCAGAGCTGGAAACCATATCTAGGGTTCCATACCCTACAAACCACACACACACACGCACACACACACACACACACACACACGCACACACACACACACACACACACACACGCACACACACGCACACACACACACACACAGCGCGACATCATCCCCTGCCTCATCCAGCACCTGTCCTTGGAGATTCGCAACATTTCGACCCTGTTTAGGGCTAGAACCCCGATCCCTGCACACACACACACACACACACACACCTGCAGCGCAGCACCATCTCGCGCCCCATCCCTAAGAACCTCTACTCAGGGCTGACCTGGAAAGCCCAAACCCCCCAACCCCGTGCCCCCCTAACACCCTGAAACCCTACAACCCTGAAATTCCGATCCTTCCCCACCCCCACCCCCACCCCCTCACCCACCCTTGCAGCGCGGCATCATCCCCCGGCTCATCCAGCACCTCTACTCAGAGATGCGCAACATGCCGGACCGCACGATCAAGGTGGGGATGACGGTCAGGGAGGCTGCTGCTGCTGCTGCTGCTGATCGATGCCACGGTCATGTGTGCACGAACCTTACAGACAGCGTGTTCCGTACTCGTTGTCATCTGACGCGACACACTATGCGACGTCACACATTATGTACACACACCGTCGATATTGTTTGCCTTCGCGGGGGTGGGGTCGGAACTATAGTTGTTTAATGCGATTGCGGGGGTCGCATTTGTCGGTTTAGTCGTTTTGACGCCCCAAATCGCGATTTTCGACGATTTATATCAGTTTCTCAGCTTTGCGGGGGGGGAGCAGGGGGGGAGGGGGGGCCAAAAACGATACTTATTTGCAAAGGCAAACCGCACGGACGGTTTGTGACGTCACACATTATGTACATCATTCGAATCTGCAGGTGTCAATCCAGTACCTGGAGATCTACAATGAGAGCCTGTATGACCTGCTGGACATCACGACACAGGTGTGTGTGTGTGTGTGTGCGTGTGCGTGTGCGTGTGTGCGTGTGTGTGTGCGTGTGTGTGTGTCTCTCTGCAGACCTCTGGAATGACATCGCCGTATCTATAAAAAGGGGGGGAAACGATCTGGAATGGAATGGAATTGAATGTGTGTGCGTTTGTGTGTGTGTGTGTCACATGTCAGGTGGGATGATGGAAGGGGAAACACGGAGGGCAAACGTTAGAGCAGGGTGGTGCTTTGAAACAGTGCTTGTAGATATACAATGACAGCTGGTGTTTTATTCTTTTCATCACACGACAAGTGTGTGTGTGTGGGGGTACTCTCTCGCACACTCCAACACACACACACACACACACACACACACGCACCAGCATGCACACACATACAAACACAAAATCAACCAACCAGCCAGCGTCACATGAGGCTGTCCGCGTGCACCGGCAATGCCTGTACTACTTAGAGCAATACACCCCGGCAACATCCACACACATCAATGTGTGTGCACATTGATGTGCACACACATACACACGCACACACCGACGTATGCACACACAAACACACACACACACACGCACGCACACACACATAAACACACAAACACACACACACAGACAACACTATGCACAGCCTCACGAACCCAGCATTCACGAGGCGCCCTGCGCAGGCACACACAAACACACACTGTATGTGTGCCACACATACTCTCTCTCGGTCTCTCCCTCTCCCTCTCTCTCTCCCTCGCCCTCGCCCTCGCCCTCGCCCTCGCCCTCGCCCTCGCCCTCGCCCTCGCCCTCGCTCCTCTGTCTCTCTCTCTCACCCCTCTCTCTCCCTCCTATCTGTTTCTCCTTCTCGCACACCACACACACGCACACACACTCACATGCGTGTGTGTACACACACTCTTCGCACAGCTCCACGAGCTCAGCATTCACAAGCACACACACACACACGCGCACACACACACACACACACACGCGGTATGTGTGTCACTCACTCTCTCTTTCTCTCTCCCTCCCCCCCCTCTCTCTCTCCCTCACTCACTCGCTATCTCTCTCTGTCTCTCTGTCCCTCCCGCCCTCCCTCTCTATCTCTCTGTCTCTGCCTCACTGTCTCACACTCACACACACACTCTGCGCAGCCCCACGAGCTCAGCATTCACGAGCACCCGCGCACCGGCAGCGTCATGATCAGTGGTCTGCGCAGCATTGTGGTGACGTCAGAGGCAGAGGCACTCAAACTGCTGTTTGAGGTGTGTGTGTGTGTGTGTGTGTGTGTGTGCGTGCGTGCGTGTGCATGCATGTGCATGCGTGCATGCGTGTGTGTGGGCATGAGAAATTGTGATCAGCGGGCTGCGCTGCGTTGTGGTGACATCAGAGGCAGAGGGGCACGAAAGCTGCTGTTCGAGGTGTGTGTGTGTGCATGTAAGTGCATGTGTGCATGCAAGTGCGTGTGCGTGGGTGTGAGAAAATGTGATCAGCGTGCTGCGCAGCATTGTGGTGACATAAGAGGCAGAGGCACTTCAGCTGCTGTTCGAGGTGTGTGTGCGAGTGTGTGTGTGTGTGCGCGCGCGTGTGTGTGTGTGTGTGTGTGCATGTGCATGTGTGCGTTTGTGCACGCGTGTGTGTGCATGTGCGCACGCTTGCGTATTTGGGTGGGTGTGTCTGTGTGTGTGTGCGTGTGTGTGTGTGTGTGTGTGCGTGTGTGTTTGTGCGTGCGTGTGTGTGTACATGCGCGCAAGCTTGTATGTGTGTTTGGGTGTGGGTGTGGGTGTGGGTGGGTGAAACTGTAATCAGTGAGCTGTGCAGCCCAGTGGTGGCATCGGGTACGAAACCCTGAAACCTAAACCCCAAAAAACTAAACCCTTAACGTCGGTGTGTGTGTGTGTGTGTGTGTGTATGTGTGCGTGTGTGAGGGAGAGGGGGGCGGGTCACAGGTACACCAATAGGTCAAATCTGCACTGAAGCTGCCGTCCCAAGGTCGGTGTGCATACACGCATACACACAATCACAGGACTGTATGTGCCGTGTGTGGCGCGTGGGCGTGCCGACTTGCACAAGCCGAAACCAAATCACAATGTGCACACAAACACACACACACACACACACACGCACACACGCACACACACACACACACACACACACACACACATACGCATACACACACAAAAACGCAGGGCGAGACCAACCGTGTGATTGGCGAGCACCAGCTCAACCGCGAGTCATCGCGATCGCACTCAATTTTCACAGTGCTCCTGGAGGTGCGGATGTGCTGTGCGTTTGAGCACGAAAAACTGCAGTGTGTGTCAGACTCTGAGAGACTCTGAGAGACTTTGAGAGAGAGAGGGAGAGAGGGAGAAAGAGAGAGAGAGGGAGATAGGTAGAGAGGAGGAGAGAGGAAGAAAGAGAGGGGGGGAGAGAAGGGGAAGAGAGAGGGAGAGAGAGGGAGAGGGGGAGAGATTGGGAGATGTGCGGATATGCTATCTGTGATTGTTGTGGCAGTGCATTGGGGCATACACAATCACCGCCTGCCCCCTTCCCTCCCTGCCCGCTGCGCCTGCCCCAGCCCTCCCTGCCATTGCGCCTGCCCCCTGCCCTCTGCCCACAACACTCTGAAGCCCAAAGGATCACCTAGGCTCATCCACAGCACCGCTTGGTGTGCTAGCGCCTGCGCGGCCTCGCGGGCTCTAAACCCTAAACCCTAAACCCTAGTAGCGCTGTAGGAGTGTCCACCCTAGACTTCCAGTCCAGGCCTGAACTCACGCCCCGGGGTTCTCCGGGCTCGTGCATGCGACACCTGTCAACCCCACAACACCGCGTCGCAGATGCGCATGCCTGGTGATGACGGGGAGACGATCCGCTCCAAGGTCAATCTGGTGGACCTGGCGGGGAGCGAGCGCGTGAGCAAGTGAGTGGGGCCTCTTCCCTTTCTCATGTTAGATGAGCTGCCGGGCTAGGAGAGCAAAGTGATCCGTTCCAACGTCAACCCGGTGGACCTGGCGGGGAGCGAGCGAGTGAGTAAGTGTGTGGCCTGTCTTCCCTTTCTCATGTTAGATGAGCTGCCGGGCTAGGAGAGCAAAGTGATCCGCTCCAAGGTCAACCTGGTGGACCTGGCGGGGGGCGAGCGAGTGAGCAAGTGAGTATGGTTGTTCCTTTTATTTATTTTCGATGCGAGCGAGCAAGTGAGTCCCTTGTTTGCATAACTTCTCGCAAGAGTATGTATCGCAAGCTAGGGTCATTGCTGCTGCCACTGATGCTGATGCTGATGCTGATGCTGATGCTGATGCTGATGCTGCTGATGCTGATATAACTACTGCTGATGCCACCGCTGCTGCACACACTATAGGACTAAGAGCGAGGGCGCCGTGCTGAGGGTGTCCCCAATTCATCCCCTATCCCTTATCCATCCACACACTCGCTGACTCTCACTCACCCACACACCCAGTGTGCTGCCTTTGTTTAGCGAGGGCGCTGTGTTGAGGGTGTCGCCAGTCCATACCTTCCACCCACCACCCACACACACACACACTTACTCGCCCACTCGCTCACTCAACTCGCTCACTCACTCGCTCACTCGCTCACTCGCTCACCCCCACCCGCTGCGTCTGCCTCTGCCTCGGCACACTCTGTCTTAGGACCACGAGCGAGGGAGCTGTGCTGAGGGTGTCGCCAGTCCATACCTTCCACTCACCACACACACACACACACACACACTCGCCCACTCGCTCACTCAACTCGCTCACTCACTCGCTCAACTCGCTCACTCACTCACTCGCTCACTCGCTCACCCCCACCCGCTGCGTCTGCCCCTGCCTCGGCACTCTTTGTCTTAGGACCAAGAGCGAGGGCACTGTGCTGAGCGTGTCGCCAGTTCACACTTTCGTGTCTCCACTCCCCCCCCCACCCACTCACTCACTCGCCCACTCACTCGTGCACTCGCTCACCCACCGACCCATTGCGTCTGCACTCTCTGTAGGACCAAGAGCGAGGGCGCTGTGCTGAGGGAGGCCGGCCACATCAACAAGTCATTGTCCATCCTAGAGCAGGTGTGTGGCGGATGATCGATGGTACAGGGTGTAAAGAAGCCAGTGGGGTGAAACGGCTTTCCAGCAGACCTAACAGCAGAGACACCTTCTAGTCCTTAAACCAATGCCTAGACCCAAGTCCAGTTAGAACTGACCCTTACAATCAGCATGCCCGAGCCTTGAGCATTGTGGCTGAGACCATGGAAAGGACAGGCGGCCGTTGAGCCAGTCTCAATCTTCTCCTATTCCGCATCATGTGATCATCAGCATGAGTGACACAGGTCATACTCGCACACGCCCCCTTCCGCTCCTCACACGAGACCAAGGCATTTGGCTGGTAGGTGCGTCACACACGACTGTAAAAGCCATCATCATTTGGTTGAACCCTTCGTCAGAACCCTTGGTTAGAACCCTTGGTAATCTTACCAACTTGAACCTTGGTTATAACCTCTTGAACCCTTGGTTATAACCCTTTGAATACAGGCCGCCACCCTCCTCATTGACGCCAAGCCACCCTAACGCAGGTCATTCTTGCCCTCTCAGCCCGCAACCGTGACCACGTGCCCTTCCGCTCGTGCCTTGGTCTCTATGAGGCCTTCGTCTCTTATATATTCAAGGCCTTGCTCTCCTAGGTATTTATAAGGCCTGAGTCATAGTCTCTACTTATAAGGCAGCCCGCGCGGGTCGTGCGAGTCCTGTTGATCAGGCCGGTGCCGTCCATCGCGGGGGCGAGCAGTGCGGAGGCAGGCAGGAGATCATCCTGCCCCTCCCCTCCGAGCCACTGTCTGTGTCTTGAAACAGGCCTGAGCATGCTCAACAACATCGCGGCCATGACACCAGCAGTGACGGCTTTTCACACGCGTTTTGTAGTGGCGGGCGCGATGCATATGTGAACTCAACTTTGGTTTTGACAAGAGGGAGGGTCAAATATGAGTCGATTATTTGCATATGTGAGTTGGCTATAAGGTTCCAGTCTCGTCAAGGCCATATAAATGCCTGAATGCCTATTGACGCTGAGCCACGCGTACGCAGGTCATCCGCGCTCTGTCAGCCCGCACCCGCGGCCACGTCCCCTTCCGCTCCTCTTAACAGCCTGGCCTAACGGACCATTATTGATGGCTGTCAAATTCAGGTCATTCTTGCCCTCTCAGCCCGCACCCGCGGCCACGTCCCCTTCCGCTCCTCCCAACAGCATGCATGGCCTAACGAACGGACCATTATTGATGGGTGTCAAATTCAGGTCATTCTTGCGCTCTCAGCCCGCAAGCGCGGCCAAGTCCCCTTCCGCTCCTCCCAACAGCATGGCCTAACGAACCATTATTGACGTATGTCAAATTCAGGTCATTCTTGCCCTCTCAGCCCGCAACTGCGACCACGTCCCCTTCCGCTCGTCCAAGCTTACGCACGTGCTCAAGGACTCCCTTGGTGGCAACTGCAAGACCGTGCTGGTGGCCAATATGTGGGGGGAAGCGGGGCAGACGGACGAGTCAATCTCTACGTGCAGGTGTGTGCGCGCGCGTGTGTGTGTGTGTGTGTGTGTTTGTGTGTGTGTGTGTGTGGATCAGGGCTGTGGGTGTGGAAAAGTAAAAATGCTTGTGGCCAACATGTGGGGGGAGGCGGGGCACACGGACGAGTC
>VFSX01000594.1:50000-77500 GCA_016618255.1 Chlamydomonas sp. UWO 241 | reverse complement strand
GCACCGCAACCGCAACCGCCCTCCACCAGATCATCCTTACCTGTTGGAACACCACCTCCATCCCCGCCGCGTGGAACCAAGCAGACATCTGCCCCCTCTACAAGGGTGCATCCTCGGGCCCACCCACGCGCAGCAAGTCCTACCGCGGCATCTCCCTCCTGCCCGTCGCTGGCAAGGTCTACACTCACATCCTCCTCAACCGCCTCAAGCTCCAGCTGGAGCCCACCCTCCACACTTCCCAGTTTGGCTTCCGTCCAGGCCGTGGCACCTCCGATGCCATCTTCACCCTACGACGCCTCCAAGAGGAGTCACACCGCGCCCACGCCCCCCTCCATGTGGCTTACGTCGACCTGTCCAAGGCGTTCGACAGTGTCAATCACGCCGCCCTTTGGAAAACCCTCCTCCACCGCGGCGCGCACCCTGCCCTCCTTGCACGCATCGAAAGCCTCTACTCTGGTGCCACCGCCAGAGCCCGAGTCAACGGTGCATACTCCGCCCCTTTCCCTCTCAAAGCTGGCGTCAAGCAAGGCTGCCCCCTCTCCCCCCTCCTCTTCAATGTCTACATGACACAGTTGTCCGGTCCCTGATTGCCCAGCTCCCCAACGCTGGCATTCAAATTGGCTACATGATCGACGGAAAACTGTACACCCCTGAGTCCCGCAAGGACTTTTTGACCACCATCCTCCCCCTCCTTCTCTACGCCGACGACATCGCCCTGCTCGCCCCCTCCGAGGACGACCTCCGCACCATGCTCACCCTCCTCGACCGCATCTGTTCAGACCTGGCCCTTGCGATCAACTACGACAAAACAGTGGCACAATCCCTCGGCCACCCTTCTGCCCACACCGTCCCCTCCGCCCCTATCACCATCCCCTCCAACTCCTCATCTACCCCCCACCTGGTCCACTCCACCTCCAAGTTCAAATACCTGGGAAGCATTCTGTCCTCCCCCGCCGCCCCTTCTGATGACGCTCCCAATGTCTGATTCCGACATCCTCGACTCAGAGATCTCACGCCGGATCGGAAGTGCCTGGTACGCCTTCAACCGTCTCACTCCCCGGTTCTGGAACTCCAACTCAATCTCTCCCACTACCAAGATCCACCTCTACAACGCCTTTGTGATCTCTGCCCTACTGTATGGCTGCCAGACATGGACGTTGAACAAGGCCCACATCCACCGACTTGAAGTAACCCACAACCGCTTCCTCCGCCTCATCAAGGGCATCCCTCCTCACACCATAGAGCACACCTCCACCACCACGATGCATGCCTCCCCCCCTGTACGTTCCCCATCATCGACACGATCAACAAGCACCGTGCTACGTTCATCGGCTCCCTCATCCGCCGCCTCCCACCTCCCCCGTCCCCCCGCCCCTCCATCTCCACACACCCGCCCGTCCCTTCTCCCCCCCCACTCCCTCCCGACATCATATACCCCCCCACTGCCGCCCTTTTCGCGTACCGCCGACCGGACATGACTTCGCTCTATGCCGGCGGCGCCATCACATCCTACCGGCTCAGCGCCGGCGACTTTTTCGCCCACTCCGTCAAGTTCCGTTCCTCCGCAAACACCCACTTTTCCAACTTCAAACGCGACATCTCCAAGCACCCCGAGTTCATGGACCTCTTGTCCAAGCGAGTCACACCCGAGTGGATCCTCTTAGCGAGATTTCCACAACTGTGGAGGTCAATCTGCCGAGACCTAGTTTAAACTCAGTCGAAGCGGAGTGACGAACACAGCCGTCAGTGACCCGCATTTGCCCCTTTCCCCCACTGCTTTTTGAATGAGGTTATTCACCCTCTTGTTGGCGCACGGTTGGTCACCCGCCTCTAAATGGAATCTCCTCAATGATGACCAGAAACAGCCTATCTAGGTCTGCCGTGCAGAGTTCTCTGTAACGATATCTCTCTCTCTCTCTCTATGTATGTGTGTGTGTGTGTGTGTGTGTGTGTCTGCAGCGCCAGGACTTTTCTACGCTCCCTCTATCCCTCTCTCTCTAGCCCTCTCTCTCCCCCTTTCCCATACTCTCTCTTTTTCTCTCGTTCTCTCTTTCTCTCTCTCTCCCTCTCTCCCTCCCTCAATCTTCTTTCCTCTCTTCCTCTCCTTCTCTCTCTCTCTCACACACACTCTTCCTCTTTCGTGTGTCCCTCTCTCTCCCTCCCTCTCCTTCCTTCTCCCCGCCTGATATGCACTCTGTGTTGCGTGTGCCTGTGCTATTTTCCATGCGCAGCTCGCCATGCACAATGCGATGCCCCCCCCCCCCCCCCGCCACACACCACCACAACCGTCACCACCAACAGCAACAGCACAACAACACCAGCAACAACGAAACGCTGCGCATTCTGACCGCAGCTCGCCATGCACAACGCGATGGCTGGGCGCAAGGACGTTGTCTACGCGCCGTACAACGACAGCCAGAGGGCGGAGCTGGCTGGCATGGTGCAGGTGCGCTGAGTGACAGCGCAGAGGACCCTTACTAGGTAGCCAAGTTTCAGTTGTGGACAGGTGGCGTGCGCCTGGCGCCGACCCAAGTCGCAAGTGGTTCACGCATCCTACTGTAGAGTACAGGGTTTGGAGGGAAACCAAACACAGGGACTGAAGCATTGTGAGGCTTTTGGTGCGGCGCACAATGACGGCCAGAGGGCGGAGCTGGCTGGCATGGTGCCGGTGCGCATACTAGTGTAGTGGCAGCGCAGCGGGCTCCTGCCAGGTAGCCAGCCAGTTGGGGCTGGGAGTGAAACCGAACACAGGGACTGAAACAGCGTGTGGCCGGTGATGCGGCGCACAATGACGGCCAGAGGGCGGAGCTGGCTGGCATGGTGCAGGTGCGCTGAATTGGAAGTTTGGGAGCGAGAACAAAGGAACTCAGCACACTCCCACCCCTCCCCCCCTCCCCCCCTGCTCCCTCACACCTCACTGTGCCACTACATACCCATCTCCATCTGCCCCCATCTACCCCCCCCCCCATTTTCCCATCCCATCTCCCATAAGGCGTTCATCGGAAGCAGCAGCGAGTCCATTGAGCCGTTGGACCCCATGCACACACACACACCTCCTTCGCCCCCCCTCATCTTCTAAGCGTCCTCATCTGCCCCCCACCTGCCCCTCCCATCTCAGGCGTTTCGCTTCGGAATCAGCAACGAGTCAATTGGATCCCATGCACCACCACCTTCTCCACCTCCCCCCCCCCCCCCCCCCCATCTCCCCAGGTAGTCCTCGGGAGCAACGACGAGTCGATTGAGCCGTTGGGGGTCATGCACCACCACCACCCTTCTTTCTTCCCTCTCATCTTCTAACCCGCCCCATTTTCCCCATCTGCCCCCCCCATCTCCCCATAGGCATTCCTCGAGAGCAGTGATGGGTCAATCGAGCCACTGGAGCTCATGAGCGTGCGCCACATGCGCGAGGTTGTACTCTGCATCCCCCCCATCTGCCCCCCCCCACCACCTTATGTGCACATCTCATATGAGTTTTCCTCCACCCCCAGGCGTTATTTTCCAGCAGCGACGAGTCCACTGAGCCACTGGAGCTTACCAGCGTGCGCCACATGCGCGGGGTTTTGCTCTGCATCCCCCCCTCCCCTGCCCTACCACCAAATGTGCACAGCTCGTGAGTTTTCCTCCACCCCCAGGCGTTCCTCGGAAGTAGCAAAGAGTCAATCGAGCCACTGGAGGTCATCAGCGTGCGCCACATGCGCGAGGTCCTACTCTGCCTCTCTCCCTCTGGCCCCACCACCTCTGGCCCTCCCTCCCCCCCCCACATCATCGTATGTACACAAACACAAAAAATACCAGCAGCAACTCAGGGAGGGGGGGGGGGCAGAATAGTTTTTTTCAGACCCAGCGTTGCATTATTTTCAAAACGGGCCTGGACCCCCCCCCCCCGTACACCCAGACCTTATCTGCCGGAGCTGAAACTTGGTGGGCAGCTTCGTGACATTGTTCCCATTCCATCGCACTATTTAAGATGCTGTACAACCCAATCCTGTTCCTGAAACGGGCCTCGGAAGACGGCCACACGCCCCGGTCCAGCCCCACACACCAAGGTCCCTTCCACACCCTCCCAATGATGAACCACAGAAATTACCATGGATTTGGCATCCCTGTCGTTAGACAAATCCATTGCGTCCTTCCCCATCCCAATCTGGAGGTCTGCAGAGCATTCTGGCTGAGGGGGTGTGAACCAGTGGTCCACACCAATCGCCCGGTGTGGACCCTCTCGCACCCCCACACCACTGCACTTCCTATTGTGTGTGTGGGGGATCTGATGGTGGGTTTGTACTTTTATTGACGAGAGGAATCCAGCACACCAACTCTCGTGTCGAACGAATGTCAGAATAAAAACTTACATAAAAATTCTGAGAAACGGTCCAGATCCCCCCCCGCCCCCAAATTCCCATTTTTTTAGAGTGGAATTCTCCCTCATTTAGGGAAGGGAAGGGCATGGCGCCGGTCCGGTGAGAAAATTCGAAGATCTTCAACGTTGGGTCTGTTTGGAGCGGTAGTATATCGGCCGGGAGCCGGCGGTACTCTAGTACTTAAGTGTGCTGGAGTATCGGCGGGTGTCTCTAGTAGAAGAGTAGCCTGCTTAGCTGGAAACCCCGTGTTACTGTTACTGTAACTGTCAACGTTGGGTCTGTTTCTAACTTCCCTCCCCCCCCCCCCCCTGCAGCAACTCATAAGTTTTCCTCCACCCCAGGCGTTCCTTTCCAGCAGTGACGAGTCCATCGAGCCGCTGGAGCTCTTCAGCGTGCGCCACATGCGCAGGAATGTGCTCTTTATCCCCCCCCCCCCTACCACCTTATGTGCACAGCTCATGAGTTTTCCTCCACCCCCAGGCATTCCTTTCCAGCAGCGACGAGTCGATCGAGCCACTGGAGCTCATCAGCGTGCGTCACATGCGCGAGGTCCTACTCTGCATGCGACGCATGTACTGCGACAACGCGCGCGGGAACGGACACGGAAACGGACACGGGGGGGCGCACGCCGCGCCGTCGGCCGCCAGCGCAAGCGGGAGGGGCGGCAGTGGGAGTGGGGGTGGGCGGCCAGGCAGCAGCAGCAGCATGCCAGTGGACCGGTCTGCAGCGGTGGCTGCTGCCGCTGCTGCTGCCGCTGCTGCTGCGAGCGGCGGAGGGGAGGATGAGGAGGGCGTGGGGGACGATGACGGGGGGGAGGCGGCGGCGGCGGCGTATGGCGTCGCGCCGGCAGGTGTGTGCGTGTGTGGCACCCGCTTGCACCCGCTTGTATGGCATCCAATACAGGATTGCAGGAATTCGATCTGGACATCATAAGGACGTGTGACCAGATACGCACTTGGCTTGAGGCCCTACTATTAAAAGAACAACCCCTGGTAGGCGGCAGTGCATGGCGTCGCGCCGGAGGTGTGTGTGTGGGGGGGGGGGGGCTGCGTTTGCATGCATACGGGACATGCCCTGTATGTGTGTGTGTGCTGAGCTGTGTGCATCGGAGACGGGGCTCGCGTGTGTGCACAGCCACACGCACACGCACGCACACACTGACGGGGCGGGCGGGCGCAGGCGGTGGCGTATTGCGCTCATGGCGCTGAATTGTAGAGCGACCCTGCAACTGGCCCACCAAATGACCCACACATTGACCCACCCACTGGCAGGCGCACGGTCGGGCGCACGGCCGGGCAGCGGGCATCACGCCACTCACGAGGAGGCCCCGGGCGCAGCGGTGGAGCGGCTCATGGCACTGTATGCCGCCTTTTGACTGACCCAAGTGACCCACCCACTGACCCACAATTGGCAGGCGCACGGCCGGGCAGCGGGCACCACGCCACTCATGAGGAGGCCCCGAAGGCGGCAGTGGAGCGGCTCGTGGCACTGAATGCAGCCTTTTGACTGACCCAAGTTACCCACCCACTGACCCACAATTGGCAGGTGCACGGCCGGGCAGGGGGCAGCATGGCAATCACGAGGAGGCACCGAGTGCAGCGGTCGAGCGGCTCATGGCGCTGAATTGTTGACTGACCCTGCTACTGACCAATCAACTGATCCACCAAACGACCCAACCACTGGCAGGTGCACGGCCGGGCAGCGGGCAGAACGGCAATCACGAGGAGGCCCCGGGTGCCGCGGTGGAGCGGCTTGTAGCGCTGAATGCCGCTTTTTGACTGACCTAAGCGACACACCGACTGATCCACCCACTGGCAGGTGCACGGCCGGGCAGCGGGCATCACGCCACTCACGAGGAGGCCCCGGGGGCGGCGGTGGAGCGGCTCATGGCACTAAATGCCGCCTTTTGACTGACCCAAGTGACCCACCCACTGACCCACAATTGGCAGGTGCACGGCCGGGCAGCGGGCATCACGCCACTCACGAGGAGGCCCCGGGGGCGGCGGTGGAGCGGCTCATGGCACTGAATGCCGCCTTTTGACTGACCCAAGTGACCCACCCACTGACCCACAATTTGCAGGCGCACGGCCGGGCAGCGGGCAGAATGGCAATCACGATGAGGCCCCGGGCGCAGCGGTGGAGCGGCTGATGGCGCTGCAGGCGGGCAGTGCAGCGGCGACGCCCTCGGGGCATGGCATGCATGGCGCGCATGGTGCGCCCATGCCACCAGCGGGCTCAGGGAGCAGCTGGGGAGGAGGAAGGGGAGGTGGCGATGGCGACGGCAGGGCTGCGTTTGAGGCGTTCAAGTCTGGACAGGGCGCGGCTAAGGTACGCACCGCGTGGTTTGGGGGCTTTGGGTTCTAGGGTTTAGGGGTTTCAGGCTTTGGGTCATGTCACCAACCGGCACTGGGAGCAGCTGGGGCGGGGAAGGAGGGAAAGGAAGCGGTGGTGGTGGCGATGGCGACGGCAGGGCTGCGTTTGAGGCATTCCAGGCAGAGCAGGGCGCGGCTAAGGCGCGTGAGTTGGAGTTTTGGAATATAGGGGTTCAGGGGTTGGGGGTTGGGGGTTCAAAGCTTTGGGGCAAGGCATGGCATGGCGTGCATGGCAATGCCACCAACGGGCATAGGGAGCTAGGAGGCGGTGTCGGTGGCGATGGCGACGGCAGGGATGCGTTTGGGGCATTCAAGGCAGGGCAGGGCGCGGTGCAGGTGCGTGGTTTGGGGTTTTAGGGTTCTAGGGTTTGGGGGTTAAAGGCTTTCGGCCATGTCACCAGCGGGCACTGGGAGCAGCTGGCGCGGAGGAGGGGGAGGAAGCGGTGTTGGTGGCGATGGCGACGGCAGAGCTGCGTTTGAGGCGTTCAAGGCAGGGCAGGGCTCGACGAATGTTTGTCGGTGGGTGTTTAGGTGGGTGTGCGCGTACGATTGTGTGTGTGTGTGTGTGTGCGGTGGGGAGGGGGAGGGGGGGGCTCGAGGTCACAATCCATGACGTGTGTGTGCAATCACACTCGCACACACACACACACACACACGCGCACACGCACACGAACACACGCGCATGCAGACCGGCCTGCTCGGAGACAACCGCTCCCGTCTCAAGGCCACAAACACCGCGCTACAGAGTTGGGGCTCTCGATCAACCACCACATGCACACACGCACGCACACACACACGCATATATACACACACACACGCACACACACGCACACACACGCATACACGCACGCATGCAGGCGAGCCTCTTGGAAGGCAAGCGCTCCCGCATCAAGGCCACAAACGCCATGCAACCGAGTTGGGACTCGCAATCAACCACCACATGCACACACACACACACACACACAAACACACACACACGTACACACACACACACGCACACACATGCAGGCAAGCCTCTTGGAAGATAACCGCTCCCGCCTCAAGGCCACAAAACGCCGCGCAAAGGAGTTGGGGCTGGCTATCAACGGAGCAAAGCGAGACCTGGACGAGCTCAAGGGGCGAGCAGATGCGCTGAAGGCAGGGCGGCAGGCGAAGGGAGGGGACGAGGCAGCGGTGGGTCGTGTGTGTGTGTGTGTGTGTGTGTGTGTGTGTGTGATGGCTACAAGGGGCGGGCAGATGCGCTGAAGGCGGGGCGGCAGGCGAAGGGAGGGGACGAGGCAGCGGTAGGTCGTGTGTGTGTGATGGCCACAAGAGGCGGGCAGATGCGCTGAAGGCGGGGCGGCAGGCCAAGGGGGGGGACGAGGCAGCGGTGGGTCGTGTGTGGTCGATTTTACAGTCTTGTCGGACGCCGTGTGTGTGTGTGTGTGTGTGTGTGTGTGATGGCTACAAGGGGCGGGCAGATGAGCTGAAGGTGGGGCGGCAGGCAAAGGAGGGGACGAAGCGGCGGTGGGTGGCCGACACCCTCTGTTTCTCACACACACACACACACACACACACATGGTGGGTGGCAGACACCCTCTCTTTCTCTCACACACACACACACACACGGTGGGTGGCCGACGCCCTCTCTTTCTCACACACACACACACGGTGGGTGGCCGACGCCCTCTCTTTCTCTCTCACACACACACACACACACACACCACAAACTCTCACACCTGCCCCCCCCCCTCCCCCCAACACACATGCACACATGAACACAGGTGCTCGGCCCTGATGAGCTTGACGCCCTCACTTGCACACACACACACACACTCACAGCTACTGCTCCCGCTCTGAGGACTCACACACACATCGGGGGGTCATGCACACACGCGCACACACACACACACACACACGCACACACATACACACGCGCACACACACACGCACACACGCACACACATGCACACACACACACACACGCGTCTGACTGACTGTAAACTCGACCACACACACACAGGTCCTGGGCCCTGAGGAGCTGCAAGTCCTCACTCGCATCAAGGAGCTCAAGGTCGCGTACCGTGAGCAGTACAGCGAGCTACAGGTGGGTGTTGGTGCGTGTGTGGTGTTGCGTGTGTGTTGTGTTGCGCGCCTGCGTTGTTGCGAGGGGGTTGCCAGGGAGTGTGGGGGGGGGGTAAGGGTTTGTTGCCTTGCCAAGGAGCTCAAGGTTGCGTACCGCAAGCTGTACAGCGAAATTCAGGTGTGTGCAGCAACAACCGCAACAACACAAGTTGTTGCGTGGGTGTTGTGTGCATGCACGTTGCTGTACGGGGGTTGCGCCCGGGGTGGGTGGGTGGGGCTTACCAAGGAGCTGAAGGTCGCGTGCCGCGAGCAGTACAGCGAGCTGCAGGTGGGTGTTCATGCTTGTGGTGTTGCAGCAACAGCAGCAACAGCAGCTAGGTGTTGCATGTTCTGTTGCTTGGGGCTTGCGTGTGTTGTTAGTAGAGGTTGTGGCGTGTGTTGTTAGGGGTCGCCCCCCTTTATTTAGAAGGAGCTAGGTGACGCACCGCAAGCAGAACAGCAAGCTGCAGGTGGGTGCTGCGTGTTGGTGTTGCGTGTGGGCGCGTTTTTGCGAGGTTGGGGGGTGGGGAGCTTGGTTGTCCATCACGATGAGCGCCCCTCCCTCCCTTCCGCTCCCTCCCTTCCGCTCCCTCCCTTCACCTCCTTCCCTTCCCCTCCCTCCCTTGCCCTCCCTCCCTTGCCCTCCCTCCCCTCCTCCATCAACAGACCCGCAACCCCACTGCTCCTCGCGCATGCATATGATGCGCAGCAAAGAGATAAGTGCAACCAGCAGCTCGTGTGGACACGTGCGCCGCCCCTCACAGACACACATGCACACACACGCGCACACACACACACACACGCAGATGGTGCGCAGCGACGTCGAGTACACCCAGCAGCTGGTGGACACGTGCGCTGCAGAGATGGCGGCAGAGTTTGGCGCATGGGCAGGCGTGGGCGGCGGTGGCGGCGGCAGCGGCGGTGGGAGCAGCGGCACAGGGTTCCACGATGGTGGCGCCATGCATGGTGCGTTGCCGAATGGCGGTGGTGGTGGCAGCGGCAGCGGCACGATCAGCGGCAGCGGGTGGCCGCCCGGGCTGGCCGGCGGGTTTTCCACCACACCGTCGATGGCGGCGGGCAGCCCCCCGATGAGCGCGAGGAGCGCACTGAGCGGGGTGAGTGCGGTCAGCGCCAGCAGGGGGGCGGCGTGGGGGGCGGCAGGCGGGGGCGGCGGCGGGGGCATGGCCGGTGGCGGTGGTTGGGGGAGTACAGGCGCCGCAGCCACGCCGCTTGCGTTGCCTGCCGTGCGGAGGCAGCAGCCGCCACTGCCTGCGTCGTCGCCGCCGTCGCCATCACCGCACAGTGCCGGCGCCCCAGCACCGTCCAACGGCGGCAGCCCGACTGGGCGGACGCGGCCGGCCGGCGGGGGCGGCAGCAGCGTGAGCAGCGTCACGCCCCCGCAGCGCGGCGCGCGCAGCCGCATGCCGTCGCACACAGCGTCGACAACGTCCCCAACGCATCAGCAGGGAGGGGCGCAGCAGGGGGGCAGCGGCGGCGGTAGCTCGCAGCAGGGCTCCCTGCCTGACGACCGCCACGACCCCGACGCGAGCGCGTTCTACCGTGCGCAGGCACAGGCGCAGGTGGGCGCGGTCGGCGCGGGCGGGCGCGGCGCGGGAAACATGAAGCAGCACCGCAACGGGCAGGCGTTTGGGGCGACGCGGCACGGGTGACGGAATGACGGCGACGCCATGCTGATGTCACGACGTTGTTGGAGGCGGCACCCCCCAGCGCACGCGGTCACACCCAGGAGAATGAAGCAGCAACGAGCAGGCGTTTGGGGCGACGCGGAACGGGTGACGAAAACGACGACGCCACGACTGAACACTTTACAATGCGCACACCCTTGGGGCGTGGGATTGGGGGGAGTTGCCTTGTGAGGCGGGCTACCAACTCGCAAGGCGCGCTGCCAGCTGATGCCACGACCCTGCTGGTGGCTACCTCACAAGCAATCGGGTGAAAACCGTTACATTGCAAACCGTTTCATTGGCATTTATGGGCGGCGACACGGCAACACAAGACACAACTCAGCACGCCATGCAGTCCCATGAGTTACTGGACGCACATCTTGTTTGTTTTTACAACACACACACACACCTCACCGCAATGCGTTATCGCTGACAACATTTATAAAAAAGCGACTGTAAAACCCACTCGGCTCGTCAAAACGGCTGTGCCTGGCTCGCGGCGCTGCACGGGGTGCAAACCTTTTCCCCTCCGCCTCACCACGCCAGAGGCCCCATGCACAGCCACACACACGCACGCTTTGCGAGCTGACCGGGACACGCTTTGCCAGCTGACCGGGACACCCATGCCATGCCATGCCGTGCCTGCCAGCTTCCTCTTGCAGCCTCCCCGGTAGCCAACCAGCCGCGCCTGCCGTACTTGCGGCAGCTGCTCAATAGCTACCTTAGTAGCCAACCAGCCGTGCCCGCCAGCTGCCTGCCAGTTGCCAGCTGCCAAGCTGCTCGCTAGCTACCTCCT
Source organism: Chlamydomonas sp. UWO 241 (assembly GCA_016618255.1). Taxonomy (NCBI): domain Eukaryota; kingdom Viridiplantae; phylum Chlorophyta; class Chlorophyceae; order Chlamydomonadales; family Chlamydomonadaceae; genus Chlamydomonas; species Chlamydomonas priscui. Next base: position 66,186 of record VFSX01000594.1, on the reverse strand, counting down.
TGGCGGCCGCGGCGCCTGCGCTAACTGTCCCCACCGCCGTGCCTTCTTGCTGCTCACTAGCCACCTCGTAAGTCAACAAGCCGTGCCCGCCAGCTGGTCGCCAGCTGCCTGCCAGCTTCTCGCTAGCTTCTCGCTACCTCCTCGGCGGCCGCGGAGCCTGCGCCGACTGCTGCCACCGCCTGCCTGCCAGCTGCTCACTAGCCAACCAGCCGTGCCAGTCAGCTGCCTGCAAGCTTCTCGCTAGCTTCTCGCTAGCTCCTCTCTACCTCCTTGGCGGCCGCGGCGCCTGCGCCCACTGCTCCCACGGGAACTTTGGTGCCCACTTGTGCTGCACCTCGCCCGCCTCCTTTGCCCGCGCCGCCTCCTTTGCCGCCTCGTCGTCGCGCCCGCCGCGCCACAGTGCCTTGGGGCAGCGCAGCACACAGTCGAGCTGTGAGATCTCAAAGTCCATGCGGCCCCAGTCGACGTCCACGGGGTCCATGCCGAGGTTGTCCTCGCCAATGTGGCCCTGGTAGTGTGTGTGTGTGTGTGAGTGTGTGCGTGTCCATGCCGAGGTTGTCCTCGCCAATGTGGCCCCAGTAGGGTTTGTGTGCGTGTGGTGTGTGTGTGCATGTGTGTCACCTCCCGCCTCCCGTGTGAGGCGGAAGGTGAGGGTGGGGGCTTGTTTGTGTGTGTGGATGTGTGTGTGGGGGTGTGGGGGTGCGTTTGTGCACGTGTGTTGCAGTGTTGCCCGCACCCCCCTCCGCACACACGCACACACCTGCATGTCTGGCAGGTTGAACTCCAGGTTCCACTTGCAGCGCAGCCCCACGGTGTCATTGAGCATGGAAAAGCGCTCCTTGCGCTTGAGGCGCGGTCCGTCACCCCACTTGGTGGTCAGGCTGAATTCATATGGGGGGGGGCAGGGCGGGGGCGAGGGGAAGGTGAGTTGTTTGAAACAGCCAGAGGGAGGAGAAGGAGGGGGAGAAGAGGGGTGGTGGGTGCTGGTGGTGCGCTCGAGGCGGTCCGTTGCCCCACTTGGTGGTCAGGCTGACTTCATGGGGGCGTGTGTGTGTGTGTGTGTTTGCGCGCGCCCGTGTCGAAATCCGCCTTGGCCCCGATGTAGAGCAGCGTCAGCTTGAGCTCTCCCACTGCGGCGGCGAACTCCGCGGCGCTGGGGGATGCCCAGTGATTTCCTTTTTGGCTCTACACAGCCATTGGGCTTGTATGCCGCTGCTCTTTGACTTTAAACACAGCTCAAGCCATCCAGTGGTTTGTCATTCTGACAGGCCCGCCAGACAGAACTCGCCAGTAGCTTTCAAACAACCTACATCTGAGGACACACTGTCAACGGGAGATCAACGGTCAACGCGGTCAAAGCGAAATCCGGCTGTGGAAAATCAATTAAAACTCTTGAAAAGGAAATCACTGGGGATGCCAGGACCCAGACCTGCGGTCGCGATCATCCACGGGCCCAGCATCCCGCCATGCGTCGCGCATGCATGCATGGTCCCCACGCATGCAGTCTCTCCCACGTGCTTTCTGAATGCACGCCATGCGCATGCGTCGCGCATGCATGCATGGTCCGCCCACACAGGCCACCATGAAGGAGTGGGTGTGGAACCTCCGGTTCACACTGTCCAGGCACATGCTGTGGTGACTCTCCCAACGTATTTTGTTGGGCTCTCCAAGGAGATTCAGGTGGCATCGGTCCCATCTCAATCCATGAAGGCTGCTCAAATCCCTAGGTGAGCACTTGGTGCACTGTAGGGAGCACGCGCGGTGGGTGGGACCCAAGCCCTATTACCCCAGGGTCCCGTCTGATAGTGTTTTCGGTCTGCTCTCGTCAAGGCGGTTCCAATGGTGGTCTTCCCGTCAAAATCTGCCCAGTGGATAGAAAGTTCTGGATCCCCCGTATAAGCTTGTCGTCCCCCCCCACACACACACTTTGGGCCCTCATATCTCGACCCCCAGGTGTCCAGCATCCAAACTTGGCTTGTTTTGGACCGTACGCAGCACAGAGATTGGATCCCAGCCTGTGTTCCGTTTCTGATGTTTCTTCGGTCAACGGGAGGTTGATTGTCAAAACGCGGTCAACGCAGAATCCTGGTGTGGAAAACACACTTAACGTCCTGACAACTAAGTCACTGTTACTTCTGCGTGCTCACCGGTAGTCGAGCGTCGGCTTCTGTCGCGCCCAGTTGTAGCCAGCAACAGCCTGCGGGGAAAGGTGTGGCGTGTGTGACCTACTGCTGAGACCTGTGCTGCTGTTGCTACTTTTTACAGGGTATTGCTGTGCTGGTGTTGCTGCTTGGAGGAGGGTCTGCGCGCCCAGGTGTATTTTTTTTTTGTAACAGCGTAAGAAGCTGGAGTTTCTTTTCAGACACGACTGCAAAATCCAACAATAACAACAACAACAACAACAAACAGCCCCTGCGCAGCGGCAGTGGCGTGTGTGTGCGGTGTATTGCTGGAGCGTTTTGCTTGGAGGAGGGTTTGTGAGCCCATCAGTGGCCAGCCACAGCCTGAGCAGCGACAGCGGCGAGCGCGTGCGATTCACTGTTGGCAGCATGCAGCGGCAGCGTGTACCCCTGTGGTTTAAGGTTTGGGTCTTGGGGTTCAGGGCTCTGGAACCAGGACTTTGGAGGTTCTCCTGCAGGGTTAATGAGGTCCTCCGACAGCTCAGTGCAGTGGCGCACGTCGCGTACGAGCAGCGGGAGTGTCGAGAGTGTTCGGTGGCAGTTCGCCCGCAGACGCAGCCACCACAACGAAATCGTGCGCAGGTGCGGGAGCGCAGTTGTGCCCTGCTCCAGCCCTCGACAGGGCGCACACACACACAGGGCACACACACACCCATGTTGGTGGCCTCGGTGCTAAACCCTGAACCCTATTTTATTGGCATGTTTTGGGTTGAGGATTTAGTGCCAGTGCCAGCTTGCCTCACAAGTGATTTTGAGGGCCATAACTGGACTTGGGTCTAGGCGGTGGTACTATACTAAAAGGTGGTCCACGCTGGAAAGCCGATGTTACTGCCAGCTGGCCTGCAGGTGCAGCCAGCACAGCAAGAGCGTCCGCAACGTGTGCCCTATTCAAGCAGACCCAGTGATTTCCTTTTCATGACTTTTATTTAATTATTCCACAGCCGGATTTTGCTTTGACCGCGTTGACCTTGACCTCCCTTTGACCGTTTGTCCTCATACACAGGCCATTTGAAAGCTGTTGACGTTCTCGGCCTGGCGGGCTTGTCATACTAACAATCCACTGCATGTGTTGAGCTGTGTGCAAGGTCAAAGTAGAGCCGGAATACAGCCAAATGGCTGTGCATGGCCGAAAAAGAAATCACTGGGTGCCCTATTCAAGTAGACCTACATTGATCAGTGGCCTTGGTGTTAAACCCTAAAACCTATTATAATTGATGTGCGTGGTCGCAGTGCCAGTGCTTGCCTGCAGGCGCACCCATCGCAGCGACAGCTTCAGCAGTGGCAGCGTACAGGGCAGTGGTTCCGCTAAGGATCTTGGGGAAATGACGGCTCAACCCGGGCTACACGCTCATTCCGCTCATCTCAACCCGACGGAGGTGATCTTTGGCGGGAAAAGTGTGAAAATGGCCGATTTCACACTTTCCGAGTCAAAATCCGCGCAAGATCAATCCGACGCGCCAGCCCAAATTGGTCAATCTCAACCACTTTTTCGGGTTGCGGGTTGGCTAACGGAAACACTGGTACAGGGCACACACATACAGGGCACACACACTCTCGACGGCCTCGTTGCTTAACCTTGATTGGTGTTCTTGGTGGCAGTGCCAGTGCTTGCCTGCAGGCGCATCCATCGCAGCGACAGCTTCAGCAGTGGCAGCGTGTGCCCTACTCAAGACAAATACTGGGCACACGCACACACATGTTGGTGGCCACGGGGCTTAACACACATATCGGTGGCCTCGGTGCTTAACCCTAAACCAAACCCTCCCCCCCCTAATAACATTATTATTGGTGTGCGTGGTGGCAGTGCCGGGGCCTTACCTGCAGGCGTAGCCAGCGCAGTGAGATCTTGCGCGAGAAGAGTGCGACCTGAGAGTGGCCCGGCACAAGCAGCAGCTTCTGGATCGTCTTGGCAAAGAAGCCATCTGGCCGGTCCCCGGGGTCAGGCTTGACCTGTGGTCGAGGTGGGTGTGTGATGTCGTGGGTGGCGCGCACGTGTGCGTGCGTGCATGCGCGATAGAGATGGGTGAGCGGTACATGTGTGTGCGTGTGTGTGTGTGTGTGTGTGTGTGTGTGTGTGTGTGTGTGTGGAGGGCGATGAGCTGCCGCAAGGGGCGGTGTGGGTCCCCTGAAGGGCCTGAATCGACAACACCTGTCGAAACGTGTTGATGCCGCGTCCACGTGCGTAGAGGGGCGCATGCATGCTAGCGCTGGTGGCGTGGTGCTTTCTTCATCTGCTGGCCGCACGCAGCGGGTGCAAGTGGCACACATGCACCCTGCGATCCGCTTTGGCTGTCGTTGACTAGGCGCATGGAGCGCATGCTGCTGCTGCACGCAGCCCCCCTCCCCTCCCCCCACCCCATCTCCCACTTATCACGCACGCACCGTGAGCCGCAACCTGGGCCGTGCGCTCCATGGCTTAGCGACGCAGAGGCCTAACGAGGCACCCCAAACCCTGAAGAGGGGGGGGGGCAGCGGGAAGGTGGCGAGGGGAGGCCGGTCAGCCAACACAGGCGGTATAAACATGCACTCCACATGCATTCACCCAGCACGTGTGCACGTGTGGACTGCATGCAAATGGCACGAGGGAGAGAGTGCGTAGGGACCATGCATGCATGCGCGACGCATGGCGTACATGCGGACACAGTCACCACCCAGCACCCAACACCCAGCACCCAGCACCCAGACAGCACGCACTGCTGCTTGAACTTGATCCGCCCCTCTGGATGGCACGTGAAGTTGTAGTCAGCCAGCAGCTGGTCGAGCGCATCGAGACTGCTGGCAGTCGAGCCCTCCCCTCCGTCTCTGTGTTCGACCCTTGGCCCCGCGCCTCCTCCCTCCGCCGTCGCCATCCCAGCCACGACAGACACAGTAGTAAGCACGCGGGGAGGGGAGTCGGACCTGTGCTCCACACCGCCAAACATTTTTGTGCGGAGCCCTGCGTCTCCCCACCTCTCCCCCCTGCCTTCACCGCGGGCGGTGCGGTGCTCGTTAGCCATGGTCGGAATCCGCGTGCTTGCCGTGGTGAGCACCAGCGAGGCGTCCCAATATGATGCTGCAGCCAGCGTCTCGGAGCTCGCGTCCAAGCCGCACTCGTCCAACGTCGAGGTGGGTTGCACACAGTGTGCCATGAGGGGAGGGGGGTGTAGCGGGGGTGGCCGCGCTGATCCAGATGCTGGGCCCGTGGATGATCGCGTGACCGCAGGTCAGGGTCCTGGCATCCCCAAGCGCCGCGGAGTTCGCCGCCGCGGTGGGAGAGCTCAAGCCGACGCTGCTCTACATCGGGGCCAAAGCGGATTTCGACACGGGCGCAGGCGTGCTGGCGCCTTTCGCTTTCAAGGGTCAGTTTGACCCCCCTCACGCGCCCAGCCACGATCTCGCGACCCAGCCCCGCCAGAAAATGATGATGGGGGTGTGCGGTGCGCCCTGACGCCGCCCCATCGCCCCTGGATCCCACGCCCCGCAGACGGCAGCGCGTTGGACCTGGGGAGCCTCGCCGGCAAGGGCGTCGAGTGCCTCTATTACGATGCACGAGGCGACTACGAGGCCGGTGAGTGGCGCTGACAGGCGTCTGGAGGGCGGTGCTGCTGAGGTGGCGCGTTGGACCTCTGCGGGGCGCCAAAGAGGCAGTGCCCGCAGATGAGGAGCACCGCGTGGCTGCAGGCCCACCAGCTGGCGACAGTGGACATTTGGCGGCAGTAGTGGCGAGCAGAGGGGACATGCGGCGCTGCGGCATGGGGAGGCGCGCACCGCGCATGGGGGCATGCAGCCGCCAGCGCCCAGATCTCGCGCGCTCTGCTGCTGCCTGCCGCCTGGGATTTCCAATGCGACAGTGGGCACGGCGGGCGTATGCACACCAGTGGACGGAGCGCGTGTGGTGCACCGCAGCAGGCTGGCACGCTTATGCGGACGCACCGTCCCATGCACCACCGCCATGCGACGCTGCGCGTGGTGCCGTGCCATGCCCCCTCCCTCCCCTCCCCCCACACACCGCTCACCACAGACATGCGTGACCACCACCAGCACCCCCAACCTCTCGCTCGCATCCACACACACCCCTGCACCCCGCGCGCAGTCAAGGCGTGCCAGGAACGAGGCGATGTGTTGCACGCGGTCGCGTGGCCTGCCGGCGCTGGCCTGCCGCCCGCGACGCTCGCGTCGCAGTTCACTCGCTGCTTCTTCTCGGTGCTGTTCACGTACGGCTCGGCGCCTGCCGAGGCGTTCGCGATGGCATCACACGTAGTACAGGCGCACTGCACGGCAGCCGGGCCCGACGGGCATGTGTCGCCGCCGCTGCCGTTGTTCCTGTCGGCTGCGCGGGCAGAGCTGCCCGACAACAGCAGCATCCCGCCGCTCGACCTGCCCGGCTCCGACCCCACGCAGTCGATCTCGTCGCTTGTGCCAGGGTGGAGCGACCTGCGGCTGCTCGCGCCACGTGCAGAGGTGGGTGCGACGAGGCTTACGACACACGCATTAGGTCGTGGAGTGTGTGCGCGCATGCTCAGCAACAAGGCGCGCAGCACACCCAGTCAGCGCGACCCGGGCCCTGTGCTCTGGCCAGCCTGTGCCCCTGCACACGCTCATGTTGGCACACGAGCCTCGGGACGCCGTGCATCTCCACGCGCGGTGGGTCGTCCCTACATGGTCGTCCAGCGGGTGGGACGCCCCCAGACGGTCCCTAGCGCGGTAGAGCACGCCACACCGCGCCACGCTCGCCCCTCCCTGCCTGCCGGCCCGCTGCACAGGTTCGCCTGCTGCTGACTGGCAACGCGTCGCTCGTTGACTCGCACAAGCTCACGTTCCTTGGCGAGGCGCTGCGGGCGCTGCTGATCATGGAGACGCGCACGGTCACGCTCGTGAGCACGAGCCTGTGCACCAAGGTGCGTGTGTGCGTGGGTTGGGGGGGGGCATGTGTGTGGTTGTGTGAAGGCGGTGGGGGCGTGTGCTTGCCCGCCCAGGACGTGCCGGGCCACACTATGGACGCACGCGCACATCCCCTGGACGCACGCGCGCACCCCCTGAATGCACGTGCACACGCCCTCAACACATGCGCAACACACACGCACACCCCTCGGGCGCACGCACACTCACCCTGAACGCACGTGCACACACACTCAACGCACACACACACACACTCTAGACGCACGCTCACACACCCTGGGCACACGCACACGCACGCGCACACACCCTGGGCGCACGCACACACACCCTGAACACACGCGCACACCCCCTGGACGCACGCACACACACCCATCAACGCACGCGCACTGAACGCACGCGCACACCCTCTGCACGCACGTGCATACCCCCTGTATGCACGCGCACCCCCCCTGAACGCACGCATGCACACCCTGGACGCACACATACACACCCTGAGCGCACGCACACACCCTAAACACACGCACACACACCCTGAATGCACGCGCACCCCCCCCCCCTCAACGCTCACACACTGCACGCACGTGCACCCCCCCTCAACGCACGCTCATCCTCCCTGGATGCACGCGCACACCCCCTGGGCGCACGCACACACACCCTGAACGCACACGCACACACCCCTTCAACACGCGTGCACACCCTCAACGCACTCGCACACACCCTGCACGCACGCACACACACCCTGGAAGCACGCGCACACCGCCTCAGCACACGCGCACACCCCATGAATGCACGCCCACCCTTTGAATGCACAAACACACCCTTTCAACACACGTGCACACCCTCAATGTACGCACGCACACCCTGCACGCACGCACACGTACCCTGAACGCACACGCACACACACCTTTCAATACACGTGCACCCCCTGCGCGCACTCGCACACCCCCTGAACGCACACTCACACACCCCATGAATGCACGCGCGCACCCCCTTCCTACACACGCGCGCACCCCCTGCACGCACGCGCACACACCTTCAACATACGCGTACACACCCTGAATACACGCACCCCCCCCTGAACGCACGGGAACCCCCCCTGAACGCACGTGCACACTCTCTGAACGCACTCACACAACCCCTGCACACACTCGCACACCCCCTGCATACACTCACACACCCTGCACACACGCACACACACCCTGCACACACTCACACACCCTGCACACACTCACACACCCCCTGCACACACTCACCCCCCCCTGCACACACTCAACACACCCTGCACACACTCACACACACCCTGCACACACTCACACACACCCTGCACACACTCACACACACCCTGCACACGCACACACACCCTGCACACACTCACACACACCCTGCACACACTCACACCCCCCATGCACACACTCACACACACCCTGCACACACTCAACACACACCCTGCACACACTCACACACACCCTGCACACACTCACACACACCCTGCACACACTTGCACACCCCCTGCACACACAACCTGCACGCGCGCGCATGCTCTCTGACCACACGCGCACACACCCCTCAACGCACACGCACACACAACCTGAACGCACGCGCACACTCTCTGAATGCACGCGCACACACCCTGCACGCACACACACACACACACACACACACACTGCACGCACGCACCCTGAGCACACAAACACACACCCTGCCAACACACCTCTCCCCCTCTTCCGTTTCACCCTGTCCCCACAGGTTCCGGTCAACCTCGCGTCCGGGTGTGGCGCAATCCGCTGCGAGCTGCGCACTGCGAGCGGGCGGTCTGCGGTCGTGGTGCTGGGCGGTCAGCCGCCGGTACTCAAGGATACAAAGCTGGTGGAGCACTCGCTGCGCATGACGCTGGTGTCAGACAGCCAGAGCCTGCAGTTCAGGTGAGGGGGGGGGCGGGCTCGTTTTGGGCAGGGAGCAGCTAGGGCTGCGTGTTGTTGCTGGGAGGGGGTGGGGTGAGGTGTGTGTGTGGGGGGGGGGGGGCAGCTAGGTTGCGGAGCACTCGCTGCGCATGACGCTGGTGTCAGACAGACAGACAGCGCCTGCAGTTCAGGTTGCCTGTGTGGCCTGCAGCCGCACCAAGCAGACAGGAGGGCTGCGTGTGGTTGTTGTTGGGGGAGGGAGAGCAGTTGGTTGAGGGGCAGCAAGCTGGTTGGTGGAGGGAGCAGTTGCTTTGGGGGGAGGGGGCGGGGGGGGCAGCACTCGCTGTGCATGATGCTGGTTTCTGACAGCCAGCGCGCCTGCAGTTCAGGTGGCTTGCAGCCGCACGTAGCAGACACGGCTGCGTGTTGTTGTTGGGGGAGGGAGCAGTTGTTCGGGGTGTTGTAGGGGGAAGGAGCAGTTGTTCGGGGGTGTGGTGGGGGGGGGGAGCAAGATGGTGGAGCGCTGCGCATGAGCTGGTGCAACAGCCAGAGCCTGCAGTCCAGGTGTGTTTGTGTGTGTGTGTGGGGGGGGGGGGCGTGATTCAGAGGCGGTGGGCCGCGTGATGCGCGCCCACCGCTCGGCGCTGGGGGAGGCTAGAACCCGGACCTGTGGGCGCGGATCATGGCACCGGCATGATCAGCGTAGCGCTGCGTAGCCCTTGCCCCCGCTGCACCACCCCTGAATCCGGCGACCTGCCACCTCGGCGTGGGACGCCACATCCCCGTGCTCCTTCGCATGCCCGTTTGCATGCCCGTGCTCCTTCGCATGCCCGTGCTCCTTCGCATGCCCATTCGCATGCCCGTGCTCCTTCGCATGCCCACCACCCCACCACCCACGCTCCCTCCCGTCCCCACCCCCCACCCCCACTCTCCGCAGGCTGCCCCCGCCCGGCGTGTCAGTCCCGCCCCCTCGCGTGTCTGCTGCGATCGCTGGTGGCACGCCCGTCGTCGACACGCTCGTGCTCTCGAGCGTGTGGGCGGTGCAGGTGCTGCGTGGGCTGTGCGAGGACGCAGCCTCGCTCGGGCTCATCTCCATGGGCGTCGCGGCAGTGGGCGCGTCGGCGACCGCGGGGCTGTCCCCAGCAGATGTGCAGCGCCTCAAGATGCTGGTGTCGGGTGAGGGGCCGGCGGAGCACCCGCTCGTGCCGCTCGGCGGCGGCATGGGCGGTGTCGGCATGGGCGGTCTCGGCGTGGGCGGTGGCATGGGCGTCGACGGCATGATGGGCATGGGCAGCGGAGGGCTGGGACTAGGACTCGTGAGTGAGCCGCTCAAGGAGGAGATGATGCTCGGCATGGACGCGCCGCCGCCGCCGCCGCCCGCGCTTGCAAGCACGGCCTTCGGGGGGGCGATGGGTGGCATGGGTGGGGACGGTGCGGCAGACGGGGACGAGGGGGACGAGGGCGGTGCGCCGCCGCCGCCGCCGCTCGCGCCGTCGCTGCCCGAGCCCACGCCTGTGGCACAGCAGCAGCAGCACGCGGCAGCTGACAACGGCAACGGCCACAGCCACGACGACGCGATGGACACCGACGCCGCGCCACTGCCTCCGTCGCTCGAGCCCGTGCCAGTTCCTGCGTGCGAGCCAGCGCAAGTGCCAGTGTCTGAGCCCGCAGCGGCGTCCGGGCACGCAGCGCCCACACCGTCAGCAGACGCGGTGCCGATGCAAATGGACGCGGCGTGACGAGCCTTTACAACTGATAGCCACGAGGCTTGAGGTGGACTGACAGTCGGGTGGTGGTGGGGCTGGGGCGGGTGGGAAGGGACAGACAGCCGAGGTCTGTGTTGTGTGTGTGAGGTCCCTCTTTGTGTTCTCTCGATTTTTTGAAGTTTTAACCATCACGCACACGCCCAGGGCTGTCCATGCCACACTTGCCATGCATGTCAGCGTGCCGCATGATGTGCAAGCAGACACGCTCTCGCGCCTTGTCTTCATCATGATGGACTCCACGCTGCTGGTAGTGGTGGCAGTGCTAAACGCTACACTGCGCTGACTCTCTGACTGCAACACCTAATGGGATTAACGCCCGGGCTGGGCGTGCCTGCGCGCATGGCGCATGGCGCGGCCCACCTGAGCCCAGCACAGGCGTGTGTGGTGCAGCGGGCGTGGTACTGCTTTGGCGGCTCGCATGCAGGTAAGTCGCATGCATGCAGGGGCCTGTATGCGCCTCTCCCTCGACCTGTAACCCCCTCAAGAGCATCGAGCACAGAGTCTCGACGCGTCGTCAGTTTTTACGTGTGGCGCAGGTGGCCAGAGATACCGGGTAGAGACCGGGCGGCACAGAAAAGGCGGCGTTGGACAAGTTGTGTGCGTTGCGTCGCAGACGCTGCAGAGCAGCAGTGGCTCGGAGCGACGAGTGAGACCCCATGCCAACGGGCGCAGCGACGAGGGTGAGTGTCAGTGCATGCGACACAGGAATAGTGCGTGCGCATGGGTTGCATGCATGGGGGCTCTGCATGGGCAAGCATGGGCTGTGAGTGAGTGGTCGTGTATGCACCGTACCGCACGACTGCAGGTACACCCGGCACCAGCACCAGCGGCCGCGACAATGCCAACGGCGGCCTGTCTGCACAGGTCCTGTCTGCACAGGGGCTCGCCGCCCAGCTGGGCGTGCCGCTCTCTGCGCTCCGCCCGCTGCTCGCATCCCAGCCGGGGCTGCTCGCACGCCCGCCGCGGCAGCTCGCGGCACGCCTGGCTCGCCTGGCCGAGGTGCTGGGTGTGGGCGTTGATCAGGCTGTGCTGATGGTTTCGCGGCAGCCGGGTGTGCTGGGCGCGCCGCCCGCGATGCTGACAGACAAAGCGGCAGAGCTGGAGGGTGCACTGGAGCTGAAAGAGGTGAGTCAGGAAAGCGCAGGAGAGGGAGAGAACCGTGGGCAGCGCGCCTAGGTGCGTGCGTAATTGCGCGCATTCATCCGGCACCGAGGAACTGGGGAACACACACACGCACACACGCACGCACACACACACGCCAACACGCGCAGGGGAGCGTCCGCCCGCTACTCGCGCGCCAGCCCGAGTTCCTCGAGGTCCCATCAGAGCGCCTCGCGCGCCGCGCCCGTTCCCTGGCCGCTGCACTCGGCTCCGGAGTCTCCCACGCGGCCGCGCTGGGCGCGCTGTCCCGCCTGCCCGCGCACGCGCTCTTTGCTGTGCTCGAGCTACTCGCGGCCGAGCCCCAGCCCCAGCCTCACCCCCACTCTGGCCAGCCTCGCACCCACGGCCAGCAGTTGCCCCAGTCGCGCGGAGGAGACCAGCAGCCCCAGCCCCAGGCTCAGTGCCAGCAGTCGCGCATGACACGCCGCGTGTCTGAGCTGGCAGCCGTGCTGCGCCTGGATCAGCACCACCCCAGCAGGCGTGGGCCGTCTCGGTCGCCTGTGGCTTCGCCGTTGTCGTCTGTGCTGCCGGCTGCGCTCGGGCGGGGAGGGGTGCTGCCGTCGCTGCTCGACGACCCCACAATTGCGCACGACGGCTCAGTCGCGCTCACTCCAATGCTCATGCGATCCCCGCTGCCGGGCGCAAGTGAGGGGCTCGACCCACACGCGTGGGCGCGCGCAAAGGGGCGGCTCCGCAAGGCTGCCACTGCCGTCGAGGCAGCGCAGACCGCGGCGTCGGCGCCCCCCCCACTGGGCCCGTCTGTGGCAGCGACCCTGCTGCTGAAATGCCCGATTCTGTTGTTGTTGCCGTCCGGGTGGCTCGAGGGGTCCTGGGCAGCAGTCGGCGCGTGCACGCGCGCGCCGCCCCTGGGCGTCGCGCGCGTGCTGTTGCGGTGCCCCGCGCTGCTCGCGCGCCGCCCGCAGCAGCTGCGTGACACGGCACTCGCGCTGCGCGATGCTCTCGGCGGCCTGCCCGCCGACGCGCTCGCGACGCGGCTGCGGCAGCAGCCGCAGCTTCTGAGGCTGGACGCACGTGACGTGCCCGCGCGTGCGGCCGCGCTGTGTGACGCACTCGGGTGGGCGCCAGCCCAGGGCGCACGCGCGCTGCGCAACCAGCCGCAGCTGCTCGGCGCGTCGCCAGAGGCAGCTGTCGAGAAGGTGGCGGCCCTCGCGTGCGGCCTCGGGGTCCCCGCGCGCGACGTTGCGGCCGCGGCGGCGCGCCAGCCGGGTCTGCTCACGCTGAGCGTACAAACGGTGCGGGGCAGCGTGGCGGCGCTGGTGGAGCTGCTCGCGGTGGCGGCGGCGCCTCCGCTCGGTGGCGCGCAGCAGCCAACCGCGCGGCGGAGACGAGGCGGCGGCAGCAGCAGCACTGACGGTGGCCGTGATGGTGGCAGTGACGGTGGCGGCTGCAGCACGAGTGTGGGTACGGCGAGCGCTGGGCAGCAGCAGCAGCAGCAGCCGCGAGCGCAGGGCCGGTGGCCGCAGCATCTGCCTGCCCACCTGTCTGCTTGGGGCAGTGCTGCTGAGGGTGGCGCCCCCCACGACGCCGCTGCTGGTGCTGCGGGCCCTGGTGGTGAGGGTGTCGAGGACCACCCAGCATGGGGAGAGGCTTGGGGGGAGGGCGTGGGGAGAGGGCATGTTTCGACGCGCGAGGTGGTCACGCGCGCCGTGCTCGCGCACCCCACGCTGCTGACGCTGGCGCCGTGCACGCTCCGGGCCAAGGCTAGCTGGCTCGCGGGCCTGCTCTTTCAGACAGCGCACGACAGCCGTGGACCGGGCTGGTCCTCCGCGGATCCGCGCCACCGACACGCGCTGCCGCCTCAGGGCGCGACCCACTGCGGGCGTGCCCCCCCGGGCCCGCCCCTACCACTACCCCCGTCGCTTGCGCCGCTGCTGGCCGCCCACCCCCTGCTGCTTGCGCTCCCAAAGTCGGAGCTGCGGTACCGCCTCTCAGAGGTGGGCCTGCTGCTGGGCGTGTGCGGGGCAGCGGCAGCGGCACTGCTCGCGGCAGACCCTGGTCTAGTGCTTGGCAGCAGCAGCAGCAGCAGTGGGGATGGTCATGGTAGTGGCCATGACCTGGGAGACCTGGCGGCGGCCGCGCGCAGCGGGGCGCTAGACGCCGTGCTGCGCGGAGCTGCTGCGCCGACAACTACCGGCGATTGTGGCGTGGGGACGACCGCTGCTGCTGCTGCTGCTGCTGACGGCGATGACGATGACGATGCCCTCGGGCGTCCCACCAGCGCGTGGGGTGGCGGCCGTGGCGATGGAGGCGCGCTCGAGGCGGCGCTACTTGGGGGGAGGGCGGGCGCGGTAGCGCGTGCGTTACGGTGTGCACTGGATGCAGGGGACCCTGCGGGCGCTCCCCCCCCCCCCCCCACACACACACGCACGCGAGCGCACGGCACAGTAGTTGAGCGTCAGTAGTGACGGGCTTGACACTGGCCGAAGCTGATCCCGCCTGGCAGAGGTAGGTGCCTGCTGTGGACTAAAGATCTGGCGTGATGGCTGTAACAGAACGAATTTCGTGAGGTGGGGACCCACAGAGGAAGCGGTGGTGTGTGTGGGGGGGGGGGGGTCAGAAGGCAAGGATGAGTGGTTTGGATGAGGCGCACTGGGTGGTGCATTGGATCACGTCTGCCTGCGAGCTTCTTGTGTGCTCAGGTGAGAAGGATGGATGCACGCCACTGTGTGCTTTGGGGGGCTGCAGCAGTGGATGCGTGTTGCGGAGGAGACCCAGCAGGTAGCGGGAGCGGGCAAACGAGGCATCTCAATATCAACACATTGGTACCAACACTCGCGACTCCACTCTTCCGACTTCTTCTCTTCCGACTCCACTTGTCGCCACTCCACACTTACGACTCGGTTCTTAGCACTCCACTCTCAGTCAAAAAAAACACTCAAAAAAAACAGAGTGGGGCTCCACTACACTCCCAACTTGTGCCTGGTGCCGACACAAGTCGTTGAATTCGTCGAAAATGTGGATGTGACCGACGCAGCATAGGCCGCACGGTCCCCAAACGATATTCCCGTATACATATAATGTTCAACAACTCCCGCTTAACACAGGAGGCCGAGTTGCGCGATCACCCCGCGACGCTCGCCTGTCGCAGCGACTCAGAAATTAGGTCCATCAGCGACGAGCTCTTCTTGAGCATGAGGCCAATCGGCTGATCTCTGCAGCCGCTCGACTTGTGGCGCAGTAGCTCGGACGAGAGCTGCAGCAGAAGCTCCGGCGGCGCGCCAGCGGCGCACTCGCTGCTGCTGCACGTGAGCGACGCACTGAGCGAGTGCGCGAGCACGTCGCGGTGTGATGCCGACGGTGCCGCGGCAGTCATGGTGCCGGCGTTGCACGGCAGGCTCTCGCTGCGCTTGGGCGCGGCGGCCGGCAGGTGCGGCGGCGGCGGCATCCCCATATGCGCGCCTCCCCCAAACATGTGTGGCATCATCAGGTGCGGCGGCGGCATGCCCATCATCCACGGCGGCATTCCCATCGGCGGGGGCATCCCCATCGGCCCGACCTTTGGCGTGATGTGCAGCGGGTTGGTGGGCAGGCCCCACGCCATGCCCGCATGCGTAAGCGGTGGCAGGCGTCCAGCGGGGTACCCGATCGCGGGCGCCTTGCCGTTGCCTGCCGGGCTCGCCTTGTGCGCGCCGCTGCTGCTGTCGCCGCTGCACCGCCGCTCGTCACCGACCGTTTCGCTGAGCGCGAGCAGCGACGAGAAGCCGTTGGTGAGCCCAGCGAGCGGGTTGCCGAGCGCCTTGTCGACCGCGTCCATGATGCCTTCGTCAAACAGCGACTCGTCCAGGTCCATGCACGAGTCCATTTCCTTGGCGGACGTGGACTCGTTCGAGCCGGAGTCGCCGTGCAGCAGGGAGGAGCCCATGCCCATGGAGTTGGCGGCGGAGCCGCGGTGCGGAGAGTGCGGCGCGCCGCTGCCGTCCATGCCGACCATGCCACTCGCGGGCGACCCGCCGTTGATCATCTTGCGCACGACGTGCTGCCAGATATTGCGCAGCTTGTGCATGTGGAGCGGCCTGTGCGTGTGTGTGTTTGTGTGCATGTGCGCGTGTCGACAGCAATCCCCTCCAAGATCCCGTCGTTTGTGTGCATCACCAGAGACGTCTTCCCGTGCATGCGCGTGTGCGTGCATGTGTGTGTGTGTGTGCGCGCACACATGTGTGTGCGTGCATATGTGTGTGTGTCTGTGTGTGTGTGTGCATGTGTGTGTGTGTGTGTGTGTGTGCGCATGTGTGTGCGTGCGCATGTGTATGTGTGTGCGCGTGCATGTGCAACGCACGTG
>VFSX01000594.1:0-45000 GCA_016618255.1 Chlamydomonas sp. UWO 241 | reverse complement strand
GGTGGGCTTGCTGTTGTCCCCTGCATGGGCATCGGCACTCGTCTCCTGGGAGGCGGTGTCCGACCGCCTCATCCAGGCCCGCTTTGCAGCGGACCGTGGGCAGATGATCACCATCGTCAGCGCCTACAGTCCAACGGAGGCAGCGAGCGACGAGGAGGCTGGCGACTTCTACCTTCGAGTAGCGGCGCTCGCGGACAAGGCCAACGACAAGCGCGATCTGCTCATCGTGGCAGGTGATTTCAATGCAGCAGTGGGGAGGGATTCGGTGTCCGACCACGAATGCGTTGGCAAGCACCTGCCCCTCACGGAGCCAGCGGTGGCCAGCAGGAACGGTCGCCTGCTCCTTGACACTGCCACTGCTTGCAGCCTGCGCGCTGCCAACACTCTCTACCCCCACAGGCCTGAGCACCAGTACACCCACATCAGCCCCATGGCTGTTGCACAGAGCAGACGGCATGCATGCTCTGTGCGCCGCCTGCACAGCGTCAAGGACTACATCCTGGTCGCGCGCCGCCGCATGCATGCGGTGACAGACTGTAGGGTGCGTAGGAGCCCAACCTGGGACAGCGATCACTGCATGGTGGTACTGTCCATGCGCCTCCGCATGCGAGCCTCCCGCCATGCAGGCGGCTCTCAGCTGCGCGCATGGGACTCTTCACAACTGCGGCGCCCGGCTGTCCGTCGTGAGTTCAACCTCCAGCTGTCCGATCGCTTTGGGCTGCTGGAGGCCGTGCCGCCCGAGGGCGCTGATGCCCAGGCGGAGTACGACGCGATGGCTGCTGCCATTCGCGAGGTGGCCACCAACCACCTCGCTCCACGCGGCAGCCGCCGGCGGCGCGGCTGGCAGTTCACTCTGTCGCAGCGCACCCTCCGGCTCATGGACGCCCGGCAGCGCGCGCACACGGCATGGCTCAGGAGCAAGTCTGCTGCTGCCAAACGAGAGCGCAACCGCGCCAACCGCGCGGCCGACGCAGCTGTGCAGAGAGACAGGGAGAGGTGGATCGGCCAGCAGGTGGCGGAGGCGCAAGACATGCTACGCAAGAAGAATCTGCGCCAGTTTGCGCGCGCGTGCGACAGGCTGGCGGGCCGCAGCCGCAGCCATCAGATCCCACCTGCCATGCGGGACGTCTCGGGCGCGCTGCACAGCGGTCCAGACGGGGTGCTGAAGGCCATGACAGAGTCATTCGACAAGCTATATGGCGGGGAGACCAAGCTCAGCGACGAGACCCTGAACCAGCTGGAGAACGATGTAGCGGCGTTTGAGCTCACACGCGCCACAGAGGTGGACGAGGCGCACGGGCGCCCCCCTGACCTGGCTGAGACGGAGGCGTGTGTGCGAGCGTTGCGCTCGGCCGCCGCTCCGGGCGGTGACCAGCTGGACGCCATGCTGTTGCGGTGCCCACCTGCCATCGCATGGCTCCACCGGGTCATCATCGCCGTATGGCGGTCGGGAGAGCCCCGAGGGAATGGAAAACTGCTATTATCACACCGTTATATAAGGGGAAGGGTCCGCGTGACTCCCCTGGTAACTACCGCGGTATAAGCCTTCTCTCTATTGCCGGGAAAGTGTACGCTGCCATACTTCTGCACCGCGTCTCCACGCAGGTTGATGGTCAGTTGCATGAGGCTCAGTGTGGTTTCAGAAAAAGCAGAGGCACTGTTGATGCAATTTTTACTCTGCGCTCGCTGAGCGCGGCACATGCCGAGTACAAACAATGCATGGCTGTGGCATTTGTCGACTATTCTAAAGCTTACGATTGCATAAACCGTGCGGCACTGTGGAGAGTCCTTAGATTATATAGTGTTCATCCGCACATTATTGATCTGTTGGAGGATCTTCACACCAACACAGCAGCTGCCGTGCGGCTGGCTGGGAAAATCGGGCACGAATTCCCCGTGTCGTCTGGTGTGCGACAGGGGTGCGTCATTGCTCCTGTGTTGTTCAATGTTTTTATTGACCACATAGTGAAAAAGGCGCTAGACATGATGCCAGAGGGGGCTGGCGTGTCAGTCGTGACCCGAGCCGGCGGCTCTGTGTTGTCGTCGTCGGTTGAGCGCATAGTAATGCTGATGTATGCCGACGATTTATGTTTGTTCTCGCATGACCCAGCTCAGTTGGCGCTTATGCTGAAAATCCTTGACAAAGTGTCCTCTAGCTTTGGCATGCAAATCAACGCCGCCAAGACAGAAGTGATGATTTTGCCAGCAGATTTTGACGCGGATCTGCCCACGTTTGCGCTGACTGGTGGTGAAGTGAAGACCGTCTCTGCATTTAAGTATCTAGGGAGTTGGATAACCCAGAGTGGTGGTGTGGAAAAGGAGATCGGTGTGCGTGTCGGTCGCGCGCTGGGCGTGTTTGCGTCTTTTGATAAGATTTGGGCCAGCAAGAAGATGCAAGTGCAGTCTAAGATGCGGGTTTACAACACTTTCGTGCTGCCCCACTTTCTGTACGGCTGCGAAACATGGGCCCCTACTAAAACACAACTGACTCGATTGGAGGTTGCCCACTCTAACTGCCTTCGTCGCATTCTGGGTGTGCGCCTGGTCGACCGGCACAGATTAACTTATATTCGGCAGGCGTGCGACACTGAGCCAATTGAGAGCCTTGTGGCAAAGCGATCAATGCAGTGGCTAGGCCATGTGATGCGCATGCCGGCTTCTCGTCTTCCTCGTACGACTTTTGACTGCACAATGGATGTGGCTCGGCAGCAAGGCCGGCCTCCAGCCTCCTCCCGACACTATTTTCTTAAGCTACTGATTCAGCAGCTAGGCGAAACTAGTGGCACTCGTTCTGATTGGAAGACTTTTTCGGACACGGCGTTTGAGCGTGCTCAGGATAGGGTCGGGTGGAGAGCCGTGGTGTACGGTCCGGCTGCCCCTCAGGCGCCGGCCCCTCCACCACGGCGGTCAAGTAGATTGGCAAGCGCCACTTGACCCCCTATCCCCTAGAAGCAGTTAGGACCTATTTTGGAGGCGTCGCACAATAGCTCTCCTTTTTGCTCTGGGACTACACGTTGGCAGGCAGCCGGCTGGTGGCTACCGCCCCTCACAAGTAATTGTTAGGGCCAGAACTGGACTTGGGTCTAGGCGGTGGTACTAGGACTAGAGGTAGTCTTTGCTGGAAAGCCGACGTAACTGTAACTGAACACTATATAATCTAAGGACTCTCCACAGTGCCGCACGGTTTATGCAATCGTAAGCTTTAGAATAGTCGACAAATGCCACAGCCATGCATTGTTTGTACTCGGCATATGCCGCGCTTAGCGAGCGCAGAGTAAAAATTGCATCAACAGTGCCTCTGCTTTTTCTGAAACCACACTGAGCCTCATGCAACTGACCATCAACCTGCGTGGAGACGCGGTGCAGAAGTATGGCAGCGTACACTTTCCCGGCAATAGAGAGAAGGCTTATACCGCGGTAGTTACCAGGGGAGTCACGCGGACCCTTCCCCTTATATAACGGTGTGATAATAGCAGTTTTCCATTCCCTCGGGGCTCTCCCCGACCGCCATACGGCGATGATGACCCGGTGGAGCCATGCGATTCGCCATGCGACTCGCCATGCCTGACTCGCCATGCGACTCGCCATGCGATTCGCCATGCGACTCGCACACACACCTGCCGTAGGGAGCGTTGCCTGCTCAATGCCGGTTTCGATGACATCTTCCGTGCCGTCAAGGCCAAGGAGAACGACGCCGCGCTGAGTCACCTGCCGGGCCTGCTGGCGGAGCTGGACGCGTGTGCGAGCGCGCGGGCGCGATGGGAACAGGTGCGAGGCAGGTTTTCTGGGTGGGGTGGGGTGGGGATGGGTGGGTGGGGGGGGGCAAGGTGACGGCAGCAGGGGCGCTGGCTGACTGTCGAGCAAGGCGGAGCTTGACGCGTGTACGAGCGCGCGGGCGCGGTGGGAGCAGGTGCAATGCAGGTTTTCTGGGGGGATGGCTGGCGTGTGTGTGTGGGGGTGGGTGGGTGGGTGGGGCAAGGTGACGGCAGCAGGGGCTCTGGCTGGCTGTCTTGCAAGGAGGGCGGAGCTGGACGCGTGTGCGAGCGCACGGGCGCGGTGGGAGCAGGTGCGAGGCGGGTTTGCTGGGGGAGGGGGCGCATGGCGGGGGGAGCAGGGACAGCGGTTTACAGGACTCAGTACACAGTGCGCACCCTCGGGGCGTGGGGTTGAGGCAGCTGCTTTGTGAGGTGGGCTAGCAGGCGCAGGCATCACTGGGGGCATGGTGGCATGGTGGCAGTGCGGGCCCACGGAGTGTGCGCCAGCGCCTCGGGTGACAAGGTGCATGGGAAGGAGCCGTGCGGCGTGCGCAAGCTACCGAAACACAGAGGATGCGTGCCTGCGTGCCTGCCTGCCCGACCTCCCCACTGGCAGACTTCTGCCCGCCTGCCTGCCTGCCTGCCTGCCTGCCTGCCTAGACCTGACTGTGCGCAGGTCCTCCGAGGCGTGTTTGGCAACATCTTTTACCTGGGCGCCGCCAACATTGACAGCAGCGCCAATGCCTGCACCAATGTTTCCACCAGCTGCGCAACCGACTGACGCGCATGCATGAGAAGCAGCGCGCACCCTGCCTCGGGGCTGAATTGTGTGTGCCAGTGGTTCCGTTAAGGATCTTGGAAACTTATGGCTCAACCCGGGCCTCACGCTCACTTTGCCTATCTCAACCCAACGGACGCTCACTTTGCCTATCTCAACCCAACGGGCCGACGGGGCGAATTTTGGCAAAAAATCTGAAAACACACTTTTTCGGGTCGGAATTCGCGCAATCTCATCCCGCCGCGCCAGCCCGAAACGGCCAATCTCAACCCGAAAGTGCACTTTGTCGGGTTACGGGTTTGCTAACGGAAACACTGGTGTGTGCGCAGGTCCTGCGAGGCGTGTTTGCTGGCAACATCTTTGACCTGGGCGCCGCCAACAGCGCTGCGCTGTACGAGAACAACGGCGCGGCCGGGTCGTTTGCATCGACTCGCGACACGCTGCTGGCACGGTGAGTTGGGTGTGCGTGTGTGGTGGAGGGGAGGTGTGTGTGTGTGTGGTGGTGGTGATGGGGGGGGAGTGAGGGCAACGGCGCGGCCGGGTCATTTCTGGCACGGTGCGTGGGAGGTGTGGTGTGCGTGTGTGGTGGAGGGGAGGTGTGTGTGTGTGTGTGTATGTGTGTGTGTGTGTACCGTAGTGCTACGTGTACTTCACGTCCCACTTCACGTCAGGGTGACGTGAACTCAGACGTGGAGCAGGGTCAGACGCAGGGGCTGGCGTGAACTCCGTTTTCGGAGAAAAGTGTGAAGTGTGGGACCCCCCTCGCGCTGGCGTCGACCACTCTCTCTTGCGCTGCTTCTCTTAAGCGGCGCCCTGGCAGCTTGAGAAACCTCAGGTCGCCTCTTCGGAGGGTCGGCACGGTGCCCTATGGCCCGGCGCCAAAGGCCCGGCACTGGGAGGAGTTACTTAACTGTGACGCCCAAGCTAACCCTGGGGCGTGGGTGTCTGCACAGCAGCAGGCCCAGCAGCAGCAGCAGGCCCAGCAGCAGATCCAGATGCCATCTGCATGCGCGTATGCATGCATGCGCGCGCCACGCATGCGCCATGCAGATCTGCCGCTGCCACATGCATTGGGTCTTTAACATTGGCAACTGTAATGCATGCCTGAGTCAGTTCCAAGTCGGTCATTATCACAGCGTTCTGTCATGTTCTGCCCTTTTGTTTTGGGCTGTTCTGTTTTTGGGGGGAGGCGTGAAGTGGGTGACGTGAGGGATGCCAGCGCTGGCGGCCGACGTGAACGCTGTGTCACGAGAAGGCTGTGGGTGGCCATTTTCGACGACGTGAACTACACTTGGCGTGAAGTACACGTAGCACTACGGTATGTGGGGGGGGGGGGCGTGTGTGTGGATGTATGTGGGGGGGGACGGCGCGGCCGGGTCGTGTGCATTGATGAGCGACATGCTGGCACAGTGCGCTGGGCACCAGTCAGCGGTGGCGGTTGTTGTTGTGTGCGTACTCGGTTGCAACGGCTGAGCACGCGCGCCGCGTCCGGTGTGCGCACCCGCACCAGTGATTTCCTCTGGCTGTACACAGCCAGACACAGCCGGAGTTAGTTTCAGTGTGGTCGGTGTGGCCACCGAGTAGAGTACCGCGGCGGGTGTGCTACCAGCCCTGCCTCCAGTGGTTTGGGGGACGGCTTTCTGGTCTCATCATGGTTGTATACCTTGGGCCCGCCCTCCGGCCACAGGAGGGGTTGGGTATGGAGCCTGCACTGTGGTGCTGCTTGCTTGGTGCCCGCCACCACGTGGTTGGCGCTACCGTGGGCTACTTTTGTAGCTCGACCTTTTTGGTGGGCCTCGTGCCTGCTCTCGTAAGTCTCGCTGGTGCTTTGGAACCGAACGTGTGACCGCCGGCAGTGGATTTTAAAACTCTCATCATCATTCAGTCGAATGGCTGTGGCACAACAATTTAAAACTCTGAGAAGGAAACCACTGGCCCACGCACTCGCAGCCCCTGGGCGATCGACGACCTCGCCCGCATGCTCGACCGCCTCGCTCCGCCCACAACCACCAACGCCGACAACACGGCCACCACCAACGACGCGGCCGGCCCTGCCCCGGGGGGTGGGCCGGCCGGAGGCGCGCACGCCGCCACCACGCTCGACGCACACGCCGCCACCGCGCGCGGTGACCCCCGCCGCCACCGCCCGTACGCCAAGGCCGTTCTGTTTGTCGACAACGCGGGGAGCGATGTGGTGCTGGGCATGCTGCCGCTCGCGCGGGAGCTGCTGAGGTGGGTGGGTGGGGGTGGGTGGGCGGTGGCTGTGGGTGTGGGTGGGTGGGTGTGGGTGTGGGTGGGTGGGTGGGCGGGGGTGGGTGGTTGGGTGGGTGGGGTTGGGTGGTTGGGTGCTAAGGGGGGGCGAGGGCGGTTGGTGGGGCTGGGGGCTGGGTGGGAGCGGGGGCTAGGGTTGTGGGGCGGGAGCGAGGGTAATTGGTCGGAGCGGGGGCCAAGCAGTTGGAATGGAGTGAGACCACTGACACGGGCAGCGGTCGGTACCTTCGTACACGCGCGCGCGCGCCTTCTCGCGCGATCAGAATACGCAACGAGTTCACGGCCTGAGCCACACACCCCCCCCACCCCTGCCTCTCCTGCTGCCACTTCTGCCCCCCCCCCCACACACACCCCACACACGCCACCAGGAGGGGCGCGGAGGTCGTGCTCGCTGCCAACGCCGCGCCCAGTTGCAACGGCGTGGCCGCGCCAGAGCTAGAGGGCGTGCGCACGTGGGCAGAACGCACCACGTGTGCGCCACCTGAGCCCCTCCCCACCCCCCACCACCGCTGCCGCTCCTGGCCACCCCACAACACCGCCTATCCTACTGCTGCTGCCTGCCTGCCTGCCTGCCTGCCTGCCTGCCTGCCTGCCTGCCTGCCTGCCTGCCTGCCTGCCTGCCTGCCTGCCTGCCTGCCTGCTTGCCTGCCTGCCCGCCTGCCTGCCTACTGCCTGCCTGCCTGCCTGCCTGCCTGCCTGCCTGCCTGCCTGCCTGCTGCCTATCCTGCCTATCCTGCCCAGCCTATCCTGCTGCTGCTGCCCACCCCCCACCCCACAAGACCAGGGCGGGTGCAGGCCGTGCTCGCATCCACATGGTAGTAAAACCTCTGCTTGCTGCTGCCGCTGCTCTGACCCCCCCGCCAACACCAGGGCGGGCGCGGAGGTCGTGCTCGCCGCCAACGCCGCGCCCAGTTGCAACGACGTGACCGTGCCAGAGCTGGAGTGTGTGCTGCGCATCGCCGCGCTCCTGGACGCCACACTGGCAGAGTGCGTCGCGAGTGGCGCGCTGCGCGTGGTGGCTTCGCACTCTGAGCGCCTACCTGTCATTGACCTTGCTGCACTGTCCGACGGGGCGGCGTCCGAGTGCGAGTGCGCAGACCTGGTGGTGCTAGAGGTGCGTGTGTGAGCGCACGTGCGTGTGTGTGTGTGTGTGTGTGTGTGTATCGTGTTTCCTTGGGGGCTGCCAGGCTGTCGGTTTTCCTGGAGAGGCCGTCCCGGACTCTTCGGGTGTCCTTGCGAGATCCCTGTGCGCTCTCCAGGCTGACATATTTTCCAGGGGCTGCGCCCTGACTGGCCCCCTGAACTCCGCTTCTTCTCCGGCTTTTCCGACCCCCCCCCTCCCAGCTCCCCATCAGCAAAACGCTCTTTGGCCGGTCTCCTCATCGGAATCCAATCGGCTAGGAAATCCCTGGTGTGTGTGTGTGTGTGTGTGTGTGTGCGTGTGTGTGCGTGCGTGTGCGTGCGTGGGGGTGAGCTCGCGTGCGCACGAGGCACGTGCGTGCGTGCCCGACCCTGCTAGCGATTGCGTTGCATGGTGCACTGTGGCTGACGCTCCCTCCCCCCCCTCCCCTCGGCCCCCCTCCACATGTTGTCAAAGGGCATGGGTCGTGCGATTGAGAGCAACCTGTACGCGCGCTTCTCCGGGGCTGATGTGTGGAAACTCGGAATGATAAAGCACCGCCCGGTCGCCGAATCTCTGGGTGGGCGGTTGTACGACTGCGTGTGCCGGTATGACGCAGCGGCAGACGAGAGGGCTGTGTGATGATGCCTGCGTGGCGGTGCGGTGGTGGCGTCGTGTGTCAGTGTGTGTGTGTGTGCGAGAGTGTGTGTGTGTGTGTGTGTGTGTGTGAGAGTGCCTGTGTGACCAGCAGCCAGCAAAATTGTAACTCCCCAGTAGCCCCACCCTCATCTTGCACGCATCGCCCCAGAGTGCTCTGGCCCGAAACCCCCGCTCTCCGCTCCGCTCCGCATAGCTGCGGTGCGGCTTCCACGGCAGCCACACTGCCACACTGTCCGCTTCCGCTCAGATGCGCCGCGTTGCTTGCACTCTACACGCGGCCCACCTACTGAGCACTTAATTTTCGTGCTCCTGCCCCCAGCCCACCCGCCTGCGCACGCGGTTGAAGGATCGAGAGAGGCCCCAACAGCTTCGGGGTCGGCCAGCCTCTAGTGTGTGAAGAGAAGCTTTGCCCTTGTTGCTGTCCAACGTCATGCGGGGGCAACGACACAGGCTTACATAGCACATCGACACAGCAAGCGACAACAGGAGGAACCAGTGGGTGTGCACCAGGTGGGGCCAGGTGCATGCATGCGCGCAAGCAGAGGGCTGCATGCACGCCTCATTTAGCAGGTGTCATGCAAGCGAGCGAGGGTCAGCAGGAGGCAAGGGGGCGACCGCATGTCATGTTCAAACCACGAAGCTGCACGGGAACAGCCGGCAGAGGTTGCCAGGTCGAGACAGCTCTGCCCCTTAGCCCCGGCGATAGCTTTGTCATGTTGGTGGCAGGGTGGGAGGAGGCGGTGGGGAGGGATGGGTTAGGTGCGTTGCGGCAACAAAAAAACGCAGCACTGGGTCCAAGCACACCCCCGCGAGCAAACCCTCCCTACATGCGATCGCGGGGTGGGTAGGAAGAGCGCCCTGCATGGCCTTTGTCGAGAGGCTCTTGTCACCGAAAACTGACTAACGCCCTCATTTCTGGTGCCCCCCCCATGTCCCCCCCCCCGGTCGTGGTCACCCCAGCGCTCCCACCATGAGTCCAGAGTCGCGGGAGGGCGACCATCGGGACGCAGATGAGCCGCAGAGCGCTCCATCAGCACCAGCACCGGAACCATCCGCAGTTCCTTGCGCGAGCACCTCGCGCCCCAGCGCGCGCCGCAACCGGCACCAGCGGAGCCAACAGGCTCATCAACCGAGGCCTGGGGGGCATATCTACTCAGCGGGCACTGCAGGCCCTCATCACGGTGGACAGCAGCAGTGGTACTCTGCCGCAGCCATGTACGCACCCTACGGGCACATGCATGGCATGGGGAGTGGGCACCCGGATGGCGTGGTCTATTACCCAGCAGCGTACATGCTGCCGCTCGGCAGCATGGAGCCGCATGGGCCGCATGGGTACTGCGCCGCGCCGCATGAGTACTGCACGATGTGGGGCTTCCCCGCACATGCGGCACCGATGCTGGTGACGCAGCCGCCGCCGCCGCCGCCGAGGGCGACCCTGTACAGCGCAGTGCCACCAGCGCACGGGCACCAGCGCATGGCGTCCACGTCCACCGCCTCGTGCTCTGTCGTCATCAGCGAGGTGGACAGCGACGACGGCGACGCGACCGACCTGCCGAGTAGTAGTGCCGGTGGCAGCTTCAGCGGCAGCGCGGGGCCGACAGATCTGGACAGCTCGTGCGCATCGCCACACGGCGAGCACTGCGAAGGCACGCGGTGCGGCGACGAGGAGGCAAGCGTGAGCGCCGCGACACCGCCTGGTGACACTGGCTGGGGCAGCCTTACGGTCGGCATCCTGCAGGCGATCGTTGGGCGGCTGGGCGGCAGTGAGTCCAAGGGCCTGCGGTCGGTGTGTCGCCACTGGCGGAACGTGGTGGACCACCACCTCGAGGCGCTCACTCCGAGCGAGCTGCAGGCCAAGGTGCTCGTGTCGCGCTTCCCCAACCTCAAGTCGCTCCACCTGACCAACTGCTCCAACATCCGCAACCGCTCGCTGCTCATCATCTCGCGCGCGGGCCTCGCGTTGCACACGCTCACGCTCGGCGACGACGTGTGCCGGCCGTGGGTCACCAACGAGGGGCTCGCGTGCATCGCGACGATGACGTCCCTCACGGCGCTCAACCTGCACGAGTGCAACGGCGTGACGAACAACGGGCTCAACGCGCTCACCAACCTGCCGTGCCTCTCAGCGCTCTCGCTCAAGGGCTGCCGCAAGCTGACCAACGGCGCGTTTGAGACGCTGGCCTGTCACCCAGCGCTCACTGAGCTCAACCTGTACGGGTGCCGGCTCACTGACAAGGGGCTGCTGCCGCTGACTGGGCTGCGCCTGGTGTCGCTGCGACTCGGCAACACGCGCGTGAGCGACGAGGGGCTGTCCTACCTCGCACGCATCACGACGCTGCGTGAGCTGCACTTTGACCACGAGGAGCTGTCCGACGTGGGCGTTGCGCAGGTGTGGGAGACGGCTTGCATGTGTGTGGGGTGTAGGGGGGGAGGAGAGGTGGTGCGCGGGGTGGGTGCGTGCGTGCGCACACGATAGTGTGAGCGTGAGCGCACACGTGTGAGCGTGCGCGAGCTCGATCCAATCTGATCCACTCTCACGTGCGTACGCTCGTGTGCCTGCACACGCAGCTCTCCACGCTCACGCGCCTTGAGTCGCTCGCGCTGCGCGACTGCGACGACGTGTCTGGCGACTCGCTCAGCGTGCTCATCCCCGCTCTGCCCAACCTCATCTCGCTCGACCTGAATAAGAACTTCACGATCGACGACAGCCAGCTCACGCGCTGCCTCGAGTTCCTTGGCGCGGTCACGTTCCTGGACCTGCGCGGCACGCCGGTGACCGACGGCGGGCTCTCGCAGCTCACGCGCCTCTCGTGCCTGCAGAAGCTGTGCCTCGCACCGACGAACGAGCGCCTGTGGACGCCGTACTTGTGCGTCGTGTCCAGCCTCACGCAGCTTACGAGCCTCTCGATAAACAACTGCACGCCAGTGTCGTTCGGGCAGCTCGACGTGCTGCGCCAGCTCAAGCTGCTGAGGGAGCTCGACCTCTCGCACGACTTGTGCAGCGGGCACAGCCACAGCCACGCGGGGGGGGCATGGGGCGGCGGGCACGCACACGCGCACGGGGGGGCGCACCACGGTGCGCAGCCGCACGGTGGCGGAGGCGCGGGCGCCAGCACCAGCGGCGGCGCGCTTTCAGCCGCGGGGCTGCTCGGGCACCAGCAGGCGTGCATGAACCCAACTGCCGTCGACGCGGTTGCAGCAATCACGTCGCTCACGTCGATCGACCTCTCAAGGTGGGGGCGGGGGGGCTTGTGGGGTGCGCGGGTGCGGGTGTGTGGAGAGGACAGGGCGCTTCATGCATGCACACACGTGCGGGGAGAGGGGGCGCATTTGTAGGACTGTGCATGTGTGCGTTCGACACGGCGCGCGCCTTGTCGACATCCGCGCGTTCCGCATCGATCCCCATGCCGCGCTGACACGCCTGCGTGCCAATTATGCATGTGTGTGTGAACGCGCAGGCGCCCGGTCAACGAGGAGCACCTGTCTGCGCTCGCGGAGCGCTTGCCGCGCCTGCACAACCTCATCATCGTCGGCTGCCCGGTGCTGTACACCGAGGTGCAGGCGCTGCAGCGCCGCTTCCCGGGGCTCGCGATCCACCGCAAGCCGCAGCACGACTCGTCGATATCGTGCTGCGTCAGCAAGCACGGCGTGGGGTAGCGCGCCGCTGACCGGACCGTTGCCTCCTCCCTCGAGAGGGGGGAGGGGCGTGCGCGGCGCTGTGTGCGGGCGTGGGTGCAGGCGCGTGTGCATGATGCCGGCAGCCCCCACACGTGTATGTGCGCGCGACAATCTGCAAAATGCGCGCGGACCTAGGTAACTAGCAGGAGAATGCACATCAAGCGGTGCCTCGCCCCCCGCGTTGACCTTACCGCTTCACACCTTCGTACACGTCACGTGACCTTCACCTCTGATCTGTGTGCCGGTTGGACCTCATGTTTCAGACTTTATCTTAGTACTAGTGCCTAGGCCAGTGCCTTGTTGGGTGTTGTGACTATTGGCAGGGTGACGGATGCTGACCATTTTAAGAAAGACACGCTGCGCCTCTTCCGGTCAGTTACAGTTACATCGGCTTTCCAGCGAAGACTACCGTTTAGTCCTAGTACCACTGCCTAGACCCAAGTGGCGCTTGCCAATCTACTTTGTCGCCGAAGTGGAGGGGCTGGTGCCCGAGGGGCAGCCGGTCCTTATACAACGGCTCTCCACCCGACCATATCCTGAGCACGCACAAACGCCGTGTCAGAAAAAGTCTTCCAATCAGAACACGCCTTCGGTCGCTACTGTTTTTGCCCACGCTCCTTGCCCTCTTGCGGTGCCAGCATTGCGCGCGTCTTTGCCAGCAGCGGTGCCAGCTCTGCGCCGAGCGCTGCCGCCCTGCGTGCAACACAACAGGCACTCAGAACCCAGTCCATCAAGTGAAGCCAGACGGGCGCTGTGTGATTTGGGGCGTGCAAGCTGCGCACACGTTCAGCCGACATGCACGCCCTCAGCCCACCCACCTGTACGCCGCGAGCTGCATCTTGAAGTCTGGCGGCAGCTCCAGGTAGTTGAGCGACTGCAGGATTGACACGGTCACTCGCTTAGGCGGGTCTGACGGTGGTCCGACGCCAAGCAGCCCTCGCATGCGCGCGTACTGCGCGTCCATGCCGGCTCGCAGCAGGCGCGAGCCATAACGACTGCCCGTGCGCGAGCGGATGCGCTTGGTGCTGCTGGGTGCATTGGCGCTCACGTCGCCTGCATCACAGGCAGCAGCTTCGCCAGCAGGTGGGTGTGGCAGCACAGCATTCGTGTGTGTGCTTGCCATGCGAGTGAGCTGAGTGTGGTAGACCCAGCTGGGAGGGGGGGCGTGTAGAAGACGGGGGTGCGACGGGTGCGGGCTAACACGTTCTACGCTGCTGGCAGGCATGCATGCAGCGCCATGCGGGTGCTCACCCGCGTAGCCGCGCGCCGAGGCTCCTAGTGATGCTCCTGGGACGCCGCTGCAGGAAGCTGAGGCCAGTGCGCTGATGCCTGCATGCAGGGGTGTGCGAGGGCGTGGGCACCATGGCATGCACAGCGCAACGGCTGCATGGGTGCCTTGCATGCATGGGAGGTGCGCTCACCACCACCAGAGCCGCGCAGCTGCGGCCCCAGAAGCGCCTCCACCGACGCTGCAATCACTCCGATTGAGCGTGGGTGGGCCATGCAGGCTGATCGAGAGAGGAATGGGGCTACGAATCTCCGCCAGAGTGTTTGTGTGGAATTTGACGCTAGCTGTGTGTGCAGGAGGCGCGTCGGGTTACTGCTCGCGCGCGTCAGGCCCTCCCAGCAGACGTGAGCACGGCGTGTTGCTGCGTGCCCTGCCCCATCCGCAGCAGATCGCACACACGCAAAGGAGGCGTGTCTGGCTGGTTGGAAGCTGTTAGAAGCCATGACGCTGCACAAACAGACTGACAGCAGAGGCCTTACCTGCCGGATGAGGCTTGCAGCGCGTACCCGCCATGCCATGCCATGCCATGCCATGCATGCCGCATGCATGATGCACGCATGCCCCCCTGCACGTGCACGCAGCCACGTCATCACACACGATGCTTCCACTCGCCCGCCACGGATGCAGGAGGCGCGCTGCCGCGTCTAGCGGCGTCAGCGAGTTGATCGGCGGCGATCTCATCATAGACGGGCCGGGCAATGGCTCTGGCTCTGGCTCGATGGGGATCCTTGCATGCAGGAGCCCTTCTGGTGTGCATGGTGCTGTTGTTTTCTGCGCCCAGCCAGTCCCTGCCTTCGGCCCCTGTTCAGTCACCGCCAAACAAGAGCGGAGAGGGAACCGTGTTCCCCGTGCACGGCTGGGATGTGTACTTCAACTGGGTAGTTCCTGGGGAGGCGCCGACGAACTCCAAGTGGAAGACAGATGTGTATGTCGAGGTTTCCCTGGACCCTGGTGCGCACACCTACTACTACTGGTCACATTTTACGTTCTTCACCGACAAGAGGCCAGCCCCGGGATCGAACCTGTCAAAGGAGCCTGGCGCGTACATCGGGCTGCAGACAAACGGCAACCACAAGAGCGTTGTGTTCTCGGTGGGTGACGGGGGCAGCGGCAGGGGCAGCGGCAGGGACAGGGGCAGGGACAGGGGCAGAGGCAGCAGCGCGGCAGCTTACGCAAGCGATCTTGGGCCTTCTTGCCCCGTGTCCTTCGCCCCCCCCCCCTACGCATGCCCCCCCACCCCCCCCCGCACTCCCTCCCACTGCACCCCCGCCCACCCCTTTCTGACCACCACGCCCGCCCTCGTTCCTCAGGCCTGGAACGGCGTGTCTGCGATCAGCGACAAGTCGCCGCATGGGATGGCGTACAATAACGTCACATCGACAACCAACAGGTGATGCCCCCCTACCCCCCACCCCCACCCCCATTGGGGACGAGCCCCTGCATACGCACACACACACACACACACACACACACACACACACACAAACACACACACACACACACACACCACACGCACATGCACACCACGCACGCATACACTGCTATGCTCTGATCCACCGCTTTGCTCTGGCTGCCCCTGATGGCTCTGCCGCCGCTCTGATCTGGCCGTGCCTGTTTTTTCCCGGCACCTGCTGCTCTGATGGCTGCCACTGCACTGCCATCGCCCCGATCTGGCTGCGTTTTTCTCTTCCCCTGCAGCCACTGCTGTGATGGCTGCCACTATTGGCTGCCACTGCCACCGCTCTTATCTGGCCGTGCCCTGTTTTGTCCCGGCAGCTACTGCAAACCGTTTGGCAACGACACGTCTGGCTACCACTGCTTCTATACATATGACTGGATCGCCGACGTGAAGTACCGCTTCCGCATGGAGCTTAGCTACAGGTGCGGATGATTTGAAGGTGGATGGGCTTTGGGGGGGGGAGGAGTCTGGGGATGGCGGTTGAAGGGTTGGCAAGGATGCACGCGTACCAAGCACCTGAGCAGCAGCGAGCTGCTCAGGTCGCCTGGGGTGGGGTGGAGTGTGGGGTCTTGGGGGGCCTAGGCAAGACGCCCCAAGACGTTTTGTGGGCGTCTTGGGAGATACTTGCGGATGTAGGATGGCGATGGATGCTCGCGCCTCAAGTAGCTGCACTGTTTGCGATGCAGGCGCGCGTGGGGATTGGATATGGCATACGCGGCTTCAGGCTCGACGCTTTTATGGCTTCAAGGGGGGGGGCTAGTGTTGGCAGCACGTGCGCCGAGTGCCTTTGTTGACCGCCGACATTGGTTGACCAGTAGCACACTGCACTGTTCATTGAAGGAGCGCGTGGGGCGACGGCATGCGCGGCTCCATGCTTGACACTTTTGAGGCTTTAAGGGGGGGGTCGTGTTGGCAGCACGCGCGCCAAGTGCCTTTGTTGACCGCCGACATTGGTTGACCAGTAGCACACTGCACTGTTCATTGAAGTAGCGCGTGGGGCGACGGCATGCGCGGCTCCATGCTTGACACTTTTGAGGCTTTTAGGGGGGGGTCGTGTTGGCAGCACGCGCGCCAAGTGCCTTTGTTGACCGCCGACATTGATTGACCCGAAGCACACTGCACTGTTCATTGAAGGAGCGTGTGGGACGACGGCATGCGCGGCAGCATGCTTGACAGCTTTTGGGGCTGCAAGGGAGGGGGGGTCGTGTTGGCAGCACGCGTGCCAAGTGCCTTTGTTGCCCTCCCGCTGCACTGCTCACGCCACAGGAGCGCGTGGGGCGACGGCATACGCGGCAGCATGCTCGACACGGTCAGCGGGCAGGAGATTGTGATTGGCGAGATCTTTGTCCCAGCGTTCCTCGGGTCCCCACTCTGCAGCGTGCTCTTCTACGAGTGAGTGGGGGCGGCTGTGAGGGGTGTGGGGTGTGGGTGGGATGTGGGAGGGGAGAGGGAGTGCTGGTGGGTGGTGAGTAGGGAGGCGAATAGGCTGCGCGCTGCTGTCCAGCGTTCTCTTCTTTGAGTGAACGTGGGCTGCTGTGGGGGGCTGCTGTGGGGTTGAGTTGGGGGGGGGGGGCGTCGTTGACAGGCAGGGCAGCCTGCTCTACGAGTGAGTGCGGGCTGCTTCGGGGGGCTGTTGTGGGGGGTGTTGGTGGGTGGCAGGCAGGGAGGGAGGGGAAACGGCTGCCCGCTCTGCAGCGTGCGCTTGTATGCATGCGTGAGCCTGGCTGGGCGGCTGGGTGGGTGGGAGGGTGGACGGGCAACAGGGCGGTGGAACAGAGAGGAGAGGGACGGAGGGGGGGAGGGGGGGGGGAGCAGGAGGGAGCTGCGATCCCCCCAAAGACCGCCACGTTCAGCCGCCTGTCGCTCACGCCCCTCTCCCTTGCCCCCCCCCCTCCCTCAATCCCCCCTTTTGGACAGGTACTTTGGCGCTGTCACCGAGTGCGCTGCGATCCCGCCCGCGGCGGCCACCTTCAGCCACCTGTCGCTCACGCTCGACACCAACACGCACTCGTACCCAGCCGACTGGACGAGCGTGACGTCGATGCTCAACGGTGCGGGCGGCGGCGCGTGCGTCGGCTGGGCGTCTCTGGACATCTGCAACACGACTGTGAGCGGGTCGTCGCCCGCCGTCCCGGTGCTCACTGAGGCGCAGAGCAACCGGTGCGAGATGGCGCCTCGCGCGCGCTCGGCAATGTACCGACCAGTGCCGATCTGGGAGCACCAGGTTGGGGGGGACAGCGTTAGTGCGATGGCGCGGCTGCCGAGGATGGCGACGTATGCGTGTCTCGACCTGCCAGCCAGCCAGGTCCCGGGCGGGTGCGTGAGCTAACACACGCTGGCGCTGGCACGGTGCCGGTGCCGGTGTTGTTGGCGCGATCACTCGAATTTTTTGTACCAGCTGAGGCATCCAGGGCGATGGGCGATGGGCGATGCAGCTGGTCAGATGTGTGGATCTGGTCAGCCTGTTTTTGGATTCGTCGGCCTGGCACGTGTGCGTGTGGAGGGCACACAGGGGGATCTCTGGTGAATATGGTCAGATAGCCGTGATCATGATCATGCTGGTGGATAGTGGACACGGGGCGCAGGGGTGTGATTGTTTGAGTGTGGCAAGTGATACGCGCGCGCGCGCCTCACGCGCGTGCGTGCGTGTGTCCGCTTTTCGACAATGACGATGGTGTTACCACACCTCCTTATCGTTCGGCTCCAAAACAGATTTCCCAAAATCACAGCACAAAGATGGCGACGACAGCAGGCAGGGGGGGGGTCCCACATTTTGGACTCTCTCACACCTCAAGAGTGTGGGGGCTCCTGCTGGCGCAGCGCAACACGCACAAACCTGATCAGCAGCAGACCGGTTGTGCACGTTTTCCTCTTGCTCGCTCGTGCCATCCCGCCACGGGCTTGATCTAGTCGCGGCGAGGGCCACTCTAGGGCACTGCTGCGAGGATGTTCAGGAACCAGGTGCCCCTCTAATGGCACCCCTTGATGGTCTATTTATTGCTGCTGGACGGGCCTGCGTCGTGAGTGAGCTTCGGCCTCACGGCGACATCGCGGCTCACGTTGTGCTTCCCTCTCTGCCCTGCCCGCAGTATGACACTGACGTGACGACTTGGAGCCCCCAGGGGCGGCTTTTCCAGGTCGAGTACGCGATGGAGGCGGTGAAGCAGGGCAGCTGCGCAATTGGGCTCGTGGTAAGAGAGCTTGCTCACGATCTGCTATTGCCCTCCCCCCTGCGGCGCTGCCGCGCTTGACGCCCCCGCCTCACGTCGCCCTGCAGAGCGACACCCACGTTGTTCTGGCGACGCTGAAGCGTGCTGAGTCGGAGCTGTCCTCGTTCCAGCGCAAGGTCTTTAAAGTCGATGACCACATGGGCATCGCGATCTCGGGCCTCACAGCAGACGGCCGCGTGCTGGTCAAGTACATGCGCAACGAGTGCCTAAACCACAGGTTGGTGCGCTCCGCCGGCGGGGGGCGTGTGAGGGGACGCATGCAGGGTGCGCATGCAGCGCCATGCGCCATGCATGGTGCATGGAGCGATCGCGCCCTCGCATGGAGCGATCACACCTGCGCAAGGAGCGATCGCACCCGCACATGCCCCAAGTTCACCATTCCCTGGCACACCCCCACCGCCTCCGGGTGCTTCGCCCCCTCCTGCCTTGCTTGCGCACGGCACTCTCTGAAGTGCAACATGCTGATGCACACAACCACTCCTCTCCCCGACCCTCTCCCTCGGCGGGTGTGTGTGACCGAGCATGCGCGGGGGGTGCATGCAGCGCAATGCGCATGAAGTGATCGCACCCGTGTGACCGCGCATGCCCCCAGCACCGCCGCTCCCCTGCACCGCCACTCCCCCCACCGCTGTGCTTCGCCCCCCCTGCCTTAGGAGGAAGTGGGGCAAATTAGCACTCATAGGTTCACACACCCACATGTCCCTCTACTGGGTTCCTGGAAAATATGGCTACAGTCTCAGAAGGCTGGTTCTTAGGCCTTTCCAGTTGTATTTTTGATTCGACAGGTGGGCTGTCGGGGCCGACGCGAGACGA
This sequence comes from Chlamydomonas sp. UWO 241, assembly GCA_016618255.1. Classification (NCBI taxonomy): domain Eukaryota; kingdom Viridiplantae; phylum Chlorophyta; class Chlorophyceae; order Chlamydomonadales; family Chlamydomonadaceae; genus Chlamydomonas; species Chlamydomonas priscui. Next base: position 25,948 of record VFSX01000594.1, on the reverse strand, counting down.
GCAGGGCAAATTAGCACACCCAGATTCTGCCCCTGGGAACGCGTTCCAGGAAGGCTGGAGCCCCCCCCCACCCCCCACCCGGGCCACATAGCTAGTACTTGGGTCCCCAAGACGTGTGTTGTGCTCGGGGTTGCAAGTTGGGGCTATCGCAAGTTGCCGTTTGAATGTAACTTGGCGAAAATCGAAAACGCGAAAACGCGAAATCGACATTCTGCTCAAAACCACTGCATGGCACCCTCCACCACTGGCAATGCATGCGAGACCCTTGGAATGGATCGCCAGTGTGTCGAGTTTGCATGGGGAGCATTAGGAGGCGCCATGCGGCGCGTTTCGGTGTCGGCTGTTGCCGACAACTGACACCTAGTGTCGCCCCTCGCGCCCCTTGCACAGCGCCGACCAACGTAGGAGGGTTCTCGATCGATATATAATCGTTCCCCGGGGACTGGGGTGCTGGGGCTGCGCGCATGCAGACCTCGAAAGGGTGAAATGACGTTTTCGCGTTTTGGGGGTCTAAGTAACATTCAAACGGCAACTTGCGATAGTGAGGGGCTCCCAGGTGCCACTAGGGGCGTGTATGCATGCACTCATGGCGCCCATGCACATGCACCATGCATGTGCCACAGGGGCCCCATACACCCGCCCCCTGGCGCACATCGCTTCAGGGCACATATGGTAGTGCGTCCTAGGAGCGGGAGAGGCTGAGGGGCAATACTGGAGCCGCGGCAGTCCGACGTGCGAACACCGATTCACACTTTGGCTCGCGCTCGCCCAGCAAGGCCCCACCAGACGGTACTAGCGTGTGCCCAACCCATCATCGCGTTCTCTCATGATGCCCGATGCGGCTGTGTTCCTGCGGGGCGACTGCGACGCCCTGGTAGTGGTGCCATGTGGGCCAGAGCCAGTGTAGCCCCCAAGGGCACGATGTGCATAGGAGCACGTTGCGTCGCCCCCTTGCCCCCCCTGGCACCTTGCCAGGGCCCATGTCAGACTTTTGCGCGGCGGGGAGAGATGGCGTTGGATGAGACCCCCAGTAGCCTGCGCCATCTAGAGATGGCGCAGGCTACTGGGGGTCTCATCCAACGCCTGCTACTATGCTCCTTGGAGGAGCCAGCACGCGGCTCGCGAGTACTCGTCGCAGCGCGACGTTAGACGACAATCGCCATCGTGAACCTGTTGCTACTTGATACCTTATGCTTTCCATCCTTTTGGGGTGGGAGGGGATGGCCAGATGAACGTTTTTTATTCAAAATTTGTAATGGCCACCGGGTGGCTGGGCATGTGAATCTTTCCCATTCCAGCAGGGTGGCTGGGCCGCTCCGTCTGACCCGCCCCCAGGGCCATGGGTTCCCCCACATTTGCCCAGCTGAAGTCCAGAAGGGGGGCGCCGGGCGCGCAGCCAAGCAACACGGAGCAGCTCTTTAATAGCAGAGTGTGCTAATTTGCCCCTGTGCTAATTTACCCCGCCTCCTCCTAAGCACACTCGAGCATGATGCATGATGCACACAGGAGGCATGATGCGTGATGCACGCTCTCTCCCCGACCTCCTCACTCCCCCGCCCCCAGGTACATCTACGAGTCGTCGCTGCCTGTTGGCCGCCTCGTGCGCCAGGTCGCCGACAAGCACCAGGTCGCCACGCAGCGCTCGTGGAAGCGGCCATACGGCGTCGGGCTGCTGGTGGGCGGATACGACGCAACCGGCCCGCACCTGTTCAACACCTGCCCATCTGGCAACTACCACGAGTACAAGGCGATGGCGATCGGCGCGCGCGCACAAGCGGCCAAGACATACCTCGAGAAGCACTACGAGTCTTTCCCGGGCGCCACCCTTGACGAGCTCATCCGCCATGGCCTCAAGGCGATCACGTCGTGCCTGCAAGACTCTGAGCTGTCGGCCGCCAACAGCAGTATCGCGATTGTGGGCAAGGACCAGCTGTTCACCGTGCTCGAGGACGAGGCGCTGCAGCCGTTTGTTGACGCGGTCAAGGAGGACGCGCCGATGGCGCCAGCGGACGACGACGCTGCGGCGGCCGCAGCAGCGCCCGCTGACGACGCAGCAGCCCCTGCCGCGGCTGCTGCTGGCGCAGAAGGGGATGCCGCGCCCGCGCCCATGGACCTGTGATGTGGCACGCAGCGCAGTGGGGCAACCGCGTGGTGGTAGCTCCTTACTCTCCATGTTCAGGGGTGGAGGGGGGGGGCGAGGCACAACCAGTTTGTGGTAGATCCATGTTCAGGAGGGGCGAGAAGGGGGGGGGGGGGCAAGCTGCTGCTGTAAGGAAAACACACACACTTTTGTTCGCAATCGTTTGCGGTGTCCTGGACTGCCCAGGACTGCAACGCCACTCAACGCCCGGGCAGACGATGCGCGCGTGCGACAGTGACGATCAGCTCCATGTGTGTGCCATCGGCGACGTGCCTAGAGTGCACGTATAAAACGGCACCCGCGGCAAAGAGCGCGTTACGCGCCCAGTCGCGGTCACTGAGTGCGAGCAGCACCTGGATCGCTGCGGACGCGCGGTTGATGGGCGAGGCCGACGGCGGCGGCGGGCATGCGGACGCGACGCACAGGGCGCTGCCGCACGGCAGCATCGCCATGGCCACGGAGGACGAGCACGAAGAGCCAGTGGGGCTGGTGGAGCCGCTCGTGGTGGCGCTGCTGCTCTGCTTGTGCGGGGCAACCGCGTGGTGGTACCTCCTTACGCTCCATGTTTGGGGGTGGAGGGGGGGGAGGCACAAACAGTTTGTGGAAGATCAATGTTCAGGAGACGGGAGAGGGGGGGGGGGGGGCAAGCTGCTGCTGTAAGGACGACACACACACACTTGTTCGCGATCGTTTGCGGTGTCCTGGACTGCAACTCCACTCAACGCCCGGGCAGACGATGCACGCGCGCGACAGTGACGATCAGCTCCATGTGTGTGCCATCGGCGACGTGCCTAGAGTGCACACAGAATTGTTGGTCACGCAATCCAGAGAAGACAAACAGGCCAACCGTCCACACTGCATGACTTAACACACTTGCGCGGGCGCCTGCTTTCGATTGCCGTGACTTACTGCGGCAAGCACTGAAGATCAATAAAAGTTTTTATAGTTTTCTACTTTTTTGTTCTTTTGGATGACGCAACATCTTCATGGTGGGCGGTGTGCCGAGAGCCGCAACAGCCTTGTTCAGATCTGATCTAGTTTTCTTCTTCTTCTGGATGCGCAAACATCTTCATGGTGGGCGTAACGCCCAGGGCCGCAGCCTGTGTATATTGTTTCGTCTGCTGGATGAGTCACAATATCTTTGAAGTGGTCGTGGGGTGCCTGTGTGCCACAGGAGTCCGTGCCACACCGCGAAAAGTCTGGCCGTTGTACCTGTAGGTAGGTGGCATCGATGATGGCGCACACTCCTCCCAAGCTCCCTTTCCACGCACATTCGACGCCCCACAAAAGTTCTGCTCGTTCAGGAACGAGGAGAATGAGGACTCGTCAACTCCCGGTCAATTGCAATCAGGCGCAGGGGCGCCACACTCTAGTACTCAAAGCCAAAAATGGGTGTGCACACCCCCTCCAGCTGCGCAGGTGGGGTGGCAAGGCCGCGTCATCGTGTGATGTGTGTCGATGGCGTGGCGTTTGACGCGTCAAAATCCCTTGGCAGCGTCGGGGTGCGCAAGCCCGGCAGGCAGGGTAGGCTGCTGCCGTGACCCCCCTGTGTGACACGAGCACATGTCTAGTGTTCGTGTGTTTCCGAAATGTTGTGTTTGCTTAATTGCACGACCCGCGTTCTCGAGTGAACACTCGGGGCGGTATGTTTTGCAGCAACTTTTCGTAATTTTCTTCTCTTGGCATTCTATAATTTAAATAGAAATTCCTGGCGACGGTCATCCGCTGTTGATGTGCCAGCCAGCCACGCGCGCCCGTGTGCCCTCCCCGTTGGCGCTCAAAAACGCTCCAAAGGCCCGCACGGGCTGCATGGCTGTGGGAATGACTCGCCGACGCAGTGTTTGATGGATCTGATCAGGTGACCAGATCGCGGCGCACTCCATACATCCCATTCGGGCACGAGCATAGGGCCACATATGTGCTGCGTTGCGTTGCGTCACGAGCACATGTTCATGCTGCCCGCCTCAAACGAGGAAAGCACATCGCCTGCGCCCGAGCACGCCTGTCCGCCGCCGCGTGCAATCGGGCTGTGTGGAGACTGCACCTGCGCCAGCGCGTGCTGCTGCTGCCGCCACGTGGGCTGTGCCGACACAGCCTGCACCGCCCCCGCCTGCACCGGGCACCCCATAAGCAGCAGAAGCTGGCGCGCTCCGAGAGCCACATCCGCGTCGCCACCGCACCCGCCAAACCCTGCCGCGTGCGCCTGAAGCAAGCTCTGCGCGCCTCCCGCTACCAGGGCGCCGCACACAACCGCGTCGGCCGCTGCGAGGCGCCCGAGCACGTACAACACCCCGATCACGAGCTCGACGTCGGCGGCGTCGCGCAGCGCACACAGCAGCTGCGCGAGGCAGAATGAGCTTGTGAGCTGGCCCCGTGCCAACGCACACTCTGCTAAGTTAGCGAGCGCGCACGCGGCAGAGTGGCATATGTCACGGCGGCAGCCGGAGCCGGCGGAGGAGCCCGACGCCGCGTCCATGCTGCCCCGCCCGCTGCCACCCCCGCTGCGGATGAGGCTCAGCAGCGGCGGCACGGCACCCGCGGCGAAGAGCGCGTTACGCGCCCAGTCGCGGTCACTGAGTGCGAGCAGCACCTGGATCGCTGCGGACGCGCGGTTGATGGGCGAGGCCGACGGCGGCGGCGGGCATGCGGACGCGACGCACAGGGCGCAGCCGCACGGCAGCATCGCCATGGCCACGGAGGACGAGCACGAGGAGCCAGTGGGGCTGGTGGAGCCGCTCGTGGTGGCGCTGCTGCGCTGGTTGTGTGCAGGCGCAGCGGCAGCGGCAGCGCCCGTGGCGGGCAGCGGTGGGGAGGCGCGCTGCCACGTGAGCAGTGGCACGAGCTGGTAGCACGCGTAGTGCCACTCCCGCACGTGCTCGCGGTCGGCCGCGTCGGAGGCTGCCGCGCCCAGGAAAAGGCACGCGCGCGCGAGCAGCAGCGGGTGTGCGCACGGGTGCAGCAGCGCTGACACCGCGGGCAGCAGGCGCGGCTCCATCAGCATGTACGCTGCACCGCTTGGCCCGGGCGACGGCAGCCGCGGCGCGAGCGCTGTGCGCTGGCAGAATGACAGCACGTCGAGCTGCAGCGCGAGCGGGTACGCGCCGGGGGACAGCAGCTCGACGACGACGGGCGCCACGCTCGGCCACAGCTCCGCCGTGTTGCTCGCAGTGTCGGCCGGGCCGTCTCCCTTGACGAGGCCGAGCACCGCGTCGAGCGCGGCCGCACGCACGCACGCGTGGTGCGGGAAGCGCGCGAGCAGCGTCAGCAGGACCGCGCCGCCGTTGAGGCGCACGATCTGGAGCCGGTTGGCGCGGTCGGTCGCGAGCAGCCGGAGCGTCTGCAGCCCGCAGCGCGCCTTGTCAGCGTCAGCGCACGTCTCGAGGAGCGACAGCAGCGGGCCCATCGCGTCAGCGGTCCTGCGGATAGGGAGGGAGTTGGGGAGAGGGGGGGGGGGAGCAGGAGGGAGGTTAGTCGGGCGTGTTGTGTGCTTTTGATGCTGTGAACAATCCACTTCTGGCGGTCACACACGTTTGGTTCCAAGGCTCCAGCGGGACTTTGGGACAGTAGGCAGGCCCACCAAAAGGTACAGCTACACAAGTAGCCCACAGGGTGCCAAGCAAGCATCACAACCACCACACTCAAACCCAGGTTTACCAAACCCCCCTAAGCCCTACACCCTAAACCACAAATAGTGGACCAAGCAGGCCCCTCCACACGTGCGCGTGGGCTCAATTTGTGCGTGTGTGCGTGTCCGTGTGCGCGTGTGTGCTGTGCGATGTGGTGTGTGTGTGGTCCTTGGTGGTGCATGCATTGTTGGTGCGTATGCACCACTTACTTGCTGCTGCTCTCCGACCCAGTGCACGCTTCGGCGAGCATCTGCTTGGCGAGCCAAATGCTGCGTTTTGTCGGCTGCTGTGGATCAGAAGAGTAGTTTTCAGAGCTTGTTGTGCTTGTTCCCGATGAGCTGGTGCTGCCGCCCGCACGTTGGACTAGCCGCCCTCCGGTACCCAACACGTTCCTAGCCTTGTGGGGCATAACCTGCAAGTGGTAATGGTAAGTGGTAAAGGTAAATGTAAGTGAGTTTATTGTGGTTATAAGTGAGTTTATTGTCAGGGAGGAGGTGGTAATTGTACTAGGTGAGCTGGCATTTTGCTGCTGCATGGCTGGCATGTTTCAATGTTGTGAATGTTGTGGACTAGAACGAATGCCCATCACATGCGCCTAACACAACCAATGTGTTGTGTTAATGCCCTCGTCAAGGCCGCGAGATAGGGCGCGTGTGGGCCTATCTCGTGTTTGCATGCTGCCAGGCTGGCACATTGCCAGCCCCGACGCAGGCTCCCCCCTGACGTAGGCTGCTCCCCGACGCAGGCTTACACTCCTGTCGCAGGCATCAGGTGCGCCCTCACCTCTCGACCTCAATAACAAGGAGTCGCAGCAGGCCTCTACTCCGTTGGCGTTGTGGTTGTCCGAGACTGTTGTAGTTGTCCAGGACACACACGTACACGCTATTGGTTCGTTGTTGTCGCTTCCCGGTTTGGTGTTAGGAGTGAGCAGGGAGCGAAACTACGCACGTGTGAATGGTGTGGAATTGTGTGAAAGCCAAAAACAGCGACTGAGCGAAACGTGCTCTGGCGTTGCCACTAGCGATGCCACAAGCTGTACGCCCTTTTTGGTTAAGGGTGAAGGCTGTGGGTGGATCGGGAGGGGGGGGAGGGTGAATGGTCAGTGTGCAAGTGTCAGTGTGCGCTGTGTGTTGACAAATACCGTACAGTGCCTGTGCCTTCGCGGATTGGTAGTGTTTCGGAGCCCCTGATTGATAATAAAGCTTTTAGAGAGTTCCACAAGCAACCAGTATTGACGTTGTTGTTGTTGTTGTTGTTGTTGTTGTTGTTGTTGTTGTTGTTGTTGTTGAATAACGGACGGGCCGTAACAACACTGTTCCAAGGCAGCGGATTTTTTAAAGATTTGAATCCAATTGCAGGGCCTTCAAGCAGGTGTTTGACTCTTTCGGGGCCTCCTACACGATTTCGCCTGGTTAAACCCCCATTTTCATGCCTGAAGCCTCCAAAACCAAACCGGCTGCTCATTTATTGGGTTTCAGCAGAGCCCCGCAGAAACCCGTGAGCACCCTCGAAAGGGTAACTAGGCACGGGTTGGCGCGCGCTCATGCTCATGAGCGAAATATGTCAGGCTCACACACCAGATGTCGCCATCACTGAACCAGAGCCAGACCTAGACTCTGGATCTCAGAGCCAGAGCCACAGGTGTTGGAGTAGGAGAGAGCAGAGTTCCCACCTGCCTCTTGGCGAGGAGCCGGCTTGGCTGGTGTGAGGTTCACACTAGTACCCTCACATACGCCCCATCCTGCGAAAGCCTCAGTTTGACCATTTGTTTCCCGAATTCGCTTGTGGTGCTGAGCAGCTGGTGCTGAGATGCTGAAAGGATATGAGTTTGGTTTGCTAGGGGTTTCGAGCCAGCTTCGAGTCCTGATCCCTGAAGCCATTCAGGCAGTTGGTGGACGCTGTGCTTGCAGCGGTGGAGCAGTAGTGGGAGGTCCTGAGTGGGGGAGGAGGAGAGACAGCGTGGTCCCAGATGGCGTGTGCCACCCGTGTCGCTGCAGCGACCGTACAAACTGCTCTAGTTCTTCTGTTACAAGGTCTACCATTTTGAGGGTAAGTCACCATGCATGGCACATGCGGGTTCACAGGGTCACAGGGTCACTCCACCAGCGGACACTCGACTGTGTAGTCATCACATCATCACATCATCCCTTACATCATCCCTTGCTGCTCGCCTCCGACCCCAGCACGCTCTGCTGACTCGCCCGCACGGCGTCACCGTTGCCTGGGGACGCCGACGGCGGGCGCTCCGCGGAGTCCAGCGCCGCGGCGCCGCTGTGCATCCGTGTGCGTGCGTGCTCCCCACCCGGCTGGCGCTCCATGGGGTGGGGCTCGAATCCAGACGGCAGCGGCTCACCGGGCAGCGCGCCGCCAAAGATGTGTGTACGCCAGAGCGGGTCGACAGGGTCGCTGCCGCCGCCGCCGCCGAGAGGCGCTCCTCGTGCACCCTCCTCGCCGCCTCTACCAGCGCCTCGCGCACCGCGCACCAGCGGCGGCAGCGGCCCGAGACCAATGCCGCTGCTGCTGCTGCGCACACTGCCACTGCCGAGTGCGAGCCCCAGTGATGAGGATGAGCCGATGCCACCAATATTGCTGCGCACGCCGCCAGTGCCGAATGCAAGTGGAGGCAAATCCCCGAGTATTGAGGATGAGCCGATGCCGCCACCATTGCTGTGCACGCCGCCACTTCCGAGCACGAGCCGAGGCAAATCCCCGAGTGGCGAGGATGAGCCGATGCCACCACCACGACCATTGCTGCGCACATGCCCCCCGCCAAGTGTGAGCGGCTGCAAGTGACCACGCGATTCGCTGGAGCCGCCGTCTCCACTGCCGCTGCCGCGCACGCCGCCACTGCCGACCGCGAGCCGAGGCACATCCCCGAGTGACGAGGCTGCGCCGATGCCACCACCGCTGCTGCCCACATCGCCACTGCCTACTGCGAGTGGTGGCAGCTGCCCAAGCGATGGGCTGGTGCCGTCGTCCCCGCTGCCGCCGTCGCTGCTGCGCGCGACTGCAAGCGGCGGCAGCAGCGTCGGCGACCCCCACTGCTGCAGCGACGCGTCCGCACCGATCCAAAGGGAGCTGTTGGTGGGTGCAGCGTGGGTGAGAGCCGAGCCGCCGCCACCTCCGCTGTCGCCGATGTGCGTGTGCATGACGCTGCTGCTGCTGCTGCTGGGCTCATCAGAGCCGCCATCAGAACCGCCGCCATTGAAACAGCCGCTGGGCGGGGAGAACGAGGGGCCGTTGTGCAGCGCGATCGGGCTGCGTGAGCCTGGCGAGCCCGGCTGCCCGGCAGCTGCCTTGCTCTCGTGATGCGCACCCGCCTGACCGCCAGGCTTGCTCTCGAACGCGGCGGCGGCCTCGGCGGTAGGTGCGGCAGCGCTCAGCACACCCTCCGCCAGCGCCGCCTCCTCCATGGCCGACTCTGTCGTTGGCTGCCTGCCGAGCGACCGCACGCTCGCACCAGTATGCAGCGCCGGCCACGCGTCGCGGCGCGCCCACTGATCGCCGCTGCCGCTGGTGCCCTCATCAACGTCCTCCTCCACCGTCTCCAGAGCTGCGCCGTGCTGGTGCTGCTGAGGCTGCTGCTGCTCGCCCTCAAGCTTCCGCGTGTAGCCGACGTGCGGGTTGCCCTCCAGCTTCTCCATCTTGCACGCCTTGCACGGGTTGAGGCTCACCTGCTGACGCGCGTGCGGCATGCGTGCGTGAGTCCATGCGCACGTATGCGCCCCCCACCCCCCACCCCCCACCCCCACCCCCACGTGCACATATGCCCCACCCCATCCAGCATCCTGCAAAGCGTGCGTGTCGTCCGCACATGGGGGCCCACCCCTTGGCCACATGCCCCGCCCCCCACCTTCTTCGGTGCAGCGGCCACCGCGGCCGACTCATCCGCGATCTGGTTGGAGCGGCACAGTGCGCTCCGTGCGCCCGCCTTCTTGTCCTCAAGCGCGCCGCCCTCGCAACCGTCGTTTCGCTGCTTCTGCTTCCGCCCGGCGTCGCCCCCGCCCGGTGCGGCCTCGCGCTGCGCGATGATGAAGTCGTACGTCGTCATGTCGCGCGATATGAGCACGACGTGGAACGAGAGCAGCTCTCCGAGCATGAAGACCGATCCGAAGAGGAGCGCTAGGTAGAGGATCAGCGCGGCCTGCCAGCCGTGGTAGTTGACAGTCGAGCCGTACACGTCAAACAGCAGCGAGTGTAGCGCCGCCTCGTCGTAGAACGATGCGGCAAAGAGCCACGCTGACCACACGATCTGCGTCACGATGAGCGTGACCGCGCAGCAAAGCAGCGCGAAGAACGTGAGGTAGTTGCGCGCGCCGACGCAGTTGTTGAGCCACTTGCAGTGGTGGTCGAAGCCCTCGACGCAGCGGTTGCACGTGCGGCAGTGCTTGCTCGTGCTGCCGACGCTCGTGTTGCACAGCGCGCAGAAGAATTCACCGTCGTCGCAGCCGCGCAGCCCGGGGTCGCTGGGGTCGGCCGCGCTGCTTGGTGGAGTGTGCGTGCGTGCGTGTGTGCGTGTGTTAGGCGCGAGTGTGTGCGCGCGTGTGTGTGTGTGTGTGCGCGTGCGCGTGTGCGTGTGTGTGCGCGTGTGGCGGGTCGAGGCGGTCGCGCTGTACGCAGGCTTGAGTGCATGATCATGCGCGCCGCATGCATGAGCCGTGTGTCTCCCCCCCCCCTTCCCACCTCGCTAACACTCCCAGCACTACAATTGCGGCCAGGAGGCCGCTGTACCAGCCGATGAGTGAGTACCGCAGTGAGTGCGGCAGAGTGAGTGGGGCGCAGAAGGCGTACACGCCTGCGGCAAACGCAGCGAAGAGCAGCCATGCGATGACCTGCAGCGTGCGTGCACATCACGGGGCGCCAGTGGGTAAGTCTCTGCGCGTGCACCCGGTGCACAGATCCGGGCTGGGAGCAACAGCAAAACGCCCATCGAAGCTGCATGGAGCTGCTCAGCTGCCCCCCCCCCCTGCACAGCGTGTCACGGCATGGCAGCCTTGCATGGCGCCCATGCAGAGCCACCAGCAGCAGCCAGGAACTCTACGAGCCCAGGTGCACGCATGCGCAGCGTGCCAGCAGCCAAGGGGAGGAGCCGCCGGTTGATGGAGAGGTGAATGCCGTGCTTGGGCATGCCGGGTTATTTTTGCAGGACCCTTGCCGCACTGCGCCTGGAACATGCCCCCCCTCGTGCCCCCCCACCTGGTGTTTGTCAAGGGGCGCGCTCAGGCCGTGTTTCCGGCGAACCGAAGCGTCTGGTGAAGGAACGAGGGAAGCCCGTTTACAGGTGGTATGACACCGCATGGCGTGAGATTTGGGATTTAGTCCAGCAGAGAGCCACGATGGGTCCGTGGCTCCAGCCTGGAAACACACCCAAGGACCAGACCGCGAGTTTTTTACAAACTAGTTTTGCAAACTCCCCCACACTTTGTCGTACTCGTGTGCCAAACCACGCCAAGTGGCTGCTTACTAGTTTGCCCTCCAAGAACACACCAGCAAGGTGCGTGTATACGTGCTTGCCGGGGTGGGTTGCAGTTGCTAGATACATGTCTGCCCTGAGTATCAAAGGTCTCCGCGCGAGAAGCACGCCAACAGGGGGGGCGAGTTTCTTGGGCCGCGAAAACTTCCTTTTGGGCGCGACCAAGCCGCTGCAGTGCATGGAGCCTGTTGCAACTGTTGTGCTGAACAAAAAAAACTGTTGCGCATGTCGCCTGACCCTTCCTGTCTCGCTCTCTCACACAGGCCCTCTTCTGAGGTACTGCAACTCACGCAATGTCAGAGGGCGAGCTTGAGCCAGTGGCGATGGAGGGGGGAGAGCCAGGTACAGTTACAAGGGGGCGCACTGAGGCGTGGCAGTGCGCGTGCGCAGGCAGGGATGGAAGCTCGCATACGTGCGTGCGTTAAGAGAGCGGCTGCGTGTCGGGGCACGCTGTAGAGGCCGAAACAATGTTCGTGTTGCCAACACAATACAGCACAAAACCAGTCGATGTGCGCGCCAATGCGTGCACCTCGTGCCATGTCGAAGTAGCAAGAAGCAGCTGCAGATGGAGGCAGAAGAGGTTTATTGGGGCTGGTCTGCACGAATGATCCCCCAAGTGGCTCCAATTGCTCCACCGCGTTCACTGCATCAGCCGCAGTGAGGCTTGCCGCATGCAGCCTGCCATGCACGTCGCCCCCCCTCTTCACCCATGCATGCATGCTGTGCATGCATGCATGCATGCAGCACTCCCGTGCATACGACTGTGCTCGCACGCCCCAACGCCCGCCATGCCGCCTGCGTGCGAGCGTGTTTGTTTGTGTGCGTGCAGGTGAGGAGGCCGCTGCCGAGGGCGACTTTGTCGTCGCGCCCGTGGGCGAGTTCGAGGAGGGTGCGCCAGACGAGGACGGCGCGCTGGCTGCCGACGATGCGGAAGCTGCGGCTGCGGAGGAGGAGGCGCCGGGTGAGCCCGAGGATCCAGCTGGTGACGAGGCTGGTGAGGAGGCTGCTGCCGAGCCCGAGGAGGCGGTGCTTGACGACGGCGAGGGGGGCGCCGAGCCCGTGGAGGCCGCGCTCGACGCTGAGGAGGGTGCCGAGGCCGCAGAGGAAGGCGAGGCGGTGCCAGCCGACGCTGAGGGCTGCGAGGCGGCTGGCGCCGAGGGCGCCGAGGGCTACGGCGGTGCTATTGAGGAGGGCGCGGAGATGGAGGGCGCGGAGATGGAGGGCGCCGAGGCTGCCCTCGAGGCGGCTGAGGGCGAGGAAGTGGAGGGCGTCGAGCAGTATGGCGAGACAGAGATGGCGTCCGCGGCCGAGAACGCCGAGCCCCAGGCAGCCGAGTTTGAGTACGGCATGGCGCCCGAGTCGGATTATGGCGCAGCGGCCGATGTGGTGCCAGCGTGGCAAGGCGAGGACGCTGTCGATGCCGGCGCGTACGGTGGCGCGGCGCTGCTGACCAGCTATGGCGACGAGGTGGCAGAGGAGCGCCTGCGCCACGAGGCGGCGATGCGCGTTGAGACGCGCGCGCGCGAGGAGCTCGAGGACATGATCCTTCGCATCGAGAAGCACTTCAAGGCAGAGCAGGCGGCGCGCAAGAAGGCCGAGGAGCTGCTGCAGGTGGCGATCGCGGGCGAGGTCGACGCCATGGCCAAGCTGGAGGAGATGGTGCGGCGCAGAGCGGCAGAGGGAGCGGCGCTCGACGAGGAGCGTGTGGCGGTGCGAAAGGTGAGCTGTGCTCTTGCGGCACCGGCCTCGGTGGCTGTAGGATGCCGCAAACCGCAATTGGATAGCGCCCCCCCATCCCCCACTCCTACCAGAAAGCCCCCAATGAGTTCAGCCCCTAAGCAATCCTATAAAAGAGAAAGCGGTGTCTTTAGACATCCTTTGCTGACCCTTTGCTTCCAAGCAAACCCCACAGCTTATGTGCAGGCGACCATCGACCTCCCAGTTTGGCCATCGACCTCCCAATCCTTGCGTACAACCCCCAAACAAACCCAACCTACTGCTGTGCAGGAGCGCGATGCGCTCGAGGGCATGCGCCAGGAGTTTGACTCCGAGCTCGAGGCCGCGCGCATGGAGGTGGCCAAGGCGCAGGAGGCGCTGTCGGGCAGTGAGGAGCGCATCAAGGTGGGCGGCGGCGTGTGTGCTTGCGCCCTTACCCCACCCCACGTGGCGATCACCACCACCACCACCACCACCCACTAGGCGACCGAGGCTGCCGACCGCATGCGCCTGGAGATGGAGCACCAGCGCCAGGCGGCCGCGATGGGCGCTGAGCTGGAGCGCCTGCGCGAGGAGATGGCGTACCGCATGGTCGTCATGCAGGTGGGTGGGTTAAGGGTTTAGGGTTGAGGGTTGAGGATTTTAGGGTTTCTAAAGGGTTTAGGGTTTAAGTGTCTGCCCTCCTCCCCCCTTGCGTTGCCAGGTCTCCCCTCCCCCTGCATTTCTCCTGCTTGGATTGGCACCCACCAGCAACAAGAGGTTTTGGCAATCACGTGCTGGCGGTCCAGCACAGGGTCAGGCAGGGTCAGGTGGCGTGAGGGTCGGGTGTTGTGAGGGTTGGGTGTGTGGGTCTGTCGTGAGGGGCAGGTGTTGGCCCTCACCATCGTCTTCACCATCACCATTTGCAGGAGGAGGTGGCCAAGTGGCGGATGCAGGCGACGAGCGTCGCCGAGGCGGTCATGGAGACCAAGGACGCAGTCCAGGCGCGCAAGCGCGAGCTCGAGTCCACCAAGGTGCGTCGTTGGGTTGCAAGCCTGCCTGGCGAGCATGGTTGAAGGACAGAAATAGGGATTTCTGGGTCGACATGGGCACGGGGGGTCACCACACGTGCCGTGACCAGACGCCCCACACCGCCCAGTCTCTCACGGTGCGCGCGCACCCGCCCACTCCTGCACGCCTCGCGACTACTCACACTGGGTTTCCCCCTCTTGCCCCCCGCCCCCCCTCCCACACACACATGTCTCCCCCCACCCCAGGACAAGCTCGACGGCAAGTCCGACAAGCTGCTCGCCACCACACATGCCCTGCACTGACGCACGTGCCTCCCACCCCTCCAACTCCCCCTCTCCCCCCACCACAGGGCAAGCTTGACGGCATGCGCGACAAGCTGCTCACCCCCACCACGCTCCTCTGCAGACACATGCCCCGCACTGACGCACGCGCCTCCCACCCCTCCAACTCCCCCTCTTCCCCCCACCACAGGACAAGCTCGACGGCATGCTCGACAAGCTGCTCGCTGGCCGCGAGCGGGGCCTCGAGCTGGGCGGCATCAGCGCTGCGCAGCGCATGATGATGGTGCCGCCCGGCGGCATGGGCGGCATGCACCAGCAGCACATGCATCAGATGCAGCAGATGGGCGGCGGCATGCACGGTCATGGGCCGAGCCCGCTCTTGATGCCGCCCGTCGGCAAGGCCGCGGCCTCCGCGCACGGCGGCTGGATGATTGGCGCCGGCGGCGCGCCGTCTCCGACTGCCGGTAGCGACTCTCCCACCCAGCGCATGAAGCTGCCGCCGATCGAGAACGGCGCGGCGTACATCACCGCTGAGGGGCACCGCTCTGATGGCGGGTACAACTCGTACGGCGAGGAGAGTGACGGCGAGGGAGTGCGCAAGTCTGACGCGTACTCTCACGTGAAGAGCCGCTACAGCGCAAAGGCTGCCGAGGTCACGATGACAGGCAAGGGCGCGCGCGCAAAGAGCGGGCGCACCGCGCGCGCCAAGCCGTCCAAGCCCGACCGCTTTGCCGAGGCGGAGAGGGAGGCGGGACAGGGCGGCCACGCGGGCTCGAAATGGAACTGAGTGGCCAGCCGCGGGTGAAACACATTGATCAGGGTCGCTGTCGCCTGGGCCGGGGCCTGGACTGTGGCAGGGCGCCTTGTTTGGAACAGGGGGGAGGAGCAGGGAGGGCCCGGGGCTTTTTTTACCCGTGACAGCTGTGGCTATCATGGGAATGATGACGCAGCCGGGTTGCTGGACTGTTATCGGTACTACGACTAGAGCACCAACTTGACATCGCGCGCCGACACCAACCTTCACCTTGTAACGCGAGGACGCAAGAGAGCTGTTCCAAGATGCTGTTCCCAGATCCGTCATCCTGGGTTCGTCTCAATGGGGGACAGCACCGTGAGGCATGCAGCCACCTCGCATCGCCCTGGTGGGCGATGGTTGATTTTGCCCAGGCAGGCAGGGGGCGGGGGCAGGCGCTCTCGCGTGTGGGTGGCCTCGGTTCTGCCACCGACGCGCCCCGACTCTGCAAACAGTAGGTTTGCGCCTTTACAGTGGTGGCGCATTGCACAGCCACACTCCGCGCGTGTGGTGGCGCGTCGCGCGTGCTGTGCAGATCCGAGATCCATGGGGTTCGTCCGTGAGGTTCATTCGTGGTGTACTTTTATTTCGTCACCTTACGCCCGCAATGTCGTGCGTGGGCAGAGTGCGCTGGTGCGCTGGTGCAGGCCACGGACAGCGAGGTCCTGTGGCTGGGCACCTCCCTCCTCACACGCCCGCCGCTCTGGTTGTATTAGAGGGCGGAAGATGCGGCGCCAGCACATGTTCTTTGGGATTGTGTTCGTTCGTTGCCACCCCAGCGATGAGCCGATGCCACCAATATGGCTGCGCACGCTGCCTCCAAACACACCCAAGGGCGCCGTGGGGGACCTGCCGCCTGCCGTTCCCACGCTGACAGCGGGAGAGCGAGGAGGGGAGCGCATTCACCTGAGGCACGCACGCACGGCCGGTCGTCAGTGTAGTGCACACACGCACGTGTTGCTGTTTCACGACGACGGCAGCAGTAGCAGCAATGGGCCGCAGCAGACGGCACGTCGCATAGCGCACGCATGCAAGAGGTGCACACCTATATACGCTCGTGTCGATCGCGCCGGTCCCGATCGCAATGAGCACAAAGATGAACGGGAACAGAATAGCAAGGATTCCAATAATCGCCAGCGGGTCCTGCGGTCGCAAGCATGAATGGACGGGGCATAGGCAAGGAGCGTGTGTGTGCGCACCTGTGCCAGACACTGCGTGCGTGCGTGCGAGCGCGTGCGTGCGTATGTATGTGCGCCCGGCTCGGACCCAACACGCTTTGTCATGTGCCTCCAAACGCGCGAATGCCATACCCCACGATTGATCACACTGATACCTTGAACGGGTTCGCTCCCGGCTTGTCGAGCGGGCTGGCCCAGTACCTGTGCATGCATGCATGCATGCATGGTGCATGCACAGTGTCCTCAGCACACATGCGGTGTTCGTGACCTCATGCAGCACAGTCAGCGCGCTGTGCAGTCCCCCTCCTGTGACAACCCCTGCAGCACCACTCACTCCTCCGGCTCATCGTCGCGCGATATGCCCTCGCCGTTACCCTTGTCTGCGCGCAGCCGCGGAATGCATGCATGTGTCGGAGGGGGGCTTAACGCATGGCTGAGAGCAGCCGGGCGTGAGTGCGTGTTGCACTACTGGGACCGACACCCTACGCTCACCCGGGGGTCCGCCGATGGCCATGGGCTTGACCTGCACCCGGGAGCGCGTGGAGGAGATGGGGCCGTGGCGGGCGAGATGGGCCACACGTGTGCGTCCAACTCCGACGCTCCGGCTGGCGCGGAAAAGGCTCGTGCTCATGCTGCTCAAATCGCTGCTGTGACTGGGACGTGCCTGGGACAAGAGATTGACATCTTGTGTGGTTTTTTTGTGTGAATTCCTATCTTCCTATCAGCCTGCCTTGGGGTCAGTTTGGGCCCTTTTCATAGGGGTAGAAGGATAGCTGATTGCATGTTCGTGGTGACGGAGAGGGAGGGGGACGCGCAGGGGACGCGTGTGCGCGCACATTTTGGGAAAAAGTTCATCAAATCAACCTGCTGTGCTGTGAACTTGACTCCTTGCAGCGAGAGGTATATGTTTGCAAGGGCGGTGTGTGTGTGTGTGTGTGTGAAAATGTGTGAGTGTGTGTGTGTGTGCGTGTGTGTGTGTGTTGGGGGGGGAGAGGGGGAGGGGGGGGGCAGAGGGCGAGAGGGTCGGACGCAGTAACACGTGTCGTTACACATCATGGCCGGACGCTCCGCGGCCAGGGGTGCACAGCACACCCGGTGGCAAGTATGTGTCGTCTGGCGTGGTGTGACCGCACATCTTCCAAGGCGCAACAACCCGCCAAGGGTGGAACCCTATCTCACCATCAGCACAACCACCCACCTCCCACATACGGCTTCTTCTCCTGTCACGTGAACGTCCACAGTTGATTGAATTCATTTTGGGTGTAGTTTTAAATCCACTGCCGGCGGTCACAATCAGTTCCAAAGCTCCAGCGGGACAGCACGAGACAGCAGGCACGAGGCACACCAAATATTTAAGCTACTAAAGGGAAAGTCGGGGCCACTGCAGCGCCACCCAAAATCGGTTGCGCCAGGCAAGCAGGCACCGCAGTAGAGATTGCGTCGCTGCATTTTGTTGCGCTCCATCGGGCTCAATCGGGCTGCGATCGGGCCCTCTGATGAGTTTCTTTCTCTCTCTCTTCCTGCTCTCTCCTCATGCCCAAAGATCTGGGGTTCCCTTTCATCAGGCGCGCACAAATGGCACGGCGTGGCACATTTAAATTTGGGGGCGGTTCGCAAGTACCCCACACGCCCCAGGCAATAATTCACTCCTCCCTGGGCCCCCCGAGGTACTACAAACACCCATGGTAGGCATGCACGCAAGTCATCAGCCACACACACACACAGGTCTCATCTCGATTGTAACAAACTCATCATCATCTCGTCACACAGATCCTTTGGGATTTCCACACCATGCACATGGTGCCTACTGCCACCGCGCCCATGCATTCCCCGACCGTCCAACCATGCAGCTGTCGCTCAAGGCATCCACCCGTGTGGCCGCTGCTTCCGCGAGGTAGGCCGCTCATGCATGAGAAGAGATCTCATGCAGCGCTCCACCATCCAAATGAGAGTCAACTGCTCGTGTTGCCCAGCCGGAGAGGCCCTGCGAGGCCTGCCCTCCCATCCAGCCCATCGCGCATGACCCCGATGTGCCACAGCTCACGCACGCCCTCGCCCCCCTCACTGCATGTCAGGGTGGCTCGCGTCGCTCCCTCCTCCCGTGTCGGCGGTGCGTGTCTGTCTGCGCCTGGCATGCTGGAGGGGGGCAGGGGAGCACG
Source organism: Chlamydomonas sp. UWO 241 (assembly GCA_016618255.1). Lineage (NCBI taxonomy): Eukaryota > Viridiplantae > Chlorophyta > Chlorophyceae > Chlamydomonadales > Chlamydomonadaceae > Chlamydomonas > Chlamydomonas priscui. Next base: position 7,571 of record VFSX01000594.1, on the reverse strand, counting down.
CCGCATGCCCCCGGCATCTGGGGTGCAGGGCGCACGCTAAACTGTGGGCATCGGGTCGGATCGGCTGGGTTGAGGCACGCATGGCGTGAGTGCCACAACCACCCTCCATGCACTGCTCCTCCCCCCTCCACGCACACCCACAGTGGCGATCCGCCGCCCGGTCGCCGTGCGCGCTGAGTCCGACTCGTCGTCCACGGACGACTTCAGCGCCAAGGCGCAGGAGTATGTCAAGACAGTGACCGAAAACCTGCAGGCGAGTGGTACAGGCTCGCCTGATGATGATTGGGGTGGCTACGTTGCTGGGATCAGCACGCACGATGGGAGCAGCACGCACGATGGGGGTGTTGAAGGCATGGATGCCGCAACCACAACGCCATGCGCCCATGCGCCGCGCCATGCAGTCCACGTGGGAGGGCACTGCCGACGCCGAGAAGCCCGCCATCGTGGCCATCCTTGTGGCCGTCTCCGTGGCCCAGATCGCCATCGGCGCTGTCATGGACAAGGTCGACCGCCTGCCCTTCTTCGGCGATCTCTTCGAGCTGATCGGCGTCGCGGTGGTCGGCGCTTACGCATACCGCTACTTCTCCGACCCAGCAGAGCGGTGCGTGGGAAGTGCATGCGTGTGAGGGCGGGTGGGTCAGAGCGGGACTGCGACAGCTAATAGGGGGGAGACGCGTGCCACCGCCGCCAGTGCTCACTTTGCTTGTACATGTGTGCACACTCTGACCACGTGTACCCGTGCCCCTGGTTTCTTGCGCACGCGCAGTGCCAGCGCTGCCGAGGTCGTCGACACTATTGTCATCAAGGTCAAGGGGTCCAAGTAGAATTTAGTTGTAGTTATGTGTAAAGATGGATGATCAGATCTCCACGTGGATCTCCACGAAATCTCCTCCCAACTCTCTCATTCTGAGAGAGGTTGAACAACCAGGGGGGCCCTCAACGCTTTCAATCTTTCCCTGTGAAAACACTCCTCTCACCCCTCTCAATCTCTCCCTATTACCCCTCTCACTCCTCTCGGTCTCACTCTGTCTCTCACCCCCGCAGCCGCCAAGTGCTTCTTCAACTCTTTCACCATACCTCTCAGTACCCTCAGCTCTTTCTCAGCCCCGGCAAGCTCAGCGTGCCCTTTCCCAAGGAAATCTGCAGGGAGGACGTGGATGGACGATTGGGAAGATTGAGGGGATGCAGAGAGGCAAGATGTGGGAGGAGGGAGAAGATGAGTGGGACGAGGGTTTCGGCTCACTGACAGCCCTGCGTATTCCTCGTTTACGCCGGGAGGGGCCCCTCCTTTCTTGGCCCAGTGAGGGGTTGTAAAAACAAAAGTTTAGATTCCTTTCGACACAACCCCACACGAAAGGTTCTACCACACTGCAACATACCCCAACTGCGACCTTGCAAGGTTATGTGCACGGGCAGTGGCACGGGCGAGAACAGCAGATACGACATATCCGAGAGCGCAACACGTGGGAGTGCTGCAACAGTTGCGCAAGCAGTATGCCGTCTTGCGTGGCAGCCAAGTTCAGGACGCTTGCGCAGGAGCGGGGCCTGCTGGCGTCGGGCGAGACACGCACGCGCCACAATGCGGCGGCGGCAGGCGCAAACAGCAAACTCCTCGACAGCGAAGGCTCCTGGCTAGAACTGGAGAGCAATCGCAGCAGCGTGTGCGCCAATGACAGCATCGGCGTGGCCCTCTCCTATCTCGAGGGGCTCGCGGAAATCGCGGTTCTGCTGCAACAGCCGCTGACGACGCTGGAGTGGATGCAGATCATGTTGCCGTCCACGGCCAAGAAGGGCAGGTGGGGCGCACCATGGGACCAGTCGCGGCTGAAATGAGCCCCCCGCCCATCACACGTGCAAGCAATACACTCGCCCACACACACATTTAGGGGTGTGCGCACACACGCGCGCACACACGCGCACACACACGCGCACACACACACGCACACACACACACACATACACACACACACACACACACACACACGCACACGCACACACGCACACACGCACGCGCACACGCACACACGCGCACGCGCACACGCATACGCACACGCACACGCACACGCACACGCACACGCACACGCACACGCACACGCACACGCACACGCACACGCACACGCACACGCACACGCACACGGCCACGCACACGCACACGCACACGCACACGCACACGCACACGCACACGCACACGCACACGCACACGCACACGCACACGCACACGCACACGCACACACACATGTTGTCATAGCCATCTTAGCGCTAAGAGGGCTGTGAAGGCCCACTGCTGGTTTATCATAGTTACATAGTTACATCGGCTTTCCAGGAAAGACTACCTCTAGTCCTAGTACCACCGCCTAGACCCAAGTCCAGTTCTGGCCCTAACAATTACTTGTGAGGGGCGGTAGCCACCAGCCGGCTGCCTGCCAACGTGAAGTCCCAGAGCAAAAGGGAGAGCTATTGTGCGACGCCTCCAAAATAGGTCCTAACTGCTTCTAGGGGTAGGGGGTCAAGTGGCGCTTGCCAATCTACTTGACCGCCGTGGTGGAGGGGCCGGCGCCTGAGGGGCAGCCGGACCGTACACCACGGCTCCCCACCCGACCCTATCCTGAGCACGCTCAAACGCCGTGTCCGAAAAAGTCTTCCAATCAGAACGAGTGCCACTAGTTTCGCCTAGCTGCTGAATCAGTAGCTTAAGAAAATAGTGTCGGGAGGAGGCTGGAGGGCGGCCTTGCTGCCGAGCCACATCCATTGTGCAGTCAAAAGTCGTACGAGGAAGACGAGAAGCCGGCATGCGCATCACATGGCCTAGCTACTGCATTGATCGCTTTGCCACAAGGCTCTCAATTGGCTCAGTGTCGCACGCCTGCCGAATATAAGTTAATCTGTGCCGGTCGACCAGGCGCACACCCAGAATGCGACGAAGGCAGTTAGAGTGGGCAACCTCCAATCGAGTCAGTTGTGTTTTAGTAGGGGCCCATGTCCTCGAGATTGCCCCCTCGCAAACCACCTCCCCGGACTGCCAAATGGTCAGACGAGTACCTGGCCTAAGATGCTGCAGCATTCACTCTGTCTGGAACCTTTGACCTCTTGAACCTCCGACCGGCTGAGGGGATTACAGGGTTATCTCTGAGGATCATAGCTTTTATGGCACGCGCGCAAGCACACACACACACACACACACACACACACACACACACACAAAGTCACGCACACACACGCACATACGCACACACACACACGACACGCACACACACACACACATACATACACAAGATGCACACACACACACACACACACACACACACACACAAGACACGCACACAGTTACAGTTACAGTTACATGGCATTCCAGCTAAGACAACACTAGTCCTAGTGCCACCGCCCTGTGAAGGACGATAGCCACCAGCCGGTTACCTGCCGTCTAGACTACCGCTCCCGCCGGCTAGTTTAGACCCAAACAAGTCCCTGAGGGACATGTCTGGCAAGGAGCGTATAGGAAAGGACCGTCCTCCTCCTGGCCTTTGAGGCCAACCACGCCGGCTGTGCCGACTGGCGGCGCTGAAGCAGAAAAGTCCCCGCCTGGCATGGTGCATGGTTGTCCAACTCCATGCATGGGGCTCTGCCTGCGCCCCATGCGTCATGCATGGCCAGGTCCCACCCTCCAGGGGGGCCTGGGCAAACAGAGTCGTCATGGCAGGCTGCCTGAAGACCAATGCCGACGCCAGTCACCGGCAGACGAGTGCCCCCGAGGGTGAGCGCGGTGACAAACGCTGCGACACGCACACACACACACACAAACGCAGGCACCGGCAACTCGACACACACGCACTCCCCCCCTCCCCCACGCACGCAGGCTGCTCGACCTCATCCCGCCCCGGTTCCTCGGCCCGCCCGCGTGGTTCATTTCGCATGCCTGGGCAGGATCGTTCACTGGCCTCGTGGACGCCCTTGTCAGGGACCTCGCGCCAGAGCCGGGCCCGACTGAGCCACCGATGCGACCGGGGTTCAAGGTGCGGCACGCAAGAGGGGGTAGGTGTTCAAGTTGTAGGGTTTAGGGTTTAGGGTTAAGGGTTTAGGGTTAAGGGTTTAGGGTTAAGGGTTTAGGGTTTAGGGTTCAGGGTTTAGGGTTTAGAGTTTATGGTTTAGGGTCTAGGGGTCAGGGTTTAGGCAGTAGCAGCCAGAGCACAGGTTGCCATGGACTCTATTGATCACGCTTGCAGTGTTGGCAGCGCTTCAAGGGCGGGCGGACGGGCGGGTGTGCTGCGCTGTGCTGCGCTGTGCTGCGCTGTGCTGCGCTGTGCTGCGCTGTGCTGCGCTGTGCTGCGCTGTGCTGCGCTGTGCTGCGCTGTGCTGCGCTGTGCTGTGCTGCACGATGATGTGCCGTGCTGCGCTGTGCTGGGGCGAGTGAACCCCGGCCTCAGCGGATCGCGCATCGCGAAGCAACGCTGCTGCGCGTGCCATTGCAGGACGGCCTGTACGTCGCGATTGACCTATTTTCACCGAGCGCGTCCGCGTCGGACGCGCCTGCCTCCGTGTGCGCGCTGCTGGGCTCGTGCCCCAAGGGCCTGGTGCTTGTGGTGGACGCGGGGCTTGCGTCGCTGCAGCGGCTGTGGTGCCTCTACGAGGTCTTCTGGGCGGTGCAGCACGGCAAAGGCAGTGCGTACGTGCGCGTGGCGCTGCCAGGCGACACACCGATCGAGGGTGTGGTCAGCATCCAGGGCGCCCTGACAGCTGGGCTGGACCTGGCCAAGGTGTGTATCATGCGTGCGCGCCATGACAGAAAGGCCCTGTCCCTCATTCGCCGCACGTGTAGGCGCTGCTGCCGCCAGATGTGTCCGGTGCAGCGTGGCATGAGTCTGTGAGAATTCAGGCCTGCCTTTGCTTCCCCATCCCGTGAAGTGTGGGGCCAGTGACCAATGGGCTCACCAGTGGGGTCAATGACTAATGACGCATGACAGAATAGCTCAGCGCCGAGGGGCTCGCTCACCAGCTGACCAGAAGCAAACGGGGTGCATTCACCCACGGCTGCGACTGGACCTCACCTGCCACCCGCCCACAGCCACCCACTCCACGATTCCCACCCTAAGTGTGTGCCCACTCGGGCTCTTATACGTTTTCTAGAAAACTTTTAGGTTTTCTAGTCGCGCTAGACGGCTCCCGAGCGCCCCCCGCAATAAATATAGAAGAAGTCCTGCAGAAGTGTTTTTTCTTCTATTCACAGCGGACGTTCAGTCGTCTTCGCTAGCGTCTCCGACGTCGAGAACGCTTCAGTCAAAGTCGCTCCCCACTCTTCTTCTAGACTAGAACGAACTTCTAGGTCGTGAGTGGGGACACACCCAAAGGCCGCAAGGCCTCTCCACACTTTAACATCCACACTACCACCTAAAACGCCACCTAAAATGCCCACCTAAGACGCCTATATCTCCGCCCTTTAAAACCCTTATGCTGCGTGCAACTGCATACTGAAACTGATCGTGAGGCCACTGTACCACCGGCAGCGGATGACACGGCTCATCATGGGTCAGTGAGAGACCGCTGCTGTGATTGGTTGACCATCAGCGTCCCCAGCACCCTGCACCCTGCACCCTGCACCCTGCATCCTGCACCTTGCACCCTGCACCCTGCACCCTGCACCTGCACCCTGCACCCTGCACCCTGCACCCTGCACCCTGCACCCTGCACCCTGTGCCCTGCACCCTGTGCCCTGCACCTCCAACTGCCTCCCCCGTCTCAACGCCTACAACACCCGTCGCCACCCTCCAACTGCCCCCCCCCCTATCATCATCCCCACATGACGCAGGCTGAGTGCGCGAGGGACAAGGACAAGTCGCACCTGCTGTCGGAGCTGCGCCGCAAGAGCGGCATGCAGCGCTCCAACGCGCTCGTGACCGAGGCCCTGGGCAGCGCACTGTTCAGCAAGCTGAGGTGGCGCTCGTCCGTGTGGGGGTGGGCGATGTACGCGGTGCTCAACCTGCGGGGGGCCGACCACCTGCCGCTCAACCAGCTCATCGCGTCCGTCCTGGAGCTGGACGAGGAGGAGCAGGAGATGCGGCTGCTCCAGTCGTACGATGAAAAATGTGGGGGAGGGGGGGGGGGGCGGCAAGCTAGCGTTTGCTCACATGTTAGGGTTCACCCACCCACCCATCCACCCACCCCTGGGTGGCCTTATTATACACCTCGTAGCGAGTCTGTGATGGGGGGAGGGGCGGCGCCCGCGTCATGAGGGCGCGGGGCACGGGGCGTGAGGCCATCAAACCGCGTGAACCGCCACAGATCTCTGCGCCCATGAGGCCCGCGCCCCAGCGATGACGTTGTCGACGACGAGGATGATTGGGAGGGGGATGGCAGTGAGTGAATCCAGTGCGCCCGGTCTTCCTCACAGCCCCTCCACCACCACGTAAAACCAGTGTGACCGGCTGTCGCTTTCACGTTTGACCGAGGCTTACGTTTGACCGAGGCTTACGTGGAGGCTTACGTGGGTGCCGATGCGAACGCTCATGGAACCCCAGTGTGACCGACCTCTCAAAACACCACTCACCCACCCACGCACCCACCCACCCACCCCACACCCCACCGCACCCACCCACGCCATCACGCACCCACACACAGCCAAACCACCCTCTACCCACCCACTTTCCCCACCCACCACTCACCATCCACCCACCCACCCACCCACAGCGTTCATCAAGATGCTCGAGGCCGGCGGGTTTTCCCACTCCGAGGCGCTGACCAAGTTCACCGACGCTGACGGCCACGTGTCACAGGTGCGCGTAATCAGATTTTCCACCCTCTTGCTGGCGCACGGTTGGCCTCCCGCCTTCAAATGGAGTCCCCTCATTTGATGACCAGAAACAGGCTATCTAGGTCTGCCGTTCAGAGTTCTCTGTAATGATATCGCTCTCTTTCTCTCTCTCTCACAGGTGTGCGTGCGCATGAACGTGGTCGATTCTACGGTCTGTCGGGCACCATTGATGGCGCATGTGCGTTTGCATTGGGGGGTCTCGCTCTCACCTGGAAGATGCCTCATGTTGTTTGTTGCGGTAGAATGCTCTGCCTCTGCCTGCTCGTGACAAGAGGCCTCGCTGTGTGGAGCACCTGCTGGCGTGCCGGCATCGAGCATTGCATGCCTTGTGCAGTGGTTGCTGGGTCTTGGCCGGCCACCTGACGTGCAGGCACAGGCGGCAACACTGGGCTGGGCACAGTGATTTCCTTTTCGGCTCTCCACAGCCATTTGGCGGTATTCCGGCTGTACTTTGACCTTGAAGACAGCTCAACCCATACAGCGGATTGTAAGTCTGACAAGCCCACCAGACAGAGCTCGCCTAAAACTTTCAAGTGATCTATATATATTATATATACCGTCCGGGCGGTTAGCCTTTGCGTAGAATTGTCGTTTTTTGCCCCCCCCGGCGAAGCTAAGAAACTAATATAAATCGTCGGAAATCGCGATTTGGGGCACAGTCCCCACACCCTGCCTCCCCTGACTGGGAGGTACCCACCCCACACGGCAGATGTCCTCCCGCCGCACACACGGCATGGTTTTGACTGAATCCGCGACCTGTGTGTAGCCA
>VFSX01000588.1:77500-90640 GCA_016618255.1 Chlamydomonas sp. UWO 241 | reverse complement strand
CCTACCGTGAAGCTTAGGGGGTCCTACAATGAGATTCAGTGAGGCTGCGCAAGCGCAAGCGCTGGCAAGGCGTGCACGCACAGAAATGTTCGGTGTTCCTCTTTCCAGTTTGTTTTTTGGAGTCGGAAGTCAACCACCACCTGTGCTTGTCGTTCTGGTGCCAGAAATCGTCAGTTTTGCTCCCGATCGAGCAGTGATTTCATTGGCATGATTTTAAACGGATTTTCCGGAGCCATTCGACTGAATCTCCGGCTCCACGGCCCCCTAATCCGGCTACAAATGTCAAACAGGAAGTCACTGCGGTCGACAAAAAGTAAAACGCTGCACGACACGCCGGCTGGTGGCTACCGCCCCTCACAAGTAATTGTAAGGACCTAGGTCGAGGCGGTGGCGCCAGGACAAAAAGGTAGTCTTCGCTGGAAAGCCGATGTTACCGTTACTGCTACTGCACGTCACGCACCTCTGCTTGCTGGTACATCTTCCCTGAATCATCGTACTTTCCCATCGCGTAGAGAAGGGACGCCAGGTTGTTCACTGCATGGTGAGGATGCGGTGTGATTGTTTGTGTGTGTGTGTGTGTGCGTGTGTGTGCGTGTGTGTGTGTGCGTGTGTGTGTGAGTGCGGTTTGGTCGTGTGTGTTTGTTTGTGTGTGAGCGTGTGTGTGTGTTTGTTTGCATGTCCGTTTGCGTGTGTGCGTGACGACTGGTTTTACAGGCCCATCGCCCCATGCTCTTTACCAACCGCCAGTGGCGCAGCTAACTCACTGTGAGATGAGCAATGTTTGATGCAAATAACTAACAAACGAACGAACTCTCAAGCTGATAACTAGCAGCAACAACCAGCTCATGACAGATCACCACCGGACCACAGGGAGAGAGAGAGGGAGAGAGAGAGAGTTCGTGATGTCTGCGAGGTCATCATCTATGACGGTCAATGCAACCAATTTACTAGATCATTCAGCTAACTAGCTAACTAGCCAACTCACTGCAGATGATGGTCGACTCGTGGTCGGGGCCGAGGGTTGCCTTGCGGCACAATTACTAACTTCTGAACTAATCAACTTAAATAACTACCTAACTAGCTAACCAAAGTAACAAACATAAAAACTCAGTAAAACCAACTCACTGCAGATGATGGTCGACTCGTGGTCGAGGCCGAGGATGGCCTTGCGGCCCTCGAGGTCGCGGCGGTACAGCGGCTACGGGCGTGGGTGAGGGGGCAAAGAGGGGGGGGAGGGGGCAGTGTGAGAGGTAGTGTAAGAGGTAGCATAAGAGGCAGCAGGAGAGGCAGCATGAGAGGTAGTGTGGGAGGACGTGAGAGGACGTGCAGGGCGGGGCTGTGCGTTGGGGTTGAGGATTTCTGCTTGTGTACACAAAGAAGACCTTGCGGCCTTCGAGGTCGCGGCGGTAGAGCGGCTGGAGACAACTAGGGGGGGTGGGGGGGTGGAGGGTTGTGTTTGTGTGTGTGTGGTGGGTGCAGGGCTGTGTTTGTGTGTGTGTGTGTGTGTGTGGTGGGTGTGGGTGGAGGGTTGTGTTTGTGTGTGTGTGTGTGTTTGTGTGTGTGTGTGTGTGGTGGGTGGAGGGTTGTGTTTGTGTGTGTGTGGTGGTGGGGTGGGGGCGATTTGTTATGTTTTGTAGGAAGGCCTTGCGTCCTTCGAGGTCGCGGCGGTAGAGCGGCTGGGGCAACAAAGGGGAGTGGGGGGGGCATTGCTCGTGCTTATGCGTATAAAGCAGCGTGCAAGGATTTGGGTAAGCAGGCGAGAGCATGCAAACAGACAAACACGTGCACACACACACACACGCACACACACAGACACACACACACACGCACACACACACACAGACACATGCACACGCACATGCACACACACACGCACACATACACACACACACACACACATAAACACACAAACACACACACACACACACACGCGCGCACCTCTGCCTCGTTCGGCCGCCTATACAGTTGCAGCAGCAGTGCTGCTCTTTCGAGGTTGCACCACAGCAAAACACACACACACACACAAACGCACACACACACACACACACACACGCACACACACACACTACCACACACACACACACAACGCACACACACACAACACACACACGTACACACAACACACACACACACACACACAAACGCACACACACACACAACACACGCACACACACACGTACACACACACACACACACACACACACACACACACACACACACACACACACACACACACACCTCTGCCTCGTTCAGCTGCCCAAACAGTTGCAGCAGCAGCGCTGTTTTTTCGACATTGCATCACAGCAAAACACACACACACACACATGCACACACACACACACACACACACACACACACACACACACACAAACGCGCACCTCTGCCTCGTTCAGCCGCCCATACAGTTGCAGCAGCAGCGCTGCTCTTTCGAGGTTGCACCACAGCAAAACACACACACACACACACATGCACACACATGCACACACACACACACAGAGAGAGAGATATCGTTACAGAGAACTCTGCACGGCAGACCTAGATAGGCTGTTTCTGGTCATCATTGAGGAGATTCCATTTGGGGGCGGGTGACCAACCGTGCGCCAACAAGAGGGTGAATAACCTCATTCAAAAAGCAGTGGGGGAAAGGGGCAAATGCGGGTCACTGACGGCTGTGTTCGTCACTCCGCTTTGACTGAGTTTAAACTAGGTCTCGGCAGATTGACCTCCACAGTTGTGGAAATCTTGCTAAGAGGATCCACTCGGGTGTCACTCGCTTGGACAAGAGGTCCATGAACTCGGGGTGCTTGGAGATGTCGCGTTTGAAGTTGGAAAAGTGGGTGTTTGCGGAGGAACGGAACTTGACGGAGTGGCCAAAAAGTCCAAGAGCCGGCGCGAGCGAGGAAATGTATGATGCGCCGCGGCAATAGAAAGCGGAAGTTCATGTCAGCTGTAAAGGCGCGTTACGCGAAAAGGCAGGGCAGTGAGGGGGTATATAATGTCGGGGAGTGGGTGGAGAGAGCGCCTCAGCGAAACCATCTGCACCGCGCAGTTGTGGAGATGGAGGAGCGGGGGGACGGGGAGGTGGAGGCGGCGGATGAGGGAGCCGATGAACGTAGCACGGTGCTTGTTGATCGTATCGATGATGGGGAACGTACAAGGGGGGGAGGCATGCATCGTGGTGGTGGAGGTGTGCTCTGTGGTGTGAGGAGGGATGCTCTTGATGAGGCGGAGGAAGCGGTTGTGGGTTACTTACTTAGGGCAGAGATCACAAAGGCGTTGTAGAGGTGGATCTTGGTAGTGGGAGAGATTGAGTTGGAGTTCCAGAACCGGGGAGTGAGACGGTTGAAGGCGTACCAGGCACTTCCGATCCGTCGTGAGATCTTTGAGTCGAGGATGTCGGAATCAGACGTGTTGGGAGCGTCATCAGAAGGGGCGGCGGGGGAGGACATAATACTTCCCAGGTATTTGAACTTGGAGGTGGAGTGGACCAGGTGGGGGAAGATGAGGAGTTGGAGGGGATGGTGATAGGGGCGGAGGGGACGGTGTGGGCAGAAAGGTGGCCGAGGGATTGTGCCACGGTTTTGTCGTAGTTGATCGCAAGGGCCAGGTCTGAGCAGATGCGGTCGAGGAGGGTGAGCATGGTGCGGAGGTCTTCCTCGGAGGGGGCGAGCAGGGCGATGTCGTCGGCGTAGAGAAGGAGGGGAGTATGGTGGTCAAAAAGTCCTTGCGGGACTCAGGGGTGTACAGTTTCCCGTCGATCATGTAGCCAATTTGAATGCCAGCGTTGGGGAGCTGGGCAATCAGGGACCGGACAACTGTGTCGATGTAGACATTGAAGAGGAGGGGGGAGAGGGGGCAGCCTTGCTTGACGCCAGCTTTGAGAGGGAAAGGGGCGGAGTATGCACCGTTGACTCGGGCTCTGGCGGTGGCACCAGAGTAGAGGCTTTCGATGCGTGCGAGGAGGGCAGGGTGCGCGCCGCGGTGGAGGAGGGTTTTCCAAAGGGCGGCGTGGTTGACACTGTCGAACGCCTTGGACAGGTCGACGTAAGCCACATGGAGGGGGGCGTGGGCGCGGTGTGACTCCTCTTGGAGGCGTCGTAGGGTGAAGATGGCATCGGAGGTGCCACGGCCCGGACGGAAGCCGAACTGGGAAGTGTGGAGGGTGGGCTCCAGCTGGAGCTTGAGGCGGTTGAGGAGGATGTGAGTGTAGACCTTGCCAGCGACGGGCAGGAGGGAGATGCCGCGGTAGGACTTGCTGCGCGTGGGTGGGCCCGAGGATGCGCCCTTGTAGAGGGGGCAGATGTCTGCTTGGTTCCACGCGGCGGGGATGGAGGTGGTGTTCCAACAGGTAAGGATGATCTGGTGGAGGGCGGTTGCGGTTGCGGTGCCGCCGTGTTTAAGGGGGGAGGTGATGTCGTCAGAGCCGGGGGCAGAGTTCCTGAGGGATTTGATCGCGGAGACCACCTCGCTCAGAGAGGGAGGGGAGGCAAGGGGGGGAGGAGGAGGGAAGGGGAGGGGGGCGAAAGTGGGGAGGAGGAGGAGGGGAGGAAGGGAGGGGAGGATGGGACGGGGAGGGAGGGAGGGGGGGGGGAGGCTGGGAGTGGGGGGAGGGGGGGACGGGATGGGAGAGGAGGGAGGGGAGGGGACGGAGGCGGAGCAGAGGGGTATGTAGGAGGAGGAGGGGGACGGGAGACGGGGCGGTGCGGGGGTGGTGGGTGTGAAGATGAGTGGGCAGCGAGGGTGGCTTCGTCGACTTCCGAGCGGAGTGGAGTGTGGAGGACACGGAAATATTCTCCAAACGCGTCTACCACTGCCTGAGCTCCAAAGCACAGGTTGTCGCCGACACGGAGGGCAGGGAGGGCGGCGGAAGGGGGGCGGTCGACGAGTTTGGACAGCATGTGGTGGGCGGAGTGGGGGTTGTTGTCGTCAAAATCGTGTTGCACGCGTTGAGTGACACCGTCCCAGTGCTTGTTGGTGGCGCGTGCGATGGCGGACTTGAGCTCGGCAGTCATGCGCGCCTCCTTGGGGGCGTCGCGGTTGCCAGTCAGTGTACTGTCGGAACGCATGGACTGAAGGTCGTGGGCGAGTTTGAGAGTCTCGGGGGGGAGGTAGAAGTGGATGGGGACCTCGCGTCGGCGGGGGCCATGGGGTGGATCTGGCCGCTGAGTGGATGGCCGCGGTGAGGTGGCTCGTCATCTGGTCCAGGGTGGGCGGGGGGTGGGGAAGGGGGGAGGGTGGCGAGGGCCTCCTCGACTGCTGCCGCGAAGTCGAGCCGCGTGTCAGGGTCTCGGAGCAGGTCGGTGAAATAGCGGGAGGGCGGAGGAGGACGGCGGGAGTGGGTGATGTTCCAGGCTCTGGAGAAGCGGAAGAGGATGCGAGCGGTGACAAGGGCGTGGTCAGAGCGGGTGATGGTGTCGAGTCCCGGGGTCTTGGGGCATCGTGCTCGCACGTCTTGCACGGAGCCCAGGTGAGGGCGGCGGACGAGGATGTAGTCTGGGATGTTGCAATCCTTTTGGGTGTTGCTTTACCAGGAAAATACGCTCGAAGGGGGATGGGGAAGAAGGTGTAGGTGACGGCAAGATTGTGGGCGGCACACAAGTCGAGAAGCCGGTGGCCGTTGTCGCTGATGCCAGGTTTGTGGTGGAACCCGGCAAGGGGGGAGTAGGGAAGGAAGAAGGAGGAGGGGCGGTGGAGGGGGGGGCAGGCGTACGGGCCCACCGACGGGTGGTCGTCGGGGGATGCCGCTGTGATCTTGGCGTTGAAGTCGCCTAGGACCAAAAGGAAGTGGTTTGAGGGGGTTTGGGAGATCACGTCGCGGTGGAGTTGTTCGTAGAACGCGTCCTTGGCGACTACGTCATCCGCGGCGTCTGTGGGGGCGTAAGCGATGACTGCGGTGACAGGAGGGGCGCCGGCGGGGCGGAAGCGTAGGACGAGGATGCGGTCGCTGAGTGCGGCGTAGCCGCCCTCTTTGAGGAGGAGCTTGGCGGTGTCCGGGCTGAGGAGGGTGCCGACGCCGTGGGTGTGTTTGGTCCCACCGGACCAGATGAAGTGGTAACCATTCTCTTCGAGCGGCTGGCTACCGGAGCCGGGGTGCCGCACCTCTTGGAGGCCGCATATGTCGATGCGGAGGTGTGCGAGGTGTTTGGCGAGAGCAAGTGGGTGTGCCATGGGGTTGAAGCGTGAGCCATCTGCTGCACCCCAGAGGGTGCAGCAGTTGTAGGTGGCCGCGATGAGCTCGTGGCGTGGGAGAAGGAGGTGGGGGCGCTTGGTAGCCGGGGGGACGGATGGTACAGGGACGGTGGCTAGTCGTCCTGCCCGTCGGTGGGGTGGGGCCCGCCTCCTCCTGCCCCACCCCGGGGCCGGAGGGGGAGAGCTGCTCAAGGGACATGAACCGGGTGATGGAGCGGGTGATGCGCTGACCAATGCCTGCAGATGCCTCGCGGATCTTGATGGCCTCGATCACCGAGCCCTTGCCCTTGTGGGTGACAAAGGCCGGGGAGTCGTGCGTGGAGGGGCCGCCGTAGAACGAACCCTGTGCCGGGGTTGGAGAGCTCGGAGGGTGTGTGCGCATCGGTGGTAGTGAGGGCGTTCTGGGGGGTGGTGGGCGAGTCGGCGGTGCCGGCTGCGTGGTCCCACCCCTGGAAGGAGGGGGAGCCTGCAGTGGCGTGGGTGGGGGCGGCGGGGGCGGCGGAGGGGGCGGGAGTGGTGGAGGTGGGGGATGCCGGGGCAGAGGGGGTGAGGGAGGTGGGGAGGAGGGCGGCGGCTGCGGCAGATGCGACTGCGGCAATGGCGTTGGCAGCGGCGTTGAGGGCGCGGAGAGGGGAGGCCGACCGGCCGCGCGCTGCAGGCTTGGCAGGCTTCGCGGCGGGGGCGGTGGAAGTGGTGGAGGGGCGCGCGGCCGGGCGCGCGGCCGGGCGCGCGTGCGAGGTCGACTGGCCGCGTTCAGAAAATTTGGCGGGCCTTACGGCGGGAGTGGTGGCGAGGGGGGCGGCGGAAGTCACAGGGGGGGTGAGGGACGTCTTGGGGCCGGAGGTGACGATGGCGGGGGTGGCGTTGGCGTTGGCGGGGGCGGCGGAGGGCGTGGGGGGGGAGGGGTTGGCGGAAGGCTTGGGAGGGGAGGTGGCGCGGGGCGCAGGGGAGGGGTTGGCGGAAGGCTTGGGAGGGGGGGTGGCGGAGGGCGCGGGGGAGGGGTTGGCGGAAGGCTTGGGAGGGGGGGCGGCGGAGGGCGCGGGGGGGGAGTTGGCGGTAGGCTTGGGGGAGGCAGCGGAGGGCGCGGGAGAGGGGTTGGCGGAAGGCTTGGGGGCGGGGGCAGCAGAGGGCCCGGCGGCGGCAGGCTGCTCGAAGCAAACGCGCTTGCCAGGTGGGGAACGGGCGCGCTTGGAGGCGGCCTGTGCGGCGGCGTTCACCACCTCGGACACGCCGACCAGGGCGGCCTTTGCTGCCTGGCTTGCAGGGCCAGGGGGGACGATGGGGGTCTGAGGGGCAGGGGGGGCGGGACCACGCCGCGCGCCGCGCATGGGCATGCGCATGGGGGCCTGACGGGCGGCGGGTGGGTGGGCAGCGGCGATTGCCTGGGGGGCGTGGGCCTGGGCGGGCTGCGCTGCTTGGCCGTCGTGGGGTGGCTGGGCGGCGGGGCGGTCGAAGGAGATGCGAGCGTAGAGCTCATGGGAAAGGTCCAGTTCGGTTGTGCCAGCGAGCACGTGACCGAGGTGGACGAGAAGGAGGCCGACTCCCGCGCGGTAGCCGGCGTGATCCCTGGCGATCACACACACACATACACACACATACACACACGCACACACATACACACACACACACACACATGCACACAGACACACACACACGTGCACCTCTGCCTCGTTCAGCCGCCCATACAGTTGCAGCAGCAGCGCTGCTTTTTCGAGGTTGCACCACAGCAAAACACACACACACACACACACACACATGCACACACGCACACACACATACACACACTCACACACACACATGCACACACACACACACACACACACGGGAAAATTGGATGTTGTGGGTAGTGCTCGGAACGGGGGAAAAACAGCCCGTGGGTAAGGGGGGAGGGGGGGAAGCGGGGGATAATGGAATGACAGGAAGGGGAAAGGAGGCTGGAGAGCCCCCCCATGCCCCCTCTTGACAGTTGAGAGTGAGTGTGTGGGGGAAAAGTGAGCCCTGGGGGAAAAGTGCGCTTACACAGAGCAGTCCAGATCTGCATGCATGACCCATTGCTTGATGCCCAGGGTTCTCCTGGCCTAAGATAGCCTTCTTCGCCTTAGAGGAGATGAAGAGGGGGGGAGAGTGTGCCCACTCTCCTCCCTACGCCTCCCCCTGCCAGCTGCAGCTCTATGTCCTTGCGCAAAATTTCCTCTTCGCTCCCCCCCCCCCAACCCCCATCCCAGCATCGTCACGGCTGCCTGCTCTGCCGCGTCCAGCTGCTCAGCTGTGTACGTCTTCCTTGAGGGGCAGCCCTTCTTGGGGGGGTGCTCACGCGCAAGCATGACTGTGTGGGCCAGCAGCAGGCATGCCACACAGAATCTCTTCTTCTGTGTCTTCTTCTTCTGCTGAGCAGCAGCAGGAGCAGCAGCAGCACCCGTAGCACCCGTCGCAGCAGCCGCATTAGTAGCAGCAGCAGCAGGAGTGTGCTGCCCAGCCAGCCATTGAGCCAGGATTTCTGCAGTTGCAGAGGGTAGATGAGGGAAGTCATCAGCGTGCATATCACAACAGGTCATTACACCTGAGGTGCATATAAGCATGGGTGTGCTGCTGACTGGCTGCTGACTGCGATCTGTATGCATGCATCTCAGATACTGCTCGTAAGAGGGCCCATCAGCAGCAGCCAAGCTGCTGTCCATCAGCTGCATGGCTAGATTCCGTAGAGCAGCAGCTGCCCAGCAGCTGCCCATCACCTGTGTTTATGGTTCCCATGGAGTAGCCTCAGGCTCACTCACCTTTGAGCTCTGGGCAGCTCCAGAGGAAGGCATGCTCGTGTCCACAAACAATGGCAGCGGATCTGTTGCCTGGTACGCAGAGCTGCTGCCAGAGCTGCGGCCAGGGGCAGACGGCTGCTGCTGCTCTGCTGGAGGGGGGAATTGAGGGAAGGGAAGGCTTTAGCATGCATGGCGCATCAGGTGCAGACACGTGCGTGCTGCAGCACTGGTGAATGAGATCTGCATGCAGCTAAGCATCTGTCTCTGAAGAGAGCCCAGCAGTTGATGGGCAGCTGCTAGGCACCAGCTGCATCTCTGGTTTCCAGGGAGCAGCCTCAGCCTCACCCACCTGTGCGCCCTGAGCAGCTATAAGAAGGCTGGGTTGTGGTCACAGCCGATGGTAGCAGACCTGGTGCCTGGTGCACAGAGCTGCGACAGGGGCTGCGGCCAGAGCTGTGGCCGGGGGCAGATGGCTGCTGCTGCTGCAGATGGGAGTGGAGGGGAGGGCAGGCATGAGCATGCATGGTGCATCAGGTGGCGCTTTTGTGCTGCTGACTGAGGTCTGCATCTCAGGCCATGCACACAGCTGTGGCGGTCGCATGCCAAACCAGCAGCACACCTGATACTGGGCGACAGTCCGGTTGTAGATCACAAACTCGCTTGTGCCTCCTGCCGCCGGCTGCTGTCTGCTGCTGCTGCTGCCCGCCGCTGCTGTTTGCTGCTGCTGCCGCTGCTGCTGCTGCTGCTGCTGCCTGCTTCTGCTGCCTGTTGGTGTTCCCGCCTGCTGCCTGCTGCCTGCTGCCTGCTGCTGGTGGTGCCTGCTGCTGCCTGCTTGCTGCCTGGCGCCTGCTGCTGCTGCACACTAGCCCTAGGGGGGCACGGGGTAAAAGATCCCCCGGGGTAAAAAATTCTCCCTTATCAGTTCCTGTCCTATGCGCTGCTAGGGGCTGTCGCCTCACCCCCCCCTCCGGTGGGGACATGGTTCATACATATATGAAGGCCTCCAGAAGTGGGGGGGGCGAGGGGGGGACTACTGTGGGTCATGGAGCAGCTGGTGTTTGGGTGCTGCAACAGGGCATCAGCCCACCATCTCCATGCAACAGTGAGGGATGTCCGTGGCCTCGCGAGTCGAGCCTCCGGCCAACCCGCAATCGAGCGAAATGTGAACTAGACATTACTTCGACCTTTTTCTGCCTTTGCGACGTGCGTCGGCTGCTGCCGCGATGCACACGCGATGCTGACGCAGGGCTCACCATTGAGGCATCGGACCCCCATCGATCCCCAAATCGACTCCTGCAGGGGCAGCAAGGCCCCCCCCAGGGCCCCCACTTGGCATACACATTCACTGTATTGTAGTGAAGCTGGCCCACAGCCGCTGTACCAGTAGAGGGTCCCAAAACCATGGCCTGTCGCATGTGCATGGTGTTGTTGCATGGCGCCGCCCATGCGTGCATGGACGCATGCACACCATGCACCCCTAAAGCTGCCCAAGGGCACCTGGCGGTCCCTGGCTTGGCCCAGGCACGTCCAAGGTATGTCGGAACAATACCAAGGCCAAGAAATACCAGGCCCGGGCCAGCAGCAGCTCCACTGGCACTGGATCTGACTAGGGGGATTATTTACCCCGGAGGCCGTTTGAGGCCGAGGCAGCAGCAAGCGCCTTACTTGTACAGTACAGCCCCCACAGTTTGATTCACACAATGAAACTTTGCAGGATGGTAGAACACAGTAAGGGACACCCCCACCTGAAAGGACAGATTGTAAAACGAAGAGACGCTCCATCGGCAGCAATCCCTCGAAAACATGGGGGATCTTTTACCCCGTGCCCCCCTAGCAAGCTATGCATATGGCATGCTGTGGGCCAACACCAACCACAGCCAGGCATGATTCATACCCCAGACAGGTGCCAGGAGCCCTCACTGAGTGAGGTTGCAGAACATGCCATCTGTAGTAAGCAATCTAACCCAACATCTGGATCTGGATCTGGCTTCCGGGGCCGTGGCAGCCGACCCCTGCTGCTAGAGACTGTACCCTGAGTGATCATGGTTGCAGTTGTGCATGCATGCTCACACGCGGGCATGCTGCCACACCACACTGCCAGCTGCTAGGTGAGGTAGGTGAGGTGGGTCACCTCCCAGGCAGGCAGCCCGCTTTGGACTTCAGCACACGCATTTTTAGTGTGAAATCCACCCCAGGATCTGCAACTGATAGATCCAGGGGCTGCCTCCCGGCCTGCTGGACAGCCTGCAAGGAGAGTGATGTTGTGCAGATGTCAAGGCAGGAACTGCTGCACGTGTGCCAGATACATCCCTCCATGAGGGTCTAGCTCCAGGCAGCATTCAGCTGATGCTGCATCACAACATGGCTGTTGCCAATGCTGTGCCATCTAGCTGCATCAGCTGCATGTTTTAGCCTCACCGTACGAGCACCAGCATCTGCGGACAGCTGCAAGCCAGTGGGGCTGCGATGGGCCAGGCTGTCTGCCAGACTGCTCATGAAATTATCCAGTATGCCACACATTTGTGCATGTAGACTGGTTCTGGCTGCCGGGGGCGTCACCCGGCACCGGACCCCTGCTGACAACGAGAGAGATATCACGAGAGATCTCTGCAGCATGACCGCACGCATTCTGGATGCCCCCCCCCTGCCCCCCCCTCCCCCTCCTCAACAGAAAATGTATATAACAATGCATAATAATAATAAATGTTCCACATAAAGCGGCAGCAGCTGCTATGCCTCAATAGACTGGGCACGATCCATGCTGGACAGCCACAGCTGTCACAGTGGGCCACAGCTGTCAGCGATAGCCATCGGACGCCTGCCTGCAGCTTTAGAACATGACGTTATGTATCATAAATACTGCAGCAGCAAACTGTTCTCTGGTTTCGAGGGGCTGCGCCCAGCCCTGCTGCTGCCATGCGCCCTGCATGCGAACTTGCATGCACCATGCAAAAATCACGCTTGGAACAGCAACAGCGCCCACGCCATCAAGCATGGACGTAGCACTACTATAAGAGCGCGCAATACCGTGAACGTGGGCTTGCCCGCGCGCAGAGGGGGGCAAAATAACGTTGGGGAGGTTTGTCGGACTTGTGTTTTTAGGGCGCTGAACCGCAGCCGTGTGCTCGCGCCCCACGTGGGGACGCAATAAGCACCGCGCATGCTATAGACGCATGTCTGCGTCGCGGGGTGGAGCCCCAGTGCTTCGGGCGCTCTGTTCTGTCCTGAGCACGCTCGAACGCCGTGTCCGAAAAACTCTTCCAATCAGAACGAGTGCCACTAGTTTCGCCTAGCTGCTGAATCAGTAGCTTAAGAAAATAGTGTCGGGAAGAGGCTGGAGGCCGGCCTTGCTGCCGAGCCACATCCATTGTGCAGTCAAAAGTCGTACGAGGAAGACGAGAAGCCGGCATGCGCATCACATGGCCTAGCCACTGCATTGATCGCTTTGCCACAAGGCTCTCAATTGGCTCAGTGTCGCACGCCTTCCGAATATAAGTTAATCTGTGCCGGTCGACCAGGCGCACACCCAGAATGCGACGAAGGCAGTTAGAGTGGGCAACCTCCAATCGAAACCTCCCCACATACGGGAAAATACACACACACACACACACGTACACACACACACACACACACATGCACACATACGCATACGCACACACACACACACACACACACACCTCCGCCTCATCCAGCCGCCCATACAGCTGCAGCACACACACGCACACACACACATGCACACACGCACTCACACACACACACACACACACGCGCACCTCTGCCTTGTTCAGCCGCCCATACAGTTGCAGCAGCAGTGCTGCTCTTTCGAGGTTGCACCACAGCAAAACAAACACACACACACACACACACATGCACACACACACACACACACGCACACACGCACACACACACACACGCACACACACACACACACACACACACGTGCACCTCTGCCTCGTTCAGCCGCCCATACAGTTGCAGCACGCACACGCACACACACACATGCACACACGCACTCACACACACACACACACACACGCGCACCTCTGCCTTGTTCAGCCGCCCATACAGTTGCAGCAGCAGTGCTGCTCTTTCGAGGTTGCACCACAGCAAAACAAACACACACACACACACACACATGCACACACACACACACACACGCACACACGCACACACACACACACGCACACACACACACACA
>VFSX01000588.1:2500-72500 GCA_016618255.1 Chlamydomonas sp. UWO 241 | reverse complement strand
CAGGATCTCCGGGTGCTGCGCCAGGAATGAGTCCTCGATCCACTTGAGCGATACCGCGCACTGGGACACGTGGTCTGTGCAACGCACCGCAACTGACGCGCGCGAGTGCTGCGTGGCGAATCGTGTGAGGCGACGGCAGGGGCGTGCGTGCAGGGGTGAGTGCGCGTGATCGCGCGCGCGCACGTGTGTGTGTGTGTGTGTGTGGACCCCTCAGGGCCTGTGTGTGTACATGCTTGTTGCGTGTAAGAGTAGTTGGGAGCAGTGTCCGTATGCACGCATGCACACACCTGCATCTCCCACGGCTTGGAGGAAGGGGTGTGTGCGTGACCACCGCTGCCACCATTGCTCTCAGCGATGCCGCTGCGTCCCACGGACGGCAGGAGCGAGGAACCGCAGCCCATGGCTGCCCTTGGCCCCGCAACTTGCGCCCTTGGGCACTGGGTTGCATGGCAGGTGGAATGCATGCATGCATGGCAGGTTAGTGGAATGCATGCATGCATGGCAGGTACAAGAGTGATGTCCAATTCAGCTACAGGCCCAGTGCTGGCATGAATCATAAGTGCTGGCGGATTGGCGCTTCTAAGGTCCTGGGGGATACGGAGTGCACAGGTCTTGGGGGACACGGAGCGTGGTGTTGCGCAACAGGCTCCCTCATCAGGCGCTCCGCACCTGATGCAGTCGCTTTGTAAGATGCTATCTGGATTTCTATGTGGGTTGCTTATTGGAAACGGGAGGTGGAGCGCGCAAGTAAGTACAAGTATGTAAACGAAACAAATCGCCGCTGACGAGCGCCGCTGAAACTCCGCTGGAGCCTCCAGCACGCACGTGGTGTAGGAGCAGCTGCTATTGGCGGTGGTGCGCGTATGAGCACAGGGGGGATTGATGCACCTTGCAGGAAGCGCAGCGTTTGTGTGGAGTATGGAGACTTGAGAATATTTAACTTGGGAATTACAAGCTAGTTTCGTGCCCGGCAGCCACAAAGGGCGCTCTATTGCTTGGGTGTTTGCATGCAACCCCCCTACATACACGTGCGCGCTCGTTTAAACGCCAAGGTGGGGTGAGAGTTGCAGGCCAGGCCGCCGCGCCAAGGCTGAGGCTGCGTACGTGCCGGCTGTGTGTGTGTGTGTGTGTGCAAATGGTCGAGGTCCGGTGTAGAGAGTGTGCGTGCATGTGCGTGTGTCCGAGTGCGTGTGTGTCGTCCCCGTGTGGCGCTGCCGCGACGTCCGTCAGTAGAAGCAGATCGTGTAAATGGCCTTCCGCCCGGTCTCCAGCTGCAGCTTCTTCACAATCGCCTCGATCTCGTCCTCCCATAGCTCCGCGGCGTCGATGAGAGAGCACAGACGCAGGGCGTGGGGCTGCGTGCGTGCGGGGCGTGTGTGTGAGCGCGTGCATGTGCGTACGTACGTGCGTGTGTGTGTGTGTGTGTGTTGGGGGGGGGTGCACGCGGGTGACGTGACATGCATGAAGGTGCAGCGCACGGGAGGGCGTGTCGAATAAGTCAAGCATCCCCGATGGGGGGAGAGGGCTTAGACTGGGCGATCCAGGGTGAGGAACCCGTCCCCCCTTTCCCCAGCGAGCATAAGGGGAAGGACGGGTGAGCGGGGCGGGGACGGGGGCGCGCGACTGGCAAGGATCGGGGCTGCGTGCCGGTGGCCCCGCAAATGCACCGCCTGCCGACACGGGTCTCCACCAAGGTCGTTTGCCCCCCTGGGGAGGTGCGGCTTCCCGGATCAAGCCTTGTGTGACTGGCCTGGCACGGCCTGTCACATCTCATGAGACGCCGAGCCAGGCCAGGCACAAGCCTTGATCCAGGATGCCGCACCTCCCCAGTGGAGCAAACGACCTTGGCGGGGTTCCGTGTCGGCAGGCGGTGCATTTGCGGGGCCACCGGAGATGTGACAGGCCGAGCCAGGCCAGTCACAGCCTAGTCGGGTGATGGGTTGTCTCAGCGGAGCCCCTTGCTGCGTGCAGTGCCCCAGCGCCGCTTCAGTGCCTGCCCTAAGTGCGCTGCCCTCCCAACCCCAATCCGTTTACTTTAAGTCGCCCCACCACTGCGGTCCCACTGCGCGCGTGGGGCCTCTCCCTTGCCCTTGGTGATCTGCCCTCGAGCCTACAGTCCAAAGCCCGAAGTGCGGCCCCACCACTGCGCGCGCCGCCGCCTCGTGCGTGCGCTTAGTGAGCTTCCCTCAAGCCTACAGCCTACAGCCTGAAGCCCGAAGTGCGGCCCCACCGCCGCGGGCGCGCCGCCTCCTCGTGGCTGGGTGGGTGGGTGGGTGGGGGAGGGGGCACGCAAGGAGCGGGGGCAGGGTGCGATGCTGGCACACAGCCGGGGCGAAGCATCCTGTGCAGACCATGAGCGGGGGGTCCGACGACGTCAGCTGTGCGGCTTCTGTGCAGCCTCTATCCAGCTTCTATGCAGCTTCCATGAGTGCCGATGCGCCCTCCCGGTTGCGACCGACCAGGGATCCTTGGCGTGCCGCCTGCTACTCCCTGTGTGCGGCCTGATCGGGGGGCCCTAGTAGCCCGAAACCCTACTACACCCTCACCGCCGCTAGTGCCGCCTCTTCATGGCTGTCCTTCACGTCGAGGTTGACCACCAAGGCCGGGCGCATGAGCGTGGACGGACGGCGGTTGAGCTCGTCAATCACCTGCGTGTGGTCGGTGTCACAGTCCGTCGGACGCTGGTCGGACGCCTATGTTGGCATCTAACTCAAGACTGCCAGGCAGGCGAGCAGGCAGGCAGGCAGGCAGACGCGTGCGTGCAGGCAGGCAGGCAGGCACGGGCAGGCAGGCAGGCAGGCAGGCAGGCAGGCAGGCAGGCAGGCAGGCAGGCAGGCAGGCAGGCAGGCAGGCAGGCAGGCAGGCAGGCAGGCAGGCAGCACACACGCACACACCTGGTCCATCACCCGCTCCTCAAATGTGACGATCACGTCAAACGGCTCGTGGTTGTCCTGGAAGCGCTCCGGCGCGCGCTTCACCTCGATGTTGCGCTGCACCTGTGTGTGTGTGCGTGTGTATGCGTGTGTGTGTGCGTGTGCGTGTATGTTTGTGCGTGTGGTTGTGGTGTGTGTGTGTGTGTGCGTGCGCGTGTGCGTGTGTGCATGTGTGTGCGTGCGTGTGTGTGTGCGTGCGTGTGTGTGCGTGTGCACGTGCTTGTGTGCGTGTGCATGTGTGATCGTGAGGGGAGGGGAGTGAGCGCACGCGCGCGCGTGGGTGTGGGGTTGACAGGCATGCACCATCGGGGCGGCATTACTGGCGCACCAGGTACACACATATGTGTGTAAACAAAATGTGTGTGCACACACACACACGAACCATGCGCAGCAGCCCGTTGCGCGTGTACAGCTCCGAGTCTTTGCGCGCGAGGTCGTCAAAGATCTCCTTGTACGGCGTGCCAAACTTGTACGAGTTGGGCTCCTTCTGGCTCGGGCCCGGCAGCTTCACGTGCGAGCCGACGCCGGACGACGAGACCTGTGCATCGTGCGTGCGTGTGCTTGTGTGTGTGTGCAGGGCCCCCGGGCCGGATGACCCTCGGCGGCTGCCCCATGCAAGCGGCCCATGCATGCATGGCGCACACCCACATGCTGCCTGCTTGGCACCCCCAGCCCCATCGCTCTGGATGCAGAGCCGGCTAGTAGGTAGTAGCTCGTAACGCTGCGTGCTGCGCCGCACTCACGTTGAAGTTGTTCTTCTTGAGGATGGTGTGCGCCTCCATCGATCGGTTCATGTTGGACGCACAGACAACATTGTAACGGAACTTGCTGCTCATTGGCGCCAGTTATCCGCTGTGTTGTCCCCTGCTCTCCATGGCTTGCTCCTTCCTCCACTGGTGGGCCCCGCCCCCCGTCGCGCCACTACCCACGCCCCCGCCTTCCTTCCTTCAGTCTTTTGCTAGATTGATATGCACGGCGGAAACACGGCTGCGGCGGCGGCCGGGAAGGAGCACTTACCCTCTACCACACGATCCGCGCCTCCCTCGCTGTTTGTGTAGTTGTTGTTTGCTCCTTATACACGATGACCGCGCAATGCTTGACCAGTTGCAGTCTGAAAAACTCATGCATGGAGTCCATGTGGGTGTGACGCCACACAACTCACATGCACATGCGGGGTCCCCTTCATAATCAGTCGTCCGGAGCTGGTCATGATGCCTATAAATAGTATGCGCATACGTACATGAACACAACATGTTGGCTCATCGGCACCGCACCCCCTCCCCTTCCCGCACTCAAGTAACAAGTAACACGGGGTTTCCAGCTAAGCAGGCTACTCGCACTCACAACGCACAAACCTCGCGGCCTCTCACCAGCCCACAAGCTGTGTTTACACGCGTCTGGTTCATGGCACGCACCAGCCTCCTTGCCTTGGACTTGAGGATCTGCGCGGCGTTCCGAGCGCGCACTGCGAACCCCAACAATTCCCACAATGCGAACCGTCCAGCTTCTTGCATCAAGCTTCTTGCATCAAGCTCTGAGCTTCTGGAGGCTTGCAGAATCATTCAGCCTCATGCATGCAGCAGGCTCGATGACCACGTCGATGATGAGGCCGATGCGCTCCTGTGTGATGGCGCCACTGATCGCGGTGAGCAGCTGCTTTTACATGGTGAGGAGCAAGTTGGGGGGGATGCTGGGAGCGTCTGCGTGCGGGCTGCACGTGTTTGCCACACACACGTCAGCATCAGAGGGCGCTTCCTGTTTCGGCGTGTTCTGAGTCTCCGTTGTGTGTGTTTGTGTGTGTGTGTGTGTGCGTGTGTGAACGTGTGTGAACGTGTGTGTGCGTATGTGCGTGTGTGCATGTGTGCATGTGTGTAGCCCCCCGTGAAGTCGGCCCGACCTCAGCAGCCCACCATCCGAGTCCAGCGGCGCAACGCCTGCGCCTGCGCACACGGCTGATCGAGGCACGTGACTGGCACGCCGTGCGCCTGCCAGTGGTGGAGTGGTTGAGGAGGGGAGGCTATGCACGACTACCTTACCTGAACGGGTTGGGCGTGTGGCTAGGCCGAGGGGGCGTGGGGGCTTTCGGCTGTAGCAAGCACACGCACGAGGCAGCTGCAAGCACACGCACGAGGCAGCTGGCTTACTCACAGTGCCCACGCAGCATCAGCATCAGCACCAGCACCAGCAGCAGAGGCGCTGCTTGCTCCTTTCCGATCATCGCACGACTGCTGTGTCAATTGCTGCTGCGACTGCTGCAACAACTGCAACAGCCGCAGTACACCACTCGCCTTCCAAGGGTGGGGCGGCCTGTGGAAGCCCAGACATGTGGGTCGAAGTCGTGTTACGTCAACCACACACCGCAAATAAAAGCCCCGAAGTTGCTCGCATTCGTCACAACATTCAAGCCCCGCACACAGAGTTGCAATCTGCTTCTACCTACCTGAACCACGAAGGTGCAACACCCACGCACACCCACAACACAGCGCAGCGCCGCATGCGCAAGCACACGCGCCGCATGCACAAGCACACGCGCCGCACGCATTGGAAGCCAAACACAGACGCCGCTGGATGCTGAGCCTCAAGCATGCTGCCATGCGTGGCCTGCCTGTTGCGGCAACACCCCCTTCTTTCAGCTCCTCCCAGGTTGCGCATCCTCCGTTATCATCCCTGGTATTCACGCCGACACTTGCTTGCCGCTCGTTCGATTTTTGCGCACTCACTGACAGGCACTCACCCTAACCACACACACGCAGGCCACCCCTGCCTCCTTCGCGCGTGACTTCGATGAAAAGATGTGCCGCTACTAGGCGAGGCACAGGTGGGTGGTGAAAGGGGTGTTTGCAACTCTCCACTGTGGTTATGTGTGTTTGGGTCCACTTGCCTGGGTCGCAACCGCAGAAATCCCGCACTCCAGCTGCAGCCTCACAGAGCCTCACGACCCATCACCCACCCCGAACGAACGCAGGCCTCGGCGTGGCAGCGCTGCTGATCCTGGTCTGCCTCTGCCTCTCTGGCTCCGTGTCTGCGCTGTCCACGCTCAATGACGAGATCCTCGACGGCAGCGGCAACACGATCTCGCTCAAGGGCGCAAACTGGTTTGGCTTCAACAACAACGCGCTCATGGTCGACGGGCTGTGGAACCCCAGTACCGGCTTCACGTACGACTTTGCGACCATCATCTACCGCTGGCAGCTGCTCGGCTTCAACGCCATCCGCCTGCCGTTCAGCTTCTCCGACCTGCAGAAGACGGTCAACAACAAGCGCTCGAACACGTGCA
The DNA here is from genome assembly GCA_016618255.1 of Chlamydomonas sp. UWO 241. NCBI lineage: Eukaryota > Viridiplantae > Chlorophyta > Chlorophyceae > Chlamydomonadales > Chlamydomonadaceae > Chlamydomonas > Chlamydomonas priscui. The sequence goes on along the minus strand of VFSX01000588.1, from coordinate 66,290 downwards.
GCCTACCCAGCTTCACGGAGATCGCAAACAGCGTGACCGACCCCTCTGACAACGTGGCATCTGGTCTAACGTTACCCAGCCCGGGCGCGTGGCCTTCGCACTCTGCCAACACTTGCAACGAGTACCTGCCCAACAGCGGCAGTGTATTTGACCGTTTTGTCTGGGTCGTCAAGTACCTCGCGCGGAACGGATTCTACGTCATTATCGACTGCCACACGGAGGACTCTACGCCCAACACGTACGCGCCCAACTCGCCCTCCAACGCGTTCCTCACCAGCTACAAGGCGCTGGTCACCGCGATCAGCACCGACGCCATCGCACGGGAGCGCCTCATCGTAGATGTGCTCAACGAGCCCGACGCGCGTGGCTGGGGTTGGGACAAGATGTCGCAGATGTACCTGGACACGATGGACGCGCTGTACCCAATCAACCCCAGCGCGCTCTTCCTCATCGAGGGATGCGGACAGGGCTCGTACGGCGCCAACTGGGGCGATGGCTTCCAGACGTCCGGCACGGCGGGCAACGCGAAGGCCGACCCCAACCCGTTCTTCCGTGCGCTGCTGACTAAGCCGTATGTCAGCAAGGTCGCAATCAGCCCGCACGTATACGGGCCGGCCGTGACGTACGCAGGATCCAACTATGCCGGAACTGGGCTGTGGAACCGCATGCAGGCCTCCTTTGGGTACCTGACAACGACAGGGTACTCCGGCCGCCGCTTCCCGATCGTCATCGGTGAGGTCGGCTCCAAGTTCCAGAACGCGGGCGACCTCCAGTTCCTGCCCGACTTTAGGGACTACCTGCTCAAGGCCGGCGGCGCAGCTGGGTACAACCACAACGCAATCCCTAATGTCATCTGGTGGAGCTGGAACGACAACTCTGGGGACACTGGCGGGCTCATCGACGGCGGATGGAAGAACCTGATCTGGCAGAAGGTTCAGTACCTGAGGCAGCTGGGCCTGAGGCCGTGGTATGTCGGAGCGACGCCCGGGCCCGCACCAGCACCCACGCCCGCGCCCACGCCCACCCCCGCGCCCATCCCGACGCCCGTCCCCGCACCCGTCCCAACACCCACCCCGACGCCCATCCCCACGCCCGTCCCTGCGCCCGTCCCGACACCAACCCCGGTGCCCAGCGGCGGCGCGACGTCCTGCATCGTGCGAGTTGTCGCTGGTCCCGGCTGGCTCAGCAGCAGCGGTGCGCGCACGGCCGACGTGAACTTTTGGGTCAAGAACACCGGGGCGTCCGACATCGCCGCGCCCTGGACGTTCACCGCAACCAACTCCTACACCTCGAGCTCCGGCCAGTGGAACATGAAGCTGGTGTCGATCGCCGGGGGCGTGTTGACCGGGCGCGCCGAGCAGGGGTGGCAGAAGTTGCCGAGGCTTGGCGGCAACGAAGCCAACGTTGGGCTCATGCTCACCAGCAGCACCGGCAGCGTCAGGCCGACGGCCTTCACGGTCAACGGCAGCCCGTGCACCATTATCTGATGGTCTGGGCACCCGCCCGCCCAACCAGTGAGCCATTTATTGTCGATACGTACACACACACACCCCCTGCTCTGCCATGTGCACTGCAAACGTGCACAGACAGCGCGGGGACCTTTCCAGTGGATCCAGCACCTTTGAGCACTCTCCGCTGGGCCTCTAGTCCTCATTGTGGTGCTCAGAAGCACTTTGAAGGGACACATGTGTTTAAAGACAAATTTGTGTCCCTGCCACTGCTACATGGCAGGGAGCCCTCCGTGCGGCTGCCGGATGCTGCAACGCACTCGTGCAGCACAGATGATAGCAGTTCAGCCTTTTGTACACAACACACCAGATCCCGTGAGGACAAACTTCTGATGAGCTCCACACTGATCGTGAGCACAGTACACTGTTTCGCTCAATTATTTGTTAACATATACATGATGATGATGATGGATATTACAGTCTGTGTGACACCAGTAATGATGTATAAGACCGGTGTCGGCGCTAGCGCCCGACACCTTAAATTCAGTTTCAGTGGGAAACTGGCTGGCTACCTGGTAGGGGTGAGGGTAAGCCCCCACACGCGCGCACGCACTGGACCTAGACAGGACACTGGGCCCCCAGATCCACCCTATACCACCCAGGTAGTGACAGCAACGCATTGTTGGTGTGCGCCTGTGTTCTACTACTAGTCCCGCCGCCGCCATTGGCTCCAGGGCCCGCCAGCAATCTCCTCCACGCCCGCCAGCAATCTCCTCCATGCCCGCCAGCAATCTCCTGTATGCCCGCCAGCAATCTCGTCCATGCATGGGCGCCGCCATGCGATCTCCATGCGCCGCGCCACGCTCCATGCGCGCCAGCACCCGTACCACCCGCCTCATTCCCGTTCTTTAGCCATTCCCCGTGACACCTATGGCTGATCCTTGTTCCGCCGTCCCCTTTGGCATCTGTAACCCGTATCCTCTCCCTGTAGCCTCATTCCCCGTTCTTAACCGCCATCTCCATTATGGTGCCCGCCCGCTGGTGGGGCCTCGCCTCGCCCCATGCCGCACGGCTAGTGTATTGATTGCTGCGCCATCTATAATCTGCGCCTTGGGGCAGGGAACCCCTGCGCCACAACCTCCTCACAAAGCCTAGCCGCATGTGCCTCGCTTCCCATGTTTCTCAATTTCTCGCCATCCGCTTCCATGCCCGCCTGCAATCTCCTCCACGCCCGCGAGCAATCTCCTGTTTGCCCTCAAGCAAGCTCCTCCATGCCCGCCAGCAATCTCCTCCATGCATGCACGCGCAGAGCGCCGCCATGCAACCCCCATGCGCCGCGCGCGCCGTGCGCGCGCCGCGCCCGCCAGCTCCCGTAGCCTCATTCCCCGTTCTTTACCCATGCGCCGTGACGCATTAGCCTTGTCCGCCGTCCCCTGGCATGCATAACCCGTAGCCTCATCCCCGGTAGCCGCATTCCCCGTTCTTAGCCGCCATCTCCATTATGGTGCCCGCCCGCTGGTGGGGCCTCGCCTCGCCCCATGCCGCACGGCTGGTGCATCGATCGCGTCGCCATCTAATAATCTGCGCCTTGGGGCAGGGAACCCCTGCGCCGCAACCTCCTCACAAAGCCTAGCCGCATGTGCCTCGCTTCCCATGTTTCTCAATTTCTCGCCATCCGTCTCTCTCTTCCATCCAGGCACAGTAAACCATCAGGAGCCGCAATCTGCTTGAGTTCCGATCGTTGTGAGAGGGGGTGCATGCTCGCCGCAATTCTCGCCATCGTGCATCGTGCTCTCCATCGTACCGCTGCCCCATCTGCCACATATGTTAGAAGCAAACATGAATGACACATGTATCATTCATGTTTGCCTCTAAACCCGGAAACACACGCGCTGTGTGAAACATGCTGTGTTTTGTAGGTTTGACGGTGATCTCGACATCTTGAAAGCTCAGGACTCCGTGTAACCACCCACAGTCGTTTGCGTGTGCTTTGGGGACGGTCAAGCCACACACGCAGCGGGTGCGCACAGACAGCACGCGCACCCTCTCACCCCCTTCCCGCTCGCGTGTTGGGATGCGCGGCAGAGATATTTGGCTCTCTCAATCAGCATCCACTCCACTTCCTCAAGAAGCAGTCTTCGTTCCTGCAAGATCAGGGCGTCATTCTTCTTTCAAACTCTCATCATCCAAACAAAAAGAACACACTTGAAACCCAGGGAGCCCCAGCCCCCTTTGCGGACAGCGATGGCATATCCATACATGCCATGCATGGCACGCCTCTAGCGGCTGAGGTGCCCCCCTACCACACACAGGTGTAAATGTACTTACCTACCCCCTCCCCCCGGGTCGGGCCCGTAACTCCACACCCCCATTCCCGCAACCCGTAGCTCATGCCCCCCTTCCCAGTAACCTCCAGTAATCCCTCCAGTAATCTAACTCCCGTAACTCGATGGTTTGTGTGTGCCGGTCAACACGGCTGTTTGACCGTAGGTGTGGGGGCTGAAGAAAAAAGCCTGATCTCCTCCCTTGACCCTCCCTGGCCCTTCCAGAGGCCAAATTAGCCTGATGCAGGCACGCTGTGGTCATCTCCGGGCGCTGCGAGAGCCTGGAGGGCGCCGATTCTCACTCGCACTCAGCGTTTCACACTTTTCTGAGTTACTGGGCGAGTTACTGGGTTCTGGACAAGGCTCTCCCGTATATAGCGTGAAAATTATGGTCGGGATTGAGTGACGGGCCCCACCCTGCCCCTCCACTCCCAGACCCACGAAAGGCCCACTTGCCCACACATTGCCCACACACGGGCGGCAACGAGCGTGCGCCCACACGCGCAGCAACGAGCGTGCGCGCCACACACAAACACAACAACTTCACGATACCGAAGGCAAATCAAACGCACCTACAAGGTGCTGCAACTTCACGGACCTGCAAGGTGCTCGCTCCCTGCTTATTGATCTGCAATTGCTGTGCTTCTGCGCGTGTGCTTGCGCTGTGCTCAACGCCGCACCTACATCAAATAATTCCTATAAGCCATGCACCATGAACCGCTCGTGCTCGCCTCCCAACTTATCCTCCCGACTTGCGCTCGCCCCTCCCAACTTGCGCCGCACTTGCTACCCCAACACGCAGGCAGACCACCCCTAGCCTCCCCTGCGCGTGGCGTCGATGACAACGCGTGACGTTACCCGGCGAGGCGCAGGTGGGTGGGGAGGGGGGCGTGCGTTTGGCTTCAAATCAGCCAAACCACCAAAGTTGTTTGGTGCTCGACCGTCCCAAAAAAAATCCAAGCTCAACCGAAGCACCCGCCACCTACCCCGACCAGCCACCACACCACCCACCACCTACCCCGACCAACCGCAGGCCTCGGCGCGGCGGCGCTGCTGCTCCTGGTCTGCCTCTGCCTCTCTCGCTCCGTGTCTGCGCTGTCCACGCTCAATGACCAGATCCTCGACGGCAGCGGCGACACGATCTCGCTCAAGGGCGCGACTTGGTTTGGCTTCAACAACAATGCACTCATGGTCGACGGGCTGTTTGACCCCAGCACTGGCTTCACATACGACTTTGCGACCGTCATCTACCGCTGGCAGCTGCTCGGCTTCAACGCCATCCGCCTGCCGTTCAGCTTCTCCGACCTGCAGAAGACGGTCAACAACAAGCGCTCGAACACGTGCAGACTACCCAGCTTCACGGAGATCGCAAACAGCGTGACTGACCCCTCTGACAACGTGGCATCTGGTGTAACGTTTCCCAGCCCGGGCGCGTGGCCCTCGCACTCTGCCAACACCTGCAACGAGTACCTGCCCAACAGCGGCAGTGTATTTGACCGCTTTGTCTGGGTCGTCAATTACCTCGCGCGGAACGGATTCTACGTCATCATCGACTGCCACACGGAGGACTCTACGCCCAACACGTACGCGCCCAACTCGCCCTCCAACGCGTTCCTCACCGGCTACGAGGCGCTGGTCACCGCGATCAGCACCGACGCCATCGCACGGGAGCGCCTCATCGTGGATGTGCTCAACGAGCCCGACGCGCGCGGCTGGGGCTGGGACAGGATGACGCAGATGTACCTGGATACGATGGACGCGCTGTACCCAATCAACCCCAGCGCGCTCTTCCTCATCGAGGGATGCGGACAGGGCTCGTACGGCGCCAATTGGGGCGATGGCTTCCGGACGTCTGGCATGGAAGGCAACGTTGGCGCCGACCCCAATCCGTTCTTCCGTGCGCTGCTGACCAAGCCGTACGTCAGCAAGGTCGCGATCAGCCCGCACTTGTACGGGCCGAGTGTCACTACTGCAAGCGCCAACTTTTCCGGCACCGGGCTGTGGAACCGCATGCAGGCCTCCTTTGGGTACCTGACAACGACAGGGTACTCCGGCCGCCGCTTCCCGATCGTCATCGGTGAGGTCGGCTCCAAGTTCCAGAACGCGGGCGACCTCCAGTTCCTGCCCGACTTCAGGGACTACCTGCTCAAGGCCGGCGGCGCAGCTGGGTACAACCACAACGCAATCCCTAATGTCATCTGGTGGAGCTGGAACGACAACTCTGGGGACACTGGCGGGCTCATCGACGGCGGATGGAAGAACCTGATCTGGCAGAAGGTTCAGTACCTGAGGCAGCTGGGCCTGAGGCCGTGGTATGTCGGAGCGACGCCCGGGCCCGCACCAGCACCCACGCCCACCCCCGCCCCGACGCCTGTCCCTGCGCCCGTCCCGACACCCGCCCCGACGCCCATCCCCACGCCCGCCCCGGTGACCACCCCCACGCTTGCTCCTGCGACTCCTGTGCCTGTGGCGCCGGCTCCAGTGCCTGTGGCCACCTCCACGCCCGTGCCTGTGGCTGCCCCAACGCCTGCCACCCCCACTCCGGTCACTCCAATGGCCACCCCTGCAACCCCCACCCCTGCGCCAGTGGCCATCCCCGCAACCCCTACCCCTGCGCCAGTGGCCACCCCCGCAACCCCCACCCCTGCGCCAGTGGCCACCCCCGCAACCCCCACCCCTGCGCCAGTGGCCACCCCCGCAACCCACCCTACGCCCGTGGCCACCCCGCAAACCCAACCCTGCGCCAGTGGCCACCCCCGCAAACCCCACCCCTGCGCCAGTGGCCACCCCCGCAAACCCAACCCCTGCGCCAGTGGCCACCCCCGCAAACCCCACCCCTGCGCCAGTGGCCACCCCCGCAAACCCCACCCCTGTGCCAGTGGCCACCCCCGCAAACCCCACCCCTGCGCCAGTGGCCACCCCCGCAAACCCAACCCCTGCGCCAGTGGCCACCCCCGCAAACCCAACCCCTGCGCCAGTGGCCACCCCCGCAAACCCCACCCCACCCCTACTCCGATCGCCCCAATTGCCACCCCCGCCACCGAAGCACCGGCTCCCATGACCGCCCCCACTCCCGCCCCCGCTGCCCCGACACCTGCCCCTGTGGCCACCCCCACCCCTGCCGCGGTCACCGAGACGCCCACCCCAGTTGTCCCCTCTGTCGATCCGGGTTACGAGCCAAACGACGACCCCCGCTTCCTGCCGTGCCGCGAGCCGACACGCGGCTGCGCTGTGGGCACGCTGGTGTGCCGCGCACCGGGGAGCGAGGCTGATGCGACAGGTGTGGGTGGGCAGGTGGGTGGGTGGGTGAGTGGGTGGGGGTGGGGTGGGGTGGGGGGGGAGTATGCTGGTGTTCCACGCCGAGGAGCGAGGCCGATGCGAATGTTTTTTATTGTGTGAATGTGTGCGGGTCACGACTGACACGCCAGCCCCCTCTGGCATCATGTCTAGCGCCTTTTTCACTATGTGGTCAATAAAAACATTGAACAACACAGGAGCAATGACGCACCCCTGTCGCACACCAGACGACACGGGGAATTCGTGCCCGATTTTCCCAGCCAGCCGCACGGCAGCTGCGGTGTTGGTGTGAAGATCCTCCAACAGATCAATAATGTGCGGGTGAACACTATATAATCTAAGGACTCTCCACAGTGCCGCACGGTTTATGCAATCGTAAGCTTTAGAATAGTCGACAAATGCCACAGCCATGCATTGTTTGTACTCGGCATGTGCCGCGCTCAGCGAGCGCAGAGTAAAAATCGCATCAACAGTGCCTCTGCTTTTTCTGAAACCACACTGAGCCTCATGCAACTGACCATCAACCTGCGTGGAGACGCGGTGCAGAAGTATGGCAGCGTACACTTTCCCGGCAATAGAGAGAAGGCTTATACCGCGGTAGTTACCAGGGGAGTCACGCGGACCCTTCCCCTTATATAACGGACCCAGCAATGCGGCGCTGCTGGTGACGAGGATCTCCGTGCCGCTGACGAGCGGGGTAAAATACGACTGGCCTGGCTCCTGCTAGACTGCCCCTCGGTGGAACACTTCAGGAGCGGCTTGCCCGGCGCTGCCATGGCTTGGCGAGTAGCCGCGGCGCTGCCGCGGCCCGTGCTGGGAGACGGCCCTTATCCTCCCCCCATGCAGGATGCCATGCGGCACCGATCTCGACGAGTTGATCGACGAGCGGAGGAGCTGGCGCCCGTCAATGCATGCTGGACATTGGTCAAGATGGCTGCCCGTGGAGGCGGGCTACCATCACGGCTTCAGCGGTGGCGACCGCCGAGGCAACACAGAGTAAATCCGCTTCACCAATCGCAGCGTTCGTCACCGCGCTCATCCTCGGGGTCGCTCGTCTGCCGGTGACTGGCGTTGGAAGGTCTTCAGGCAGCCTCCATGACAACTCTGTCGTCCATGCACCCCTGGAGGGTGGGACCTGGCCATGCATGAGGCATGGGGCGCCGGCTGAGCCCCATGCAAACGAGAGCTGGACAGCCATGCACTGCCAGGCGGGGACCGTTCCAGTCAGCGCCAGTCGGCTCTGCCGGCTTGACTGGCCACAAGGCCACTACTGTGACCCTGAGGAAGGTCCTCTCCTATATGCTCCTTGCCAGACATGTCTCTCAGAGACCGCTGTTTGGGGTAGTCTAGCCGGCGGGAGCGGTAGTCTATTGGCCGGGAGCCGGCGGTTCTCCAGTACACTCAAGTGGGCTGGAGTATCGGCGGGTGATCTCTAGTAGAAGAGTAGCCTGCTTAGCTGGAAACCCCGTGTTACTTGTTACTTGAATGTGTGCACGGGGGGGGGGGGTCAATAGCAGCCCGCAAGGCCCGCAAGGCCACGCAGTGCGCCAGCCTATCAGAGCCTGTTTGAACAGGCTCTGTGAGACGTACCCCCCTCCCATCCTGGGTGCGCACGCACCGTGGCCCCTCTGTTTAGGGTTTAGGGTTTTAGGGGTTAGGGGTTAGGGGTTAGGGGTTAAGGGTTTAGGGCTAAGGGCTAAGAGATTAGGGTTTAGGGTTTCTGTCGGCATCCCTGTGCATGTCTGGCAAAAACGAACGAGTCAACCCAAACCAAGCAATCAATCATTCGACTAGCCTCTCTTACTTCCTCTTTCTTCCTCTGCCTCCTTTCACTTTTCTCATTTTCCTCTCTCTCTCCTGTCCCTCGCTGTCATCTCTTCTCTCATGCAAACACTCACACACACACAGGCGGCTGCCGCTCCATGTCTGAAGGCCCCTTCCCAACCAAACACTGCAGCGTGCAGTGCTTGTCTGGCCAAAACAAACCCGCTCCAAGCCACAGCCACAACCATGCCAACAGCCAGCCTCTCTCTTCCTTTGGATGTCTGTCTGTTTATACCTCTCTCATCCTTTCTCCCAACCCTCTCTCTCTCTCACATGCACACACTCACACACGCGCAGGTGGCTGCCGCTCCACGGCTGAAGGCCTCTTCCCACCAGAGGACTGCAGCTCCCAGTGGCGAGCTGCCCAAACCAAGCAACCAAAGCACATAACCTTTCTCATCTCCCCCTCTCTCCCACTTCTCCCTCACTGTCATCCTTTCAAATCCACATGCAGGCCACTGCCGCTCCATGTCTGAAGGCCCCTTCGCACCAGAGAACTGCAGCGTGCAGTGCGTGTCATCTCTCTTTCTTAGGATGTCTGTCTGTTTATCCCTCTCTCTCATCCTTTCTCCCACCTCTCTACCTCTCTCTCTCTCTCTCTCTCTCTCTCTCTCTCTCTCTCACTCACTCATGCACACACTCACGCACACGCAGGCGGCAGCCGCTCCATGTCAGAGGGCCCCTTCCCACCAGAGAACTGCAGCGTGCAGTGCGTGTCGTCTCTCTTTCTTTGGATGTCTGTCTGTTTATCCCTCTCTCTCATCCTTTCTCCCACCTCTCTACCTCTCTCTCTCTCTCTCTCTCTCTCTCTCTCTCTCTCTCTCTCTCTCTCTCTCTCTCTCTCTCTCTCTCTCTCTCTCTCTCTCTCTCACTCACTCATGCACACACTCACGCACGCGCAGGCGGCAGCCGCTCCATGTCAGAGGGCCCCTTCCCACCAGAGAACTGCAGCGTGCAGTGCGTGTCGTCTCTCTTTCTTTGGATGTCGGTCTGTTTATCCCTCTCTCTCATCCTTTCTCCCACCTCTCTACCTCTCTCTCTCTCTCTCTCTCTCTCTCTCTCTCTCTCTCACTCACTCATGCACACACTCAAACACACGCAGGCGGCAGCCGCTCCATGTCAGAGGGCCCCTTCCCACCAGAGAACTGCAGCGTGCAGTGCGTGTCGTCTTTCTTTCTTTGGATGTCTGTCTGTTTATCCCTCTCTCTCATCCTTTCTCCCACCTCTCTACTCTCTCTCTCTCTCTCTCTCTCTCTCTCTCTCTCTCTCTCTCTCTCACTCACTCATGCACACACTCACGCACACGCAGGCGGCTGCCGCTCCATGTCAGAGGGCCCCTTCCCACCAGAGTACTGCAGCGTGCAGTGCGTGTCGTCTCTCTTTCTTTGGATGTCTGTCTGTTTATCCCTCTCTCTCATCCTTTCTCCCACCTCTCTACCTCTCTCTCTCTCTCTCTCTCTCTCTCTCTCTCACTCATGCACACACTCACGCACACGCAGGCGGCAGCCGCTCCATGTCAGAGGGCCCCTTCCCACCAGAGGACTGCAGCGTGCAGTTTGTGTCGTCTCTCTTTCTTTGGATGTCTGTCTGTTTATCCCTCTCTCTCATCCTTTCTCCCACCTCTCTCTCTCTCTCTCTCTCTCTCTGTCTCTCTCTCTCTCTCCATCTCTCTCTCTCTCTCACTCACTCATGCACACACTCACGCACATGCAGGCGGCTGCCGCTCCATGTCAGAGGGCCCCTTCCCACCAGAGGACTGCAGCGTGCAGTGCGTGTCAGCCGACATCCACATCGGCATTGAGTTGTCTTCATGCGAGACGCCCCACGAGTGCCGGACGGATATGTACGTGTGCACTGCGGCCGGGAGCGAGACGGATGCCACTGGTGAGCCGAGGCCGAAGCTTCTTTGCGTTCAAATGTTGGGTTTCGTTGCTTGAGGTTTAACGCAACGGCTGAGGGATTTTGGGTTTAGTGTTTGAGGATTCAGTAGCAAGGCGAAACTAGTGGCACTCGTTCTGATTGGAAGACTTTTTTCGGACACGGCGTTTGAGCGTGCTCAGGATAGGGTCGGGTGGAGAGCCGTGGTGTACAGTCCGGCTGCCCCTCAGGCGCCGGCCCCTCCACAGCGGCGGTCAAGTAGATTGGCAAGCACCACTTGACCTCCTATCCCCTGGAAGCAGTTAGGACCCATTTGGAGGCATCGCACAATAGCTCTCCTTTTTGCTCTGGGACTTCACGTTGGCAGGCAGCCGGCTGGTGGCTACCGCCCCTCACAAGTCATTGTTAGGGCCAGAGCTGGACTTGGGTCTAGGCGGTGGTACTAGGACCAGAGGTAGTCTTTGCTGGAAAGCCGATATAACTGTAATTGTTTTGGGAGTTCAGGTTTGGGGGGTTGATTCATGGACACGTGCCGGGCGGATATGTATGCGTGCACTAGTACTGCGGCAGGAAGCGAGGGGGGCGTGACTGGTGCGCTGAGGTTGAAGGCTTTCGTGTTCACGTATGTGAGCTTGTTGCTTGAGGTTCAACGGGGAGGTGAAGAGAGTTGGGGTTTACGGGTTGGGCAGTTTAGGTTTTGATTTACGGATGAATATGCAATGAATGCGGTGTGTTTACTTATAAGTGCACTGCTGCCGGAAGTAGGGCAAATGCGAGCGGTGCGTAGAGGTGGCAGGTTTTGGGGCTCGTGTTTCTAAACCCGAGCCATAAGGCTTTGTATTTTATTGTCTAGGGCGGGAGCTCTTCTAGAAGAGTCCATGAGGCTGCGCAAGCACCAGCCTACCAGGCGAGTGGTTGGTGGGATCAGTGATCCTTGGGAAGGATTTAGCAATTAATTAGTTTACCGCTTTTTCCCGGCTTTTTCCCGGCACAATTAATTTTTCCCCCGAGCGGAAAAGCGGAAAAGCGGAATAGCCCACAAAGCAATTTAAAAAATCCGCTCAGAATCCGCTCCGAGCGGTATACTGCCATAGCAAGGATCAATGGGTGGGATTCAGACTTATGCATGATGCGATTCTAGCCAGGTTTTGAGTTGTATTCAAATGCGGCTCGGATGTTGTGCGTAGGTCGTGCACTACACGAAATCAAATTGCATATGGTTCTGACTCACTCATTTACACACACAAACACAAACACACACGCACACACACACACACACACACACACACACACACACACACACACATACACACACACACACACACACACACGCATGCAGGTGGCTGCCGCATGCTTGCCGAGGGCCCCTTCCCTCCCGAGGACTGCGGCTCTCAGTGTGTGTCTGGCGACGTCCCTGCCATCATCGAGTCCGACCTTGATCCGATGCGCACATTTTTCAGGTGATTATGCGTTGCGATGATGCACATGATGTTGTGTGCATATATGATGTGTTTCCAAGCGTGAACCCCCGTTCTCTGACTGCGCGATTTAGTAGCAAGCAGCCACTCGCTCTCTCTCTTGCGCAAAAAATGCGTTTTGCCCTTTAAAAAGTACGTTTGAAATCCCTAGTAGGGACCAGGGTAGGGATTGAGGTTTTTTATGTGTAGGGGGTGGGGGGTGGCGGGGGCTCTCTGGTAGGCCGGCAAACGTGACGTGACCTTTCGGGCTCCCCAAGCAGAGCCCCCTAGACGCGTAGTCTAGGCCGTAATTCATGCTCCCGGGTCCTCCGGACGCGTACATGTAAACCCTGTAAAACCTGTGGGTTGGGTTGGGGTTGGTGGGCGGTGGAGGGGAGTTGTAGGTTTTGCATGTTTACACGTATGCGCCCGGAGGACCGGGGGCGTGAGTCAAGGTCTAGACTACATGTCTAGGGGGCTGTACTCGGAGAGCCCGCAAGGTCACGCAGCTCGCCAGCCCACCAGATATCCCCCCCTCCCCCCCCATACAAAACCTTGATCTGTGGTCCCTACTAGGGATTTTAAACCTTGTTTTTTCAGTGTGCGCTAGGGAGCTCGACTAGGAGAGCCCGGAAGGCCTGCAGGCGCGACCGCTGCATGGCAGTCCTGCGCCAGCTCAAGGGCTTGTGACAGTTGTTTTCACAGGTTTACACGTACGTGCCCGGAGGACCCAAGGGGCGTGAGTTAAGGCCTAGACGACACGTCTGTTGGGGGCTCTACTAGCAGAGCCCGCAGGGCAACGCAGCGCGCCAGCCTACCAGAGAACCCCCCCCCCCTCCCCCCACACACAAAACCGCAATCCCTACCCTGGTCCCTACTAGGGATTTGAACCTTTTTGTCTCAGTGTGCGTTCAACGTGCGGACATGTCCTGCAGAGGACGAGGGACTGGTCAAACTGGCGAGTCTGGTGCAAGATTGCGCCAAGCTTAGCGTCGGTGTTGCAGCGCTTCAGGAGCTGCGCAGGACCGGTTCCGGGGAGGCGCAAGTGGCTACGGGCGACACGTCGTGGACGCTGCTATGGTCGGGTGGGGAGCACCGGCAGCGTGGGGTGGGCTTGCTGTTGTCCCCTGCATGGGCATCGGCACTCGTCTCCTGGGAGGCGGTGTCCGACCGCCTCATCCAGGCCCGCTTTGCAGCGGACCGTGGGCAGATGATCCCCATCGTCAGCGCCTACAGTCCAACGGAGGCGGCGAGCGACGAGGAGGCTGGCGACTTCTACCTTCGAGTAGCGGCGCTCGCGGACAAGGCCAACGACAAGCGCGATCTGCTCATCGTGGCAGGTGATTTCAATGCAGCAGTGGGGAGGGACTCGGTGTCCGACCACGAATGCGTTGGCAAGCACTGCCCCTCACGGAGCCAGCGGTGGCCAGCAGGAACGGTCGCCTGCGCCTCGACACTGCCACTGTATGCAGCCTGCGCGCTGCCAACACCCTCTACCCCCACAGGCCTGAGCACCAGTACACCCACATCAGCCCCATGGCTGTTGCACAGAGCAGACGGCATGCATGCTCTGTGCGCCGCCTGCACAGCGTCAAGGACTACATCCTGGTCGCGCGCCGCCGCATGCATGCGGTGACAGACTGTAGGGTGCGTAAGAGCCCAACCTGGGACAGCGATCACCGCATGGTGGTGCTGTCCATGCGCCTCCGCATGCGAGCCTCCCGACATGCAGGCGGCTCTCAGCGGCGCGCATGCGACTCTTCACAACTGCGGCGCCTGGCTGCCTGGCTGTCCGTCGTGAGTTCAACCTCCAGCTGTCCGATCGCTTTGAGCTGCTGGAGGCCGTGCCGCCCGAGGGCACTGATGCCCAGGCGGAGTACGACGCGATGGCTGCTGCCATTCGCGAGGTGGCCACCAACCACCTCGCTCCACGCGGCAGCCGCCGGCGGCGTGGCTGGCAGTTCACTCTGTCGCAGCGCACCCTCCGGCTCATGGACGCCCGGCAGCGCGCGCACTCGGCATGGCTCAGGAGCAAGGCTGCTGCTGCCAAACGAGAGCGCAGCCGCGCCAACCGCGCGGCCGACGCAGCTGTGCAGAGAGACAGGGAGAGGTGGATCGGCCAGCAGGTGGCGGAGGCGCAAGACACGCTACGCAAGAAGAATCTGCGCCAGTTCGCGCGCGCGTGCGACAGGCTGGCGGGCCGCAGCCATCAGATCCCACCTGCCATGCGGGACGTCTCGGGCGCGCTGCACAGCGGTCCAGACGGGGTGCTGAAGGCCATGACGGAGTCATTCGACAAGCTATATGGCGGGGAGACCAAGCTCAGCGACGAGACCCTGAACCAGCTGGAGAACGATATAGCGGCGTTTGAGCTCACACGCGCCACAGAGGTGGACGAGGCGCACGGGCGCCCCCCTGACCTGGCTGAGACGGAGGCGTGTGTGCGAGCGTTGCGCTCGGCCGCCGCTCCGGGCGGTGACCAGCTGGACGCCATGCTGTTGCGGTGCCCACCTGCCATCGCATGGCTCCACCGGGTCATCATTGCCGTATGGCGGCCGGGGAATGGAAAACTGCTATTATCAACAAGTAACAAGTAACACGGGGTTTCCAGCTTAGCAGGCTACTCTTCTACTAGAGATCACCCGCCGATACTCCAGCCCACTTGAGTGTACTAGAGAACCGCCGGCTCCCGGCCAATAGACTACCGCTCCCGCCGGCTAGACTACCACAAACAGCGGTCTCTGAGAGACATGTCTGGCAAGGAGCACATAGGAGAGGACCTTCCTCAAGGTCACAGTAGTGGGCTTGTGGCCAGTCAAGCCGGCAGAGCCGACTGGCGCTGACTGAAACGGTCCCCGCCTCGCAGTGCATGGCTGTCCAGCTCTCGTTTGCATGGGGCTCAGCCGGCGCCCCATGCGTCATGCATGGCCAGGTCCCACCCTCCAGGGGCGCATGGACGACAGAGTTGTCATGGAGGCTGCCTGAAGACCTTCCAACGCCAGTCACCGGCAGACGAGCGAACCCGAGGATGAGCGCGGTGACGAACGCTGCGATTGGTGAAGCGGATTTTACTCTGTGTTGCCTCGACGGTCGCCACCGCTGAAGCCGTGATGGTAGCCCGCCTCCACGGGCAGCCATCTTGACCAAATGTCCAGCATGCATTGACGGGCGCCAGCTCCTCCGCTCGTCGATCAACTCGTCGAGATCGGTGCCGCATGGCGTCCTACATGGGGGGAGGATAAGGGCCGTCTCCCAGCACGGGCCGCGGCAGCGCCGCGGCTACTCGCCAAGCCATGGCGGCGCCGGGCAAGCCGCTCCTGAAGTGTTCCACCGAGGGGCAGTCTAGCAGGAGCCGGGCCAGTCGTATTTTACCCGCTCGTCAGCGGCACGGAGATCCTCGTCACCAGCAGCGCCGCATTGCTGGGTCCGTTATATAAGGGGAAGGGTCCGCGTGACTCCCCTGGTAACTACCGCGGTATAAGCCTTCTCTCTATTGCCGGGAAAGTGTACGCTGCCATACCTCTGCACCGCGTCTCCACGCAGGTTGACGGTCAGTTGCATGAGGCTCAGTGTGGTTTCAGAAAAAGCAGAGGCACTTTTGATGCGATTTTTACTCTGCGCTCGCTGAGCGCGGCACATGCCGAGTACAAACAATGCATGGCTGTGGCATTTGTCGACTATTCTAAAGCTTACGATTGAATAAACCGTGCGGCACTGTGGAGAGTCCTTAGATTATATAGTGTTCACCCGCACATTATTGATCTGTTGGAGGATCTTCACACCAACACAGCAGCTGCCGTGCGGCTGGCTGGGAAAATCGGGCACGAATTCCCGTGTCGTCTGGTGTGCGACAAGGGTGCGTCATTGCTCCTGTGTTGTTCAATGTTTTTATTGACCACATAGTGAAAAAGGCGCTAGACATGATGCCAGAGGGGGCTGGCGTCTCAGTCGTGACCCGAGCCGGCGGCTCTGTGTTGTCGTCGTCGGTTGAGCGCATAGTAATGCTGATGTATGCCGACGATTTATGTTTGTTCTCGCATGACCCAGCTTAGTTGGCGCTTATGCTGAAAATCCTTGACAAAGTGTCCTCTAGCTTTGGCATGCAAATCAACGCCGCCAAGACACAAGTGATGATTTTGCCAGCAGATTTTGACGCGGATCTGCCCGCGTTTGCGTTGACTGGTGGTGAAGTGAAGACCGTCTCTGCATTTAAGTATCTAGGGAGTTGGATAACCCAGAGTGGTGGTGTGGAGAAGGAGATCGGTGTGCGTGCCGGTCGCGCGCTGGGCGTGTTTGCGTCTTTTGATAAGATTTGGGCCAGCAAGAAGATGCAAGTGCAGTCTAAGATGCGGGTTTACAACACTTTCGTGCTGCCCCACTTTCTGTACGGCTGCGAAACATGGGCCACTACTAAAACACAACTGACTCGATTGGAGGTTGCCCACTCTAACTGCCTTCGTCGCATTCTGGGGGTGCGCCTGGTCG
The DNA here is from genome assembly GCA_016618255.1 of Chlamydomonas sp. UWO 241. Lineage (NCBI taxonomy): Eukaryota > Viridiplantae > Chlorophyta > Chlorophyceae > Chlamydomonadales > Chlamydomonadaceae > Chlamydomonas > Chlamydomonas priscui. The sequence continues at coordinate 49,577 of VFSX01000588.1, read as the reverse complement.
ACCGGCACAGATTAACTTATATTCGGCAGGCGTGCGACACTGAGCCATTGAGAGCCTTGTGGCAAAGCGATCAATGCAGTGGCTAGGCCATGTGATGCGCATGCCGGCTTCTCGTCTCTCTCGTACGACTTTTGACTGCACAATGGATGTGGCTCGGCAGCAAGGCCGGCCTCCAGCCTCCTCCCGACACTATTTTCTAAAGCTACTGATTCAGCAGCTAGGCGAAACTAGTGGCACTCGTTCTGATTGGAAGACTTTTTCGGACACGGCGTTTGAGCGTGCTCAGGATAGGGTCGGGTGGAGAGCCATAGTGTACGGTCCGGCTGCCCCTCAGGCGCTGGCCCCTCCACCACGGCGGTCAAGTAGACTGGCAAGTGCCACTTGACCCCCTATCCCCTGGAAGCAGTTAGGGCCTATTTTGGAGGCGTCGCACAATAGCTCTCCTTTTTGCTCTGGGACTACATGTTGGCAGGCAGCCGGCTGGTGGCTACCGCCCCTCACAAGTAATTGTTAGGGCCAGAGCTGGACTTGGGTCTAGGCGGTGGTACTAGGACTAGAGGTAGTCTTTGCTGGAAAGCCGAAGTAACTGTAACTGTAACTGCGCTCTAGAGAGCTTTACTAGGAGAGCCCGCAAGGCCTGGAGGCGTGAGCGCTGCATGGCTGTCCTCGCCAGCTCAAGGGCTTATGAGTGGTTTTACAGGTTGTATGTCCCGGAACGTCAGCCCTAGCACTAGCGTACGGCGTCAGAGAGGGGCCCATTAGGTGTCTGCACGCTAGGCTACTAGGTCTCCTCGAGTGAGCTTAGCTAAGAGTAGGGAGTCAGCCGGGAGACCTACTCGGTAGCTTACGGGGGAAGGGGGCGGAGGAGACGAGCTGGCTGTGATGATGGATATTACAGTCTGTGTGACACCAGTAATGATGTATAAGACCGGTGTCGGCGCTAGCGCCCGACACCTTAAACTCAGTTTCAGTGGGAAACTGGCTGGCTACCTGGTAGGGGTGAGGGTAAACCCCCACATGCGCGCACGCACTGGACCTAGACAGGGCACTGGGCCCCCAGATCCACCCTTTACCACCCAGGTAGTGACAGCAACGCATTGTTGGTGTGCGCCTGTGTTCTACTACTATTCCCGCCGCCGCCATTGGCTCCAGCAATCTCCTCCATGCCCGCCAGCAATCTCCTCCACGCCCGCCAGCAATCTCCTGTATGCCCGCCAGCAATCTCCTCCATGCCGCCAGCAATCTCCTGTATGCCCGCCAGCAATCTCGTCCATGCATGGGCGCCGCCCTGCGATCTCCATGCGCCGCGCCGCGCTCCATGCGCGCCAGCACCCGTACCACCCGCCTCATTCCCGTTCTTTAGCCATTTCCCGTGACACCTATGGCTGATCCTTGATCCGCCGTCCCCTTTGGCATCTGTAACCCGTATCCTCTCCCTGTAGCCTCGTTCCCCGTTCTTAACCGCCATTTCCATTATGGTGCCCGCCCGCTGGTTGGGCCTCGCCTCGCCCCATGCCGCAGGGCTAGTGTATTGATTGCTGCGCCATCTATAATCTGCGCCTTGGGGCAGGGACCCCTGCGCCACAACCTCCTCACAAAGCCTAGCCGCATGTGCCTCGCTTCCCATGTTTCTCAATTTCTCGCCATCCGCTTCCATGCCCGCCTGCAATCTCCTCCACGCCCGCGAGCAATCTCCTGTTTGCCCTCAAGCAAGCTCCTCCATGGCCGCCAGCAATCTCCTCCATGCATGCACGCGCAGAGCGCCGCCATGCAACCCCCATGCGCCGCGCGCGCCGTGCGCGCGCCGCGCCCGCCAGCTCCCGTAGCCTCATTTCCCGTTCTTTACCCATGCGCCGTGACGCATTAGCCTTGTCCGCCGTCCCCTGGCATGCTTAACCCGTAGCCTCATTCCCGGTAGCCGCATTCCCCGTTCTTAGCCGCCATCTCCATTATGGTGCCCGCCCGCTGGTGGGGCCTCGCCTCGCCCCATGCCGCACGGCTGGTGCATCGATCGCGTCGCCATCTAATAATCTGCGCCTTGGGGCAGGGAAACCCCTGCGCCGCAACCTCCTCACAAAGCCTAGCCGCATGTGCCTCGCTTCCCATGTTTCTCAATTTCTCGCCATCCGTCTCTCTCTTCCATCCAGGCACAGTAAACCATTAGGAGCCGCAATCTGCTTGAGTTCCGATCGTTGTGAGAGGGGTGCATGCTCGCCGCAATTCTCGCCATCGTGCATCGTGCTCTCCATCGTACCGCTGCCCCATCTGCCACATAGCCTCGCCCCATCAGGACCAGTTCATCAGTAGCGCTGTGCGTCACAGCCGCTCAGGGTAAATTTCCAGATTTTCAGCCGCCCAGTACCAAGCGCAGTTGTCCCGGTTGTCCGCCATCGAGCGGCGCCAGGGCGGGAGCCCCTGGTACTAGGACTAGAGGTAGTCTTTGCTGGACAGCCGATGTAACTAATCTAGCAGCTGTAGGCGTAGAACGCTGCAGGCAGTCGGCGGTGGAGGGTAAGCAGCGGAGGCTGGTAGACAGGCCGAGGCTGAGACGACAATGGCGCAGAGGTGCACGCGTTGGCGTCGGCTGGCCCGGGTCGGCTGGCTTGGCGAGGGACGAGGATGGACGTGGTTACAAGTAATCTTCTTGGGTGGCTTGGGCCCGCAGCCCTAGCTTCGTAAAAGGATTTTCTAAGGGACTGGTAAAGCATGCGAAGGGCAGGCTTAGAGGTCGGTCACACTGGCGTCCATTTACGGTATGAGTTAGATTTTTGCAAACGTGGGGCCGGTCACACTGGTCGCGGTTAGCGGAAACCTAACGTGGGGTGCAAATTCTATCTTGCCCCCTTGAGTTAGGTTTTCACGTAAGGCCCCCCACCCACCCCCGCCCCTGGGCGGCCGCATGGACCCCGTATCGAGCTGTTACAGGGGGAGAGACGAGCGTCCGCGTCGCTAGGGCGCGGGGTGCGGGGCCGTCAACCTCCGTTGACCGCCGCGAATCTCTGCGCCTACGAGGCCCACGCCCCGGCGATGGCATTTTCGACAACGAAGGGTCCTCTGCTGGGGACGGGGAGGGCAGCGAGACCGAATCCAGTGCGGGCGGTTTTCCTCACTGACCCCTAACTTAACCGTGTGTGACCGGCTGTCGTTTTCACGTTGGGTCATGCCTAACGTGGAGCCTAACGTGGGTGCCAAATTTGACCTAACGGACCCCTGTGTGACCGACCTCTTCTATAGTAAATGTGGAGACGGCTACCGAGTAGCTTCTCCGGGCTGGAACGTACGGGAAGTACAGTCGTACAGATTCCAGGCAGCCGACGCACAGTTGCGATCTGCCGTACACCGCCGTACAGTGCATCTACCGAGGGCTCCCAGCGCTCAGTCTCGGCAGCGTTTGTTCGCGTTGGTCTTAACGGATACTGTGCCGTATCAGCGTGAGTATTAACAGACACCGTGCCGTTTCATTCACCACCGGGGGGGGGAGCTGTGACCGCACAGCTCGCCATCTTTGCTAAAATGTTTGTGCTCACGGTTTCAACTTCCAACGTTCTCAAAAGAATGGCTGTCGGCCTCATTTGGTGGTGTGTGTGTTATCTATGACCGTTGGGTCTTCGGTGTGTGACCTTTGGTCCAGATTGCACGCTCGTCCCACATGTGCGAGGGGCATAGTATAGCCTTACTCCACAGTGGGGTTGTGAGGAGGCCACAGGCGTGCCTGATGCGGTGCCTGCTCCCCTCACGCAGTCCGTCTGGGAGTGTATGGCTCACTGTGTTGGTTCCGCAAGCGGCGGATTCCATCACCAAAGTGCAGCCTTTAGATCCAAATCTTTACCGGGGCTATCGGCCGAGTTTCGTGCGTCGTCGATAAAATAACCTACTCCTGTCGGTTACGAGGGTTTTGCGACGGTTTCCAGATTTTTCCGTATTGCAGCCTTGATCCGCGACACGAGGCCGATCTACTGTCAAAAACTCAGAGCTGGACACCGTCGCAAACCCCCTCAAATTTGGGCTGGTAGGAGAGGGCCCCCTGCGCACTGGGTCACCCCCCCTTGCCTTTAGATCCAAACATGTAAACTGGCTTTTAGGCAAAACATGTTGGTCTAATCTATCTTTTCGTTGGTTCCAATCTGGCCGAACGGTGTCAGCGGGTGGCACGTCCGTGCAGACCCTTCAACTTCCGTATTAGACTGACTTGAGTTTTAATCCAAATCTCAGTCTAAATTTCGGTCTCAGGTATCCTGTTGGAACAGAAAGAGCAGGTGGCCTGTACAGCAAACCTTTTGACTTCTGGTTGGTGAGGGGAACGAGAAGGCGTGCTCCAATGCAGCGCCACCCCCCTCACTCCTGAGCTGCTTGGTCTTCAGCTCCTTAGTTGGGTGGTCTTGGTCGCCAATCCTAAGCAGCAGCGGTAACTTCCAGTGCTCGACGGGATTGGTATATTCGATTCATGCCGGCAGCAAGTTCGTTCGAGACTACTGGGCTTATCTCATCCTAGTTCGTCGATGAGATATAGACTTGAATTCGTTGGTACCCAGGCCCGTGCATTTGAGTGGCGTTCGTGCTAACTGGCCACTCGCTTTATTGCGTGGCTGGGTACATTGTCTGGGCCTCCCCGGTGCTCTCTCTGCCGATGCATGCCACCGGTACCGCTGCTTTGTTGCGTCGGGTGGCAAGCTGTCGGCGTGCCTCACGTGTGCTGGCTCGAGTGAGGGGGGGGCGAAGGGGAGGGGGGGGGGAGGAGAGGGGAGAGAGGGGGGGAGAGAGAAGATGAGGGGGGAAAGGGGGACAGATGAGGGGAGAGAGGAGGCATGCCTCGCGTGTGCTGGCTGAGGTGGGGGGGGGGGAGGGAGGAAAGAGAGGAGGAGGAGAGAGCGGAGAAGAGGGAGGAGGCATGCCTCGCGTGTGCTAGTTTGTTCTTAGTGGCAGGGGCAGAAGAGGGGAGGGAAGGGGAGGGGAGAGAGGAGGGGGACGGGGAGAGGAGAAGGATCAGGGGGGGGGGAGGGGGGGAAAGGGGGGAGCCGATGTCGCCCCCACCCCTGCCTCACTTTCTTCCTTCCTTCCCCCCCTCCCACATTAACAGCATCTCCACCACCACACACACGCCCCCACTCCCCTCCCCTCACCATGTTGTGCAGGCGCCGACGGCTGGGCATGTGGTCCGTGCGTGAAGAAGCCCTCACCGCAGAGGGAGGCGTGGGTGTCAAGCGTGATGGCACGGGCCCCCAGTGACAGAGCATGGAGCTTCTGGGGGCAGGTCTGAGGATTGTCGAGCCACGAGCCAGGAGACGTGCCGTGCCCAGTGGGGCCAGTTCAAACACAGCAGCCCCGAGGGATGTGTGCGTGTGTGTGTGTGTCCACTTGGGCCGGTTAAAACGCAGCAGCCCCGAACGATATTTGTGTGCATTAGTGATACCGCATGTGGTTGACTGGTGTTTTTGTGCAAAAGTGATACTGCATACGGTTTATTGACGTGTGTGTGTGTGTGTGTGATGCTTAGCTTCATTGTGCTTGTCGCCTTCATTGATCTCCTCCGACTCCTGTGACTCCTATGACTCCTGAGACTCCGATACTTCCTGTGATTGAAGTGTGGTGGTATACTGTACAGTGCGTGATGCTTCACTCGACTGTGATTGCGTCTTTGCTACTGTCGCCTTCCTGATATCCTCATGTGACTCCTCATGATGCCTCCTCTTGACTGCAGTATGTACTCCTCCCGATATTCCTGATTGTGATGCGTTTAGGCTGCACACCTCTGGAAACACTTTTGTACAAATTACTAGTCGTCACAGCCCGGAGCCAACAAGTATCCATCCCCCACCCATGTTGGTGGGGAGAGCCTCTATTAAACACCGGCTAGCCATGTGTGTGACATTCTGGAGAGGAACTGGGGACATGCTTAGTTGGAAGTTTTGGAGGTGGTGCCTTGAAAACTCGGGACTCCTTGTGACCACTCAGAGTTGTTGTCTTGGGGCCAAGGGGGGGGGGCTTTCGAGCCACGCGCACACACACACACACACACACACACACACAAACTAGCGGACACACACAGGCGCACGCGTGTCCACACCTCCGGCGCTCCGCTTCGCATGTGTGGCGTGTTTCGGAGATCTCCAGCATGCTCAATCATCTGATGATGATGATGGATCTTACAGTCTGTGTGACACCAGTAATGATGTATAAGACCGGTGTCGGCGCTAGCGCCCGACACCTTAAACTCAGTTTCAGTGGGAAACTGGCTGGCTACCTGGTAGGGGTGAGGGTAAACCCCCACACGCGCGCACGCACTGGACCTAGACAGGACACTGGGCCCCCAGATCCACCCTATACCACCCAGGTAGTGACAGCAACGCATTGTTGGTGTGCGCCTGTGTTCTACTACTAGTCCCGCCGCCGCCATTGGCTCCAGCAATCTCCTCCATGCCCGCCAGCAAATCTCCTCCACGCCCGCCAGCAATCTCCTGTATGCCCGCCAGCAATCTCCTCCATGCCCGCCAGCAATCTCCTGTATGCCCGCCAGCAATCTCGTCCATGCATGGGCGCCGCCATGCGATCTCCATGCGCCGCGCCGCGCTCCATGCGCGCCAGCACCCGTACCACCCGCCTCATTCCCGTTCTTTAGCCATTCCCCGTGACACCTATGGCTGATCCTTGTTCCGCCGTCCCCTTTGGCATCTGTAACCCGTATCCTCTCCCTGTAGCCTCATTCCCCGTTCTTAACCGCCATCTCCATTATGGTGCCCGCCCGCTGGTGGGGCCTCGCCTCGCCCCATGCCGCACGGCTAGTGTATTGATTGCTGCGCCATCTATAATCTGCGCCTTGGGGCAGGGAACCCCTGCACCACAACCTCCTCACAAAGCCTAGCCGCATGTGCCTCGCTTCCCATGTTTCTCAATTTCTCGCCATCCGCTTCCATGCTGCCGCCTGCAATCTCCTCCACGCCCGCGAGCAATCTCCTCCATGCCCGCCGGCAATCTCCTCCATGCATGCACGCGCAGAGCGCCGCCATGCAACCCCCATGCGCCGCGCGCGCCGCGCGCGCCGCGCCCGCCAGCTCCCGTAGCCTCATTCCCCGTTCTTTACCCATGCGCCGTGACGCATTAGCCTTGTCCGCCGTCCCCTGGCATGCATAACCCGTAGCCTCATCCCCGGTAGCCGCATTCCCCGTTCTTAGCCGCCATCTCCATTATGGTGCCCGCCCGCTGGTGGGGCCTCGCCTCGCCCCATGCCGCACGGCTGGTGCATCGATCGCGTCGCCATCTAATAATCTGCGCCTTGGGGCAGGGAACCCCTGCGCCGCAACCTCCTCACAAAGCCTAGCCGCATGTGCCTCGCTTCCCATGTTTCTCAATTTCTCGCCATCCGTCTCTCTCTTCCATCCAGGCACAGTAAACCATTAGGAGCCGCAATCTGCTTGAGTTCCGATCGTTGTGAGAGGGGGTGCATGCTCGCCGCAATTCTCGCCATCGTGCATCGTGCTCTCCATCGTACCGCTGCCCCATCTGCCACATAGCCTCGCCCCATCAGGACCAGTTCATCAGTAGCGCTGTGCGTCACAGCCGCTCAGGGTAAATTTCCAGATTTTCAGCCGCCCAGTACCAAGCGCAGTTGTCCCGGTTGTCCGCCATCGAGCGGCGCCAGGGCGGGAGCCCCTGGCGAAGAGCTTATGAACTCGGTATATACCGTATGAACTATACCGGTACTATACTATACCGGTACTATACTACTATACCGGTACATCTAGCTATTACTGCTCACCGTCATCCGTTATTGCTGCGAGCTATGCAGGGCGTCAGTTGCCATCTTCGATGCAGCCCCCGCCGCCGCCCCGCCACCACGTGCAATAGGTGGGAGGCTACCGATTGCAAAGGCGGATTGAACTTCAGCGTGCTGCAGTTGGCATGTGCAGCAGCAGCTGCAGATGTTTGTATGCCACGAGAGGCTGGCGGCTGCGTACACCAAGGTGGCGCGCTTCCCCATGTCGGCGTTTGGCATGGCGCATGCCGCCGCGAAATACGGGGTCTCGCGCATCAGCTTCAGGGCGGTGCACTGTGGCATGACCCCGGAGCCGGTGCGGCTGCTCTCTCGGTGCACGGCTGTGCTGGTGGACCAGCGCGTTGGGCCCACCTCGCCGGCCACTCTACCTGGCTGAGCCTCCTCGGTGCCTGGCGTGCCCACGAGGCTGCTGCTGGGGCGGCCGGCACACGGGGTTTTGGTGCACCTGCGTGGATGGAGATTGTGCACGGGCAGTGGGCCGTCCACCTCGCGTGCCTGTTTGGGGCGTGGGCGGCTGGCGCCCCCCATCTCCTGCTGCCTGCCCCACGGGCCGGCGATGGGAGCGGCGTAGGCGGTGGCGGTGGCAGCGGTGGCGGTGCCAGGGGTGGGGGTGGGGTCGGCGGAGGCGAGACCCGGCCGGTCCAGTAGCCCGCGCCCCCAACCCAGCCGGCATGGGAGCCGCCGATGGTGGAGGCAGTGCGACGCCTGTGCCTTGAGGCCCACCTGAGCCTCTTTGTGCTTATGGCTGGCCTCGTGCCTGGGCCAGGCACCCTGCCAAGTGGCCTCATTGGTGAATGCAAGAACCTGGCTGTGGGCGTGTCGCTGCTGGCTGGGCCACTGAGGCAGGCCCTGGGGCCGGTGGCGCGCATCCCGGGGCACGTGCAAACAGCTGAGCTGTGGGGGCCGCCCCGGGGCGGCGGCGCCGCTCTGGGCAAACCACCTCCTCCAGCTGAAGCTGCCGGACACGCAGCGGACGGTTGAGTGGCAGGATCCCCCTGGTGAGGTGGCTGTGCACGCGCTTTTCAGTGGGGGCGATGCTACCCGCTGGCGTGCGGAGGGCCTCGCCCGCGTGCGCAGCGCGCTCCCTGGTATGCGCACGGTTGCAGACACAACTCGCGGATTGCTGTGGGCGTGTCTCACGGATGTCGACATGGTGCGCAACACACGCACTGTCGACCATGCCTGCCTAGTGAAGTACGCGGCCGCGGATCCGGCGCGCACGCCGCTCGTGCTGAGGCAGCTTCGCGCGGTGCTGGCGTGCGGCGCCTACGACGGGGGCGGTGCCTGGAGGGGGGTTCTGCGCCGTGCCCTCTTCCCGGACGAGCCGCCGCCAGTGACGTGGGGTGAGCCGGACCTGCGGTGTGTGCGGCGCACGCTTGACCCCCTCAACACCGCAGTGGCGGTCGTGCTTGCGGCGCTGCCCACTGCCTGGGTCGAGGTGGCGGCTGGAGGTGCTGGCCTCACTGCACTCAGGCCGCTCCGCCAGTTCTGCCCCCTCCCCAGAGCAGGCGAGTGCGCAGCCGTTTTGAAGATCCTCCGCTTGGTCGGCTGGCAGCTGCCGAGTGTCATCACGCCGGCTGGCTGGCAGCGTGGGCGGCCTGGCCTGCGCTCCACAGCTGCCCGACCTGCTCCCCTGCCTGCGGGGGGCGGCGCCGTGGTGAGCCTCGGTGGGTGAGGTTCGCGCATGGCCCAGGCGTGATGGGAAAGCTGACGTGCAAGCTGAAATTGGCGCCTCAGCTGCGGGCGGTGGTGGACGAGCGGCGGGTGCGGCGGGTGGCCATGCTGGAGGCTGCTCTGGCGCTGGACCACGGGCCACATCGGGCCCCGCGCCTGGAGATCTTCACGGGGCTGTGCGGCCTGGAGGCAGTGGTGCCGGCGCTGTGGCGGGTGTCGCTCCTTTACGCCCACAAGGAGCCCATCTGGCAGCTGTGGGTGAATGGTTTCCACAAGCAGGCTGCACTGGGCGTGCCCGAGTGCCCGTGCGGGTGGCGGTGCCGTGAGGAGGACGGGCCGCCGGCGACGGCATGGCGTGCGCACTGCTTTTGGGGGTGCCCTGTGGCGGAAGCAGTGGTGGTGGCGGTTGCTGCTGCCCTAGGGAAGCCTCCCTGCCCCTACTCTGGTCGTCACATGCTGCCAGGTGTGGGTGTTGCAGCTTTCCACTGGGGTGCGGCCTGGTGTGTGGGCGGTGGTGTCAGCGCTCGTAGTGGACGCAATGGAGCGCGGCCGCCGCCACCTGTGGCTCATCACGAGCCCACGTGTTGGTGTGCTGCCACTTGGTTGTGCGGCGGCGGCCGCGCGCGCGGGGGAGCTGGCGAGGACTAAGCTGTGGGATGCGCTGGCCTCCTTCGCTGAGGGTGGCGTGGTGCCGCGCGGGTGGGCGGCTGTGGTGGGCCCGACCCACCCCTTCATTGGAGTGGTGGACAGCAGGCTCACTCTGAACAAGACATCCTAGATGCCTGAGGGTGTGTGCGAGGGAGGTGGCGTCACATGCGCGCGGTGGCGGGTGTGGTCGCTGAGGAGAGTATTGCGGCGGGTGCCGTGCTTCGGCCTTTTGGGGTTTGGTTGGGGGTGGGCCCTCTTGGTCCCTTTATGGTTCTGTCTTTACAGCCGGTTATACCTGGGGTCTGCCTCTGATGGGGCTCGATTAACGGAGGCGCGTTCTCGTCGCCGAGCCCTGGACCCAGCAATGCGGCGCTGCTGGTGACGAGGATCTCCGTGCCGCTGACGAGCGGGGTAAAATACGACTGGCCCGGCTCCTGCTAGACTGCCCCTCGGTGGAACACTTCAGGAGCGGCTTGCCCGGCGCTGCCATGGCTTGGCGAGTAGCCGCGGCGCTGCCGCGGCCCGTGCTGGGAGACGGCCCTTATCCTCCCCCCATGCAGGACGCCATGCGGCACCGATCTCGACGAGTTGATCGACGAGCGGACGAGCTGGCGCCCGTCAATGCATGCTGGACATTGGTCAAGATGGCTGCCCGTGGAGGCGGGCTACCATCACGGCTTCAGCGGTGGCGACCGCCGAGGCAACACAGAGTAAATCCGCTTCACCAATCGCAGCGTTCGTCACCGCGCTCATCCTCGGGGTCGCTCGTCTGCCGGTGACTGGCGTTGGAAGGTCTTCAGGCAGCCTCCATGACAACTCTGTCGTCCATGCACCCCTGGAGGGTGGGACCTGGCCATGCATGAGGCATGGGGCGCCGGCTGAGCCCCATGCAAACGAGAGCTGGACAGCCATGCACTGCCAGGCGGGGACCGTTCCAGTCAGCGCCAGTCGGCTCTGCCGGCTTGACTGGCCACAAGGCCACTACTGTGACCCTGAGAAAGGTCCTCTCCTATATGCTCCTTGCCAGACATGTCTCTCAGAGACCGCTGTTTGGGGTAGTCTAGCCGGCGGGAGCGGTAGTCTATCGGCCGGGAGCCGGCGGTACTCTAGTACTTAAGTGTGCTGGAGTATCGGCGGGTGTCTTTAGTAGAAGAGTAGCCTGCTTAGCTGGAAACCCCGTGTTACTGTTACTGCCTCTGATTCAGGGCTGAGTGTGCTACCTGGCTTAGGTGCTGCTTGTTTGGTGCCCGCCGCCGCGTGTGGGTGGCGCTGCCGTGGGTTCCCCCCCCCTTTTGGAAAGTTGGCAGGGCTCCTACTTCGATTGATCCTGCTGGAACTCTGGAACTGCTTGTGACCGCCGGCATGTGATTGTTGCGCAAACAAAAACAGCAACACCAAAACCGATCCAAAGCCGATGATGAACTCACAATTGAGCGTATTAGATGAAGCTTCCGTAGCTTCGTCTGCCGATACTTCATTTCTGTAGGAAGCTTCGTTGAGTCGGGACCAGCCCATAACCCCACACCCCATACCCCACACCTTGGACCGGCCCGGTTCCGTAAACCAGTGCGTTCGTCGCGTTCGTCCAGTCGTCAAAGTGATCGCACACAAGCAATCACAACTCGAAAACACCTCATCACAATGTGGCACGCGTGTGTGCCACTGGCTCTGGCTCTTATCCTCGTCTGTGCCTCGCCTGCTCGCGCTCAGGGTGCGTAATGGATACCAAATGTGCCTGCAATCAAAGCGCCTGTGTGCTTATCTGAGCATGTGCATGCCTTGGCCTGCGAACGCGCTGCAGGCGTCATCCCCGCCACGGGTGAATACACGCTGCTGCCATTCCTCTCCAACGTCGTGGGCGTGCACCTGGTGCACATTCCCGGCACAAACAAGTACCTGTACCTCGAGGTGAGTTTGGAGGGAAGGGGAGGGGTGGCGCTGGCGGGTGACCTTGTCCGTGGCAAGGCAAGCACGCGCTCTGCTGTGCGCACTTCCCGCAGGCCGGAGTGAGTGGTGCGGTGCACACTACAAAGGGATTGCCATCGCCTCTCCGCCCGTCTTCAACTCCCACCCATCCACCTCCCTGATCCCCCTCCGCTCGTCTCCCCTGCCCCCATCACGCGCAGGCGCCCACGAACGAACACCCCGATGGCCAGCCTGGGTTTGTCGGCACACTCGACCTGGCCACTGGCGACTGGGTGAAGGTCGAGACTCGTACGCTCACGTGGTGCTCTGGGCACGTGCCGATGGCTAACGGCAGCGTGGCAGTCGTGGGCGGCTGGCCGGTGGGTTGGTGTGAGGGTGTGTGTGTTTGGGGGGGTCGCTGTTGCAACAGAGCAATTGCTCTCTGCTCTCTACATCTTCCGCTCATGTTTGGTGTTAGGCCCTGGGTGTGGGGTAAATGCACAAGAATTCTGGGGTGTACAGACAGGTGTACAAACGCAGCATGAAGAGCCAGCGGCATGAAACCCCCTTGCCTCCTTCGTGTGCACCCACACACACACGCACAACCTGCACAGGTGTATGGGGACCTCCCCAATGGCATGAAGGATCTCCGCGTGTTCACAGATGGCACAACAAGCCTGGTCGATGCCACGTCGATGGTGTATGACCGCTGGTGAGGTCACCATGATTAGCAAAGGATGCTGTGGACCGCGTGAGCGGTTTGTGCATGCGAGGCTGGGTGGGTCGCGTGCGGGGGAGGGGGTGGTGTGACAGGCGCCCTCACCGCCACACTGTATCGCATCGCACAGGTACCCTGGAGCTACGCTCCTGGCAGATGGACAGATCCTCATCTACGGTGGCACGAGGGTGGGTGGTGTGCGCAGGGGTGTCTGAGGGAGCACACACAAGCATATACACACACACTGCTCCCTCTCTCCTTGTCTCACAGCCACTCCCTGGGTGGGGCTCCCAACTTACCCTCCCCTCCCCATGCCAACTGCAAACACGCAGGACGGGGGGGATATCGGAGCGCCGATCAACCCCTTCTATGAGATCTGGGACCCGACGCCCAACACTGTGATTCAGCTGCCGGTGAATCCCGTCTACCTCGAGGCAAGTGACCAAGCATATACAATGTGCGGTGCCACAGTGTACATTTTTGACGGGCCTCCTGTCATCTCATTGCTCATGCGCAGGCATGGTAATGCGGCATGGTCTGTGCTTCATGGGTGCTGCCGGTTGAACAATGAGAATGGTGCTATGAGTGAGCACTCATATGCATGGCACTATGCACAAGTAACTCGAGGGCGTGCAATTATTGGGAGAGGGTTGTGCACCTAGCAAGGCATACAACCACCAACTTGGAGACAGCTTTGGAAGTCAAACAGGCACTGGTCAATTCGACTCAAAGTCAAACAGTCACTGCTCGACCTCTCACCTGTCGCTCACTGCTGGTCATAATGCACGCAGGAGGTCCAATCCAACTTCTATGCCATGAACTACGTGATGCCTGATGGCCGCCTGTTCAGCTGGTGCAAGAACATTGGCTTCGTGATGAACCCCTACACGGCAGAGTATCTTGTGAGAATGTTTTTGAAGTGTTTTTCTAGGTGTTGAATGTTCAGCTGTATGTGGGGGTTTTCAAGTCGGTCATGGGTTGGTGGTGAGTCAGACGTGAGGCAGTAGGGCAGGCAACCGCATCTGTACAGACAGTTGTTTGTGTGTGTTGCAGCCCCCCCCCGTGCGCCTCTGAGCTGTGTGACCCCAGCACACAGCACACGCCTGGCGGTGACGCCACCCACCGTCGGTGACTTCAAAATTGGTCCCATTCCAAGGGGGGGCCTTGCTAATGCAGCTGAGTCCTGAAGCCATGTGTTCGCTTGCAGGTGCGCCTGCCCTCCCGCAACGGCCCCACGGACCCGGAGACAGACTGCGTCTCGCAGCACCCCTACACCGGCACTGGTGTCATGCTCATGCTCGACCCTGCGGATGGATATGCCATGGAGGTGGGACGCATGAAGACAGGACGGATGGAGGGGTGGTGGGGGTGGGGAGCATTTATCATCTAGTAGATGAGAGGCTCTGGTGAGAACCATGCGTGTTGCTGGTTGGATCTGGTACGCCTGGGGATGCGGGGGAGGAGATGCGGATGTATGCACAAAGGGCTATGGAGGAACATGCACATGCGTGTGCTGCAGTAATCGCACAACACATGCACTGCGCCCACTCACACGCAGGTCTTGGTTATGGGTGGCCAACGGGAGGGAGCAAGCGTCAACACTGTCGCATGCAGCACGTCTGTGCGCATGCGCATCACGTCTGCTGGTTTCGGTGCAGGAGCGCCTGCAGGAGGCTACGACTTCAACAGAGGGTGGGTGGAGGGAGGGAGGGAGGGAGGGAGGGAGGGAGGAGGAGGGAGGGAGGGAGGGAGGGAGGGAGCATCCACCTGCCTTGGTTTGCCCGATGGCCGTCCCTACCTCCAGACTCATCCATAGGGTCCCAAAGGCCGATCAAAAGCCGATCAGACACAAGTGCAACTCACCCTGGCACGACACGCATTGCCTCGGGGCGGGCCCGCAGGTGGGACTGGGAGCAGATGGGACAGCCGCGCGTGCTGCCTCTGTCCACCGTCCTCCCCAACGGCTACGTCATCCTGCTCGCTGGTGCCCAGCATGGCCGCGCCGGTTACGGCACGTCATCCTATCCTACGCTGACGGCAGAGATGTACAATCCCAGTGGAAAGCCCGGTGCACGCTGGACCACGCTTGCAAAGACACAGGTGCGAGGGCACTGCTACTGCTGCTGCCGTAACCAGACACACGTGCACCACATGTCAGATGTGCACCCTCCCTCATTCACAGCTGAGAATTACCCACCAGCCTGTCTATGCATGCGTGCAACATCAGCAAGGCTCTTGACCTGTGTTCATGCATTCTGGTGTGTGCACACCAGATCGCCCGTCTCTACCACTCCGCGAGTGCCCTGACTCTGGATGGCACACTCCTTGTGACTGGCTGTGACTCCTGCTACCCAGACGTGACAACCAACGAGACGCTGTCGCCCAGCCCGTCTGGCTCCGGGGCAGAGTACCGCAATCAGGTACCCCTCTGATGTGATGTGCCTTGCCCCCTAACCTAACCGTTGCGTGTTTGGTGCGCCTCTGATCAGGCAGGCCTTTCCCCAAACTGCACTTGCGTGTGATGCCTTTAATCAGGCCCCCTGGCCTTGGCCCTTACCTGGTTAAATGTATGAGGTCAGGTCAGCTTCTTGGTTGAGCGCGAGAATGAGGCCGTGTCGACCAAGTGTCTCTCCAACTTCATTTCTCTCCCCCCACCCAAAACCACCTGCAGATCTTCCTCCCTCCCTTCTGGTTCCACCCCGCCAAGCCTGCCATCGTCAGCGTGTCCACCGCCGCCATCGGGTTCTCTCAAGACTTCATTGTCATCTACACGAACGAGGCAGGTCCCATGGGATGGCCCCCACCGCTCGCAACAGCATAGGGGGGGGGGGCCTTCATCCTTCAGGGGCCAATACCCTCCCGCCTTTGCCACTCTGTGTATTTTCATCCACTCCCCCAATACATGGCCAACACATCCAACAAAGGCCTGCAATCAGAAGCCGCCCGTTGAGCTTGTCCCTGCCCCCCTCCCATCTGCACCCACCCACCCACAACCAAAGGGACCCATCGGCTGAAGTATTAGTCGTTGCCGCCACGCTCGTTGCGCCGTCATCGACCACGCACAGCCTCGACCTCAACCAGCGCGTGGTGAAGCTTCAGGTGCGTTCAGGGTAGGCAGGTCAGGGATCATTGATGCTCTGATTGATCTGCTCTGATTCATGTGCTTGCATTCGTCCATGCGTACATGTCTGCGAGCGTGCGTGCGTGCATCACGGGAGCCTGCCCTACTCCCCACATGAGCTTATCGCGTGTGCGCTCGTGCATGTGTGTTGCCCCACAGATCGTGGAGCACGACGTTGGCGCGAGGCGTCTCGTGCTGCGTACGCCGCCATCCCCCAACCACGCGCCGCCACAGCTCTATATGCTCTTCCTGATCAACAGCGACCAGGCATACAGCAAGGCCACGTGGATCAAGCTAGACGCATCTATTCCGCCACCTGTGCCGACCCCTGATCCGACTCCAGTCCCAACTGCCGTCCCAACTGCCGCCCCGACTGCTGTCCCAACTGCCGCCCCGACTGCTGCTCTGACAGCCGCCCCGACTGCCGCCCCGACTGCCGCCCCGACTGCCGCCCCGACTGCCGCCCCAACTGCCGTCCCAACAGTCGCCCCGATTGTCGTCCCGACTGCCGCACTGACTGCCGCCCCCACTGCCACCCCGACTGCCGTCCCGACTGCCGTCCCCACTGCCTCCCCAACTGCCGTCCCGAATGCCATCCCGACAGCCGTCCCGACTGCCGCCCCGACTGCCGTCCCGACTGCCGTCCCGACTGCCATCCCTAACTGCACCATGGCCACGCCTTGCCCGCCCGACGAGCTCTACTACTACTGCACTTCCCCTGGCAAGACTAATGATGCCACACTTGGTTGCCGTCCATGGAACAACGGCAAATCGGGAGGCTTCCCTCCCGATGACTGCGGCGCCCAATGCGTTGCTGGCTACGCGTCTTCCATGGCACCCACCACGCCCACCCCCGTGGCGTCCACGCCCGCCCCCGTGGCGCCCACGCCCGCCCCCGTGGCGCCGGCAACCGCGCCCACACCCGCCCCTGTGGTGCCCACAACCGCGCCCACGCCCGCCCCCGTGGCGCCCACGCACGCCCCCGTGGCGCCCACAACCGCGCCCACGCCCGCCCCCGTGGCGCCCACGCCCGCCCCCGTGGCGCCCGCAACCGCCCCCGTGGCGTCCACGCCCACCCCCGTGGCGCCCGCAACTGCGCCCACGCCCGCCACCGTGGCACCCGCAACCGCGCCCACGCCCGCCCCCGTGACGCCCGCAACCGCGCCCACGCCCGCCCCCGCGGCGCCCACGCCCGCCCCCGTGGCGCCCGCAACCGCGCCCACGCCCACGCCCCCTCGCTCATGCCCCACGGAGCTTCAGTGTCGCGCGGACTTGCTCTGCAATAACTGCATGAACCAGAAGTCGTCTTTGTACGAGGCCGTCGGCGTGTACCCTGTGTGTTCCAGGTACGTGCTTGCCCGACGATGTGTGTCCTCCACGCACGACGCACGCTGGCTCACTCACCCACAACAGAATAAAAAGCACAGAAAACAAACTTTGCATCCCACCACAACCCCGCCCCACCCTCACCACCCTGCAGCTGCTCCTGCACTGATATTCACCTGGACGTGAAGAGCAAATGCTTCAACTGCTTGAGCCAGGCTCGCCCCGGAAATACCGACGGCTCGTGGTGCACCAAGTGAGTGTGACAGTGCTGCGACTACAGATGCTGCCGTCTGCCCGCTTCAACCACCGCCCCTGACTGCCGCCCCTGCCAACCGTGCTGTTCAGGTGCTCATCGCTGCACACATCGCCCGGTCCGGAGGGCGGTGCTGACAGTGCCGACGAGTGCTTCAAGTGTTTGCCCGACCTGAGTTCGTTCTGCGTTAAGAAAAAATCGTGCGCCGACCCGCCCACGCACGACACGACTGGGGCGTGAGTGAATTGCAGAAGGGCGGGTCGTTAGAAGGGCGGTTTTGCGCACACACATGCAAGTGGGGCGCCCGGTGTGCACTCAGTCATGCGCGCACATTATCTCGCGTGCACATCAATTTACAACACCAACGTGCTCCACCACAGGATCTACATCACGAACCCTACTGAGATCAAAGCCTGTTGGAAGTGCATGAGTTACCACAAGTGAGTCCACTAGGCTGTAGAGGGGCAGAGTGAGGAGGTTGGGAGGCATACACACACACGCGTGCGAGGGGGGAGGCCACCCAGTCGCATGCGCACAGCGTCTAGGCACGTCACCAATAGCAACAACAACCTGCCTCACTGCAGGCTTTACACGTGGGGTACTGGCGTCTGTTCGTCAACGACGTGGTCGGACTCCCGCAACAACATCCCACCCACTCGTCCGTACGGCGTCAGTGTCTGATCACGAGCCACTCAGTGACAGCGCTGGCAGCACCACTGCTGCTGCAGCGCGAGTACGGCGCACAATCGGACCATGGAGCTTTACGGGCACAAGACCCTATGCTGATGTGATGCTGTCCAAGTGATGCCATCATCCCGCCCACCCTTCTTTGATCCACAAGTTCTACTCGCTGATTCAACTAGTATTCCAGGCTTGCACTTCACCGCCACTGCCGACTTTTGTCATTGCACCATCCTCTGATGGGATTCACTGGTGGGACTTCACGTTGACTTCATCACGTGCTTCTTCAGATAACCCAAGCTGGCACCAAATTGTGTGTGTGTGCCCTTCCTCCTTTTCATCCCGCACCGGGGCGGCTTCGTATCGTCGCACCTCTGAAACGGTTGCACCTTGACTTCATCTCGTGCTTCTACAGATAATCCAACTTGGCACGGTGTCTGCCCACGCCCACGCACGGCTCGTATGTAATGCCGAAGATGACTGATGTCCTTGTTTGGTCTCTCAAATGAGGGTCTCAGATGAGGGGGCGCACTCTTACTTGCAAAGGTGCACGAGACCGCTCCTCAGCTCCAAGATCCTCAACCACCGGCAGCTGATCCACACACGACATGTAAATGCGCCCATGTCGCGTCCCGGCCGATTCCTTGGCCTGATGCCTATTTCCTTGTTTTGGCTGCCTGCTGCCTGCTAGCAGGTAGCCGCAGGCACGCACGCACGCCGCCTAGCTGCCTTGCTGCAGCTGCAGCACCGCTGCCACGAACTGCCACGCTGCCCAGCCGCCGTCCTTACAACCGGGGCAGCTGCCGTCGCCGCGGCACGCAAGGTGGCCAGGATGAAGTTCCTCAGCGCCAATCGCAACCGCCCCGCGACATCGACGCTGAGAAGCTCGGAGGCTACACGGCGCCGGTGCGCGCTACCGCTCTGAAGATGCCGGTCGAATACGCTGCATGGCACGCAAGCCTCATGGATGGTTGAGGTGAAGGCGAACACCGCCGCCGCCAAGCTAGCAGCAAGTGTCGCCCCCTCCGTCCTCGACAAGGTCACCTCCGCTGCATGGCACACGCGCATCCTGGCGGCGGCACAGGCACCGCTGCCTCCATCCTCGCATCACGTATAAGGCGCTACGTGTATATAAGGCGCTATTATATACATAGGCGTATTATATATACATAAGGCGCTACGTATACATACGTAGTATATATATATATATATATATATATAAGGCGCTATTATATAAGGCGCTACGTAGCGCCGAGGTGAGACGACGCCTGTGTTGTGCACGACGCGCCTAGGCCTTGCTGTGCACGAGCGTCTAGGCCTGCTGCCGCCGCGGTGGAGCCACCACCGCTCCCCCCCAACCCTCTGGATATTGAGCCCCTGGTGAGTGGGCGCGCTGCGTGGCCTTGCGGGCTCAACTAGTAGAAGCTCCTCCTAGAGCTCCCCTCTAGACGTGTAGTCTAGGCCTTAACTCACGCCCTGAAATCCTCCGGGCGCGTACATGTAAAAACTGTAAAAACTGGAGATTGGGCGCCGCAAGGGCGCCGAGCTCGCAGCAGCGGCGGACGCGCTTGCTGGATGCTTGCTGGATACTCGCCGAGGTGCGACCACGTCTGTGCGCGTGTTGACCCCTGTGCTGCACGCCTGCTGCCACAGCGGTGAAATCACCATTGCCACAGCCGATGAGTTGAAACCACCACCGCTGCCCCCCCCCTCCCCCCCAAACCCATGCAAATTGCGCGCCGACAGCTGTCGAGCTGCAGCTCGCCACGATAGCAGGAGCGAAGGCATTGCTCGCTGGAGGCGGCGGCGGCGGCGGCGCGGTGGCGCCCATCGAGGAGGTGAGAACACATGAGTGAGTGCGCCCCATAACGCGTGCTGCTGGTCTTCCGCTGCACAGGCGCCAGACCACCAAGCACCACGCCGCAGGTTGTGCCGCCAGGCATCGCGCTCGCTGCAGGCGCCGGCGCCACGGCGCCCATCACGGTGAGCACCCTGTGTGTGTGCGCGCGCCTCACGCGTACGCCTGTGTTGTGCGAGCTCGCTGGCTTGCATGCTGCACCACCCGCCATGCCGCACACCCGCCACCTCATATCCCTGTCTCTCCCAGCCATATGTGCGACACTCTGTGGAGAGGAACTGGGGACATCCTTAGTTGGAGGTTTTGGAGGTGGCTGACTAGGCAAGTGTTCGATGCCTTGAAACCTCGGGACTCCTTGTGATCACCCAGAGTTGTTTGCTTCGGGCTGGGGGGGCTGTCGAGCCACACGCACACGCAGCAGCGGACACACACAGGCGCACGCGTGTCCTCACCTCCGGTGGCCCGTCCCGCGTGTGTGACATGTTAAGGAGATCTCAGCACGCTCTATCATCCAGCTATTAAAACAATATTGTCGTTCGCTATCGCTGCGGGCTGTGCCGGGCGTCGGTTGCCATCTTCGACGCAGCCCCCGCCGTACCACGCGCAATAGGCGGGAAGCTACCGATTGCAAAGGCAGCTTGAGCTTCAGTGTGCTGCAGTTGGCATGTGCAGCAGCAGCTGCCGATGCTAGAACCCCCCCGCATGCTTGCAAAAAAAACGATCCTAGATATATTAACAATCGTGCGCCGCTGTTCATGAGCGTAGTATAAAAAGCTCCAAGCTTCCAACGCTTTCAATGCTTTCAACCACGGGTAAGGAGCTTCATTTTTGTAGGAAGCTTCGTGTCAGATGACTGAGTCGGAGCAGGCAACCGACAACCCCACACCCCACACGTTGGACCGGCACGTCCAGTCGTCATCGTGCTCGACAACCTACCCAGACGCACACATCTCACACACGCCAAACACAATGTGGCACGTGTGCGTGCCACTGGCTCTGGCTCTTCCCTCGTTTGTGCCTGCTCACGCTGCGGAAGCCGGTACTGCAAGAGCAAGAGCCGGAAGTAAGTGAGGGGGCGGCGGCGGCAGACGAGGGACGTCAGAGGACATCGCGACTGGTCTGACTGCAGCTGGGAGGAGTCGGAATGAGGGACCTGGGACTGTCTGTTTCGGCCCTCACCCATTAGCAGCGGGCAGGACTCAGGAGGATCTGTTAGGGGCGCTGTGGGCGGGATGGAGAGCGGATAGGAGGCGACACTGGCCCGTGTGTGTAACCAGGCTGTGGAATACAAGCGCGAGCGCGTGTGCGCAGGTGCATGCCAAGGAGCATCGCCGCAACTTCGGGAGCGCGTGCAGAGTGGCGTTGAACAGGCACCACGCTTCATTACATCTCAAAATTATCAAGGTAGAAGCTGGCAGGAAGCTGGGGCCATTTGAGACCACTCAAGCGTTAAGTAGCATTTGGCAACGCGATGTGGCAACGACGACGCTTGATCAAGGGCGGTATCAAGGGCGGAGCGACGAAGACTGGGAAGACAGGGCGTCGACCAAGCAGGGGCACGAGAGAGACAGTCGGTAAATTCCGATGAGAGTAATCTCTCTAGTCGTCGCAAGCTAACACGACGAGAGGCCTAGACTGGGCCTAGACCCTTGGTAAAAACATAAGAAACTCGAAAATTTACTCACCCCCCAGCACAGTCCCCCGTTGTGACAAACCGCAAACAAATACTCATGCGGTTCTCAAGAGTAAGTTCTCTCAAGAGAGATCAGGGCATACTTTTGCCCACACACTTGAGACCCCTGCCCAGGGCGACGCCCAGCCCCCTTTGCAGACAGCGATGGCGGATCCGTACGCCATGTATGGCCAGCCTTCGGGCGGCCGAGGTGAGGCACCGCGTGAGCCTGGGCTGCATGCGCTGCGCGGGGTGCATCCATGCCATGCACCCATGCACCCCCATCCCTCACGCAGACGAGCGCGAGGAGCGGCGTCCCAGGGAGCGCTCCAGGGAGGAGCGTCCCAGGGAGGAGCGTCCCAGGGATGAGCGGCGGGACAGGGATCGCGGCGAGAGGGGGGGAGATCGAAGCGAGCGTCCCAGGGAGGAGCGTCCTCGGGAGTCCGACCGGGACAGGGACCGCGAGCGCTCCTCGCGCAAGGAGCGCAGCAGGTCTCGCAGCAGGGACAAGGACAAGCGCAGGGACAACAGGGACGGCGAGGACGACCACATCAACCACCCGGGGCCTCGCAAGAACCGTAGGACCAAGTTCGACATCTTGCCGCCAGGCATGAGCCCCGAGCAGGCGGCAGCTGTGGCACTGGCGGCACAGGCAGGCGGGGCGGTGGTGGATCCCGTGTCGCTGGGCGGCCTGCCGATGCCGATTGCCTCAGCAGCAGCAGGTGGGAGAGGGCCGCCATGCAGGGAGATGCATGCGCTCTGCGCGATCGAGTGCCATGCCCGCCGCGTTGCGCCAACTCACCCCCTGATCGGCCTCGGTCCTGGGTTGTACTCGCAGGCCCGAGCGCGTCGTCCCTGCAGGCGACGCGCCACGCGAGGCGCTCGTACGTGGGCGGCCTTCCCCCCACTGCCAACGAGCAGTCCATCGCCACCTTCTTCTCCCATGCACTCGCCGCGATCGGTGGCAACACGGCGGGGCCCGGTGAGGCTGGGCTGGTGGCTGCCTTGATGCATGTGGGGCGCGCATGGCGAGGCCCCATGCAAAACCCCATGCGGCGCATGGTCGCGCGATCACACCTGTTGGGGAGTGCGTGTGCCCTCATGCATCATGCTATATTCAAAACTACTGCCTGCAGGCAACGCTGTGGTCAACGTGTACATCAACCGGGAGAAGAACTTTTCGTTTGTCGAGTTCCGCACGAGTGAGTCGACACATGCATGCGCAGTGTTTCCCATGCTGCTCTGCTGCTGCTTCCGATGTTGGCACTACTTTACTACTAGTGACGGCCATGCGATAAGTGCAGAAGTGTGCACTGCTTGATCCAGAGGCCGCGGCAGAGGCCACGCGCTGGGGCGCGAGCGGGTGCACACGCTGCTTGGGCCCGCGACAGCCAATGCACGCAGGGCCTCGTGTCATGCGCCCCGTGCGTGCGTGCGCGGTGCTCACGCACCCACTCACGCGCCTTCGCCACCGACACACCACCGCAGTCGAGGAGACGTCCAACGCGATGGCCCTCGACGGCATCATGTTTGAGGGCGTGAGCGTGCGCTGCCGCCGCCCGAACGACTACAACGCCGCGGCCGCGGTCGGGTACGTTCATCCTTGTGGCAGTCACAGTAGCAGCGAGGCGTCCCAGCAGAGGCATCGTCCAGCCCTCGTACCACCACCTCCTAGCTAGGCCCAAGTCCTGCTCTTGTCCTTGTGCTTGGCGGCGACGCTTGCCTGCATGCATTGCCCGGTAGCAGTCCAAACCGTACAGTCACGCACCTCTTGCATCCACGCCACCCGCGCCGCGCCCCGCTTGCACACGCAGGCGCACGTCCCTTACCAAACCTCAACCCCCCTCACCACCCTGACCCCACAGGCTCGGCCCGTCCCAACCCAACCCAAACCTCAACCTGGAGGCGATTGGTCTCGCGGCCCTGCCAGGTGGGTGTGGGCCAGGGGTCTCCTTGGGGTCAGTCATCCTTTCGTTTTTCCCGAAGAGGGTTTCCCGGGTTCGTCGGGATTTTGGGCTGCAGCCCGGAGAATCGCTTCAAAAAGTGTGAAAATCGACGACTTCACGCTTTTCCCCCAAGCAATCGCCCCCGCACGTCGTTTTTCCCTCGAACGCACCCTCCCCAAAACCACCGGGGGCGCCCCCCTCGGACACGATTTTGCGTTTCCTGATCGAGAAGGAAACCGCTGGTGTGGGCCAATCAGGCCGCAAGGACAAAGGGGGGGAGGGGAGGGGGGCAGGAATGGGGATGGGGAAGGAAGTTTTACAGGGGGGGGAGAGGAGGGAGGCAGGGAGAGCAGGAAGGATCAGGGATGGGGAGGAGGGAGGGAGGGAGGGGCATGCACCGGGGGGGAGGGGCACGCACGCATGACCAGTGGGTTGTGGGAGCCTGCCGACGCAGGCCCTTGCAAGGGGTGCACACACACACACACACACATACAGAGCCCCTTCCCACCCAGCCAAATCGGCTGATTTTGTCGAATTCACCTCTGCAAAACAGCCGAAACAGTCGATTCTTGGCTGGGTGGGAAGGGGCCCACTAACACACACACACACACACACACACACACACACATGCACACACACCCGCACCAACCACCCCCTCGGCACACCAGGCGCCGGCATGAGCGTGGGCATGGGCGGCATCGGCAGCGCGGCCGGGACCGATGGCGACCGCGTGTTTGTCGGAGGGCTGCCGCACTACCTGACAGACGAGCAGTGCAGGGAGCTGCTCGGAAGGTGCGTGTGTCCACACCCAGAGCACGCTACGCACGCATGTGTGTGCACGCATGCGCACGCACGCCACGCATGCATGCGCACGCCACGCACCACCTGACTGACGAGCAGTGCAGGGAGCTGCTCGGAAGGTGCGTGTGTCCACACCCAGAGCACGCTACGCACGCATGTGTGTGCACGCATGCGCACGCACGCCACGCATGCATGCGCACGCCACGCACCACCTGACTGACGAGCAGTGCAGGGAGCTGCTCGGAAGGTGCGTGTGTCCACACCCAAAGCACGCTACGCACGCATGTGTGTGCACGCATGCGCACGCACGCCACGCATGCATGCGCACGCCACGCACCACCTGACTGACGAGCAGTGCAGGGAGCTGCTCGGAAGGTGCGTGTGTCCACACCCAAAGCACGCTACGCACGCATGTGTGTGCACGCATGCGCACGCACGCCACGCATGCATGCGCACGCCACGCACCACCTAACTGACGAGCAGTGCAGGGAGCTGCTCGGAAGGTGCGTGTGTCCACACCCAAAGCACGCTACGCACGCATGTGTGTGCACGCATGCGCACGCACGCCACGCATGCATGCGCACGCCATGCACCACCTGACTGACGAGCAGTGCAGGGAGCTGCTCGGAAGGTGCGTGTGTCCACACCCAGGGCACGCTACGCACGCATGTGTGTGCACGCATGCGCACGCACGCCGCGCATGCATGCGCACGCCACGCACCACCTGACTGACGAGCAGTGCAGGGAGCTGCTCGGAAGGTGCGTGTGTCCACACCCAGAGCACGCTACGCACGCATGTGTGTGCACGCATGCGCACGCACGCCACGCATGCATGCGCACGCCACGCACCACCTGACTGACGAGCAGTGCAGGAAGCTGCTCAGAAGGTGCGTGTGTCCACACCCAGAGCACGCTACGCACGCATGTGTGTGCACGCATGCGCACGCACGCCACGCATGCATGCGCACGCCACGCACCACCTGAGCGACGAGGCTGTGCAGGGAGCTGCTCGGAAGGTGTGTGTGTGTCCACCCCCGGAGCATGCCGCACACACACACAAACATGCGCACGCCACGCTCGCACAAACACGCATGCACATGCCAGTTTTGCGCATGCGCACGCCAAGCACGCATGCGCACGCCACGCACCACCTGAGCGACGAGGCAGTGCAGGGAGCTGCTCGGAAGGTGTGTGTGTGTCCACGCCCGGAGCATGCCGCACACACACACACAGGCGCACGCCACGCTCGCACACACACGCATGCACATGCCAGTTTTGCGCATGCGCACGCCAAGCACGCATGCGCACGTCACGCAGCACCTGAGCGACGAGGCAGCGCAGGGAGCTGCTCGGAAGGTGTGTGTGTGTCCACGCCCGGAGCATGCTGCACACACACACACACACATGCGCACGCCACGCACGCACACACACGCATGCACACGCCAGTTTTGCGCATGCGCACGCCAAGCACGCATGCGCACGCCACGCACCACCTGAGCGACGAGGCAGTGCAGGGAGCTGCTCGGAAGGTGTGTGTGTGTCCACGCCCGGAGCATGCCGCACACACACACACAGGCGCACGCCACGCTCGCACACACACGCATGCACATGCCAGTTTTGCGCATGCGCACGCCAAGCACGCATGCGCACGCCACGCTCCACCTGAGCGACGAGGCAGTGCAGGGAGCTGCTCGGAAGGTGTGTGTGTGTCCACGCCCGGAGCATGCGGCACACCCACACACACATGCGCACGCCACGCTCGCACACACACGCATGCACATGCCAGTTTTGCGCATGCGCACGCCAAGCACGCATGCGCACGCCACGCACCACCTGAGCGACGAGGCAGTGCAGGGAGCTGCTCGGAAGGTGTGTGTGTGTCCACGCCCGGAGCATGCCGCACACACACACATGCGCACGCCACGCACGCACACACACGCATGCACACGCCAGTTTTGCGCATGCGCACGCCAAGCACGCATGCGCACGCCACGCACCACCTGAGCGACGAGGCAGTGCAGGGAGCTCCTCGGAAGGTGTGTGTGTGTCCACGCCCGGAGCATGCCGCACACACACATGCGCACGCCACGCTCGCACACACACGCATGCACATGCCAGTTTTGAGCATGCGCACGCCAAGCACGCATGCGCACGCCACGCTCCACCTGAGCGACGAGGCAGTGCAGGGAGCTGCTCGGCAGGTGTGTGTGTGTCCACGCCCGGAGCATGCCGCACACACACACACATGCGCACGCCACGCTCGCACACACACGCATACACATGCCAGTTTTGCGCATGCGCACGCCAAGCACGCATGCGCACGCCACGCACCACCTGAGCGACGAGGCAGTGCAGGGAGCTCCTCGGAAGGTGTGTGTGTGTCCACGCCCGAAGCATGCCGCACACACATGCGCTCGCCACGCTCGCACACACACGCATGCACATGCCAGTTTTGCGCATGCGCACGCCAAGCACGCATGCGCACGCCACGCTCCACCTGAGCGACGAGGCAGTGCAGGGAGCTGCTCGGAATGTGTGTGTGTGTCCACGCCCGGAGCATGCCGCACACTCACACACATGCGCACGCCACGCTCGCACACACACGCATACACATGCCAGTTTTGCGCATGCGCACGCCAAGCACGCATGCGCACACCACGCTCCACCTGAGCGACGAGGCAGGGAGCTGCTCGAAAGGTGCGTGTGTCCACGCCCGGAGCACGCCACGCATGCGCACGCCGCACACACACGCATGTGCACGCCACGCTCGCATGCGCACGCCACGCACCACCTGAGCGACGAGGCAGTGCAGGGAGCTGCTCGAAAGGTGTGTGTGTGTCCACGCCCGGAGCATGCCGCACACACACACACATGCGCACGCCACGCTCGCACACACACGCATGCACATGCCAGTTTTGCGCATGCGCACGCCAAGCACGCATGCGCACGCCACGCACTACCTGAGCGACTAGGCAGGGAGCTGCTCGAAACGTGCGTGTGTCCACGCCCGGAGCATGTCACGCATGCGCACGTCGCACACACACGCTTGTGCACGCCACGCTCGCATGCGCACGCCACGCACCACCTGAGCGACGAGGCAGTGCAGGGAGCTGCTCGAAAGGTGTGTGTGTGTCCACGCCCGGAGCATGCCGCACACACACACACATGCGCACGCTACGCTCGCACACACACACTTGCACATGCCAGTTTTGCGCATGCGCACGCCAAGCACGCATGCGCACGCCACGCACCACCTGAGCGACGAGGCAGTGCAGGGAGCTGCTCGGAAGGTGTGTGTGTGTCCACGCCCGGAGCATGCCGCACACACACACATGCGCACGCCACGCTCGCACACACACGCATGCACATGCCAGTTTTGCGCATGCGCACGCCAAGCACGCATGCGCACGCCACGCTCCACCTGAGCGACGAGGCAGTGCAGGGAGCTGCTCGGAAGGTGTGTGTGTGTCCACGACCGGAGCATGCCGCACACACACATGCGCACGCCACGCTCGCACACACACGCATGCACATGCCAGTTTTGCGCATGCGCACGCCAAGCACGCATGCGCACGCCACGCTCCACCTGAGCGACGAGGCAGTACAGGGAGCTGCTCGGAAGGTGTGCGTGTGTCCACGCCCGGAGCACGCCACGCATGCGCACGCCGCACACACACGCATGTGCACGCCACGCTCGCATGCGCACGCCACGCACCACCTGAGCGACGAGGCAGTGCAGGGAGCTGCTCGGAAGGTGTGTGTGTGTGTCCACGCCCGGAGCATGCCACACACACACACACATGCGCACGCCACGCTCGCACACACACGCATGCACATGCCAGTTTTGCGCATGCGCACGCCAAGCACGCATGCGCACGCCACGCTCCACCTGAGCGACGAGGCAGTGCAGGGAGCTGCTCGGAAGGTGTGTGTGTGTCCACGCCCGGAGCATGCCGCACACACATGCGCACGCCACGCTCGCACACACACGCATGCACATGCCAGTTTTGCGCATGCGCACGCCACGCTCCACCTGAGCGACGAGGCAGTGCAGGGAGCTGCTCGGAAGGTGTGCGTGTGTCCACGCCCGGAGCACGCCACGCATGCGCACGCCGCACACACACGCATGTGCACGCCACGCTCGCATGCGCACGCCACGCACCACCTGAGCGACGAGGCAGTGCAGGGAGCTGCTCGAAAGGTGTGTGTGTGTCCACGCCCGGAGCATGCCGCACACACACACACTTGCGCACGCCACGCTCGCACACACACACATGCACATGCCAGTTTTGCGCATGCGCACGCCAAGCACGCATGCGCACGCCACGCTCCACCTGAGCGACGAGGCAGTGCAGGGAGCTGCTCGGAAGGTGTGTGTGTGTCCACGCCCGGAGCATGTCGCACACACACACACATGCGCACGCCACGCTCGCACACACACGCATGCACATGCCAGTTTTGCGCATGCGCACGCCAAGCACGCATGCGCACGCCACGCACCACCTGAGCGACGAGGCAGTGCAGGGAGCTGCTCGAAAGGTGCGTGTGTCCACGCCCGGAGCACGCTACGCATGCGCACGCCGCACACACCCGCATGTGCACGCCACGCTCGCATGCGCACGCCACGCACCACCTGAGCGATGAAGCACTGCAGGGAGCCGCTCAGAAGGTGCGTGTGTCAACGCCCAAAGCACTCCGCGCGCACGCCACGCATGTGCACGCCACGCATGCGCACGCCAAGGACACGCCACGCACACACGCATGTGCACGCCAGTTTCGCGCATGCGCGCGCCACGCACGCATGCGCACGCCACGCACCGCCTCATCGACGAGGCAGTGCAGGGAGCCGCTCATAAGGTGTCTGTGTGTGTGTCCACGCCCGCAGCACGCCACGCACACACACGCATGCGCATGTCACGCACACACGCATGCGCGTGCCACGCACCGCCTCAGCGACAAGGCAGTGCAGGGAGCCGCCCAGAAGGTGTGTCTGTGTCCACACCCAAAGCACGCCGCGCGCACGCATGCGCACGCCAGTTTTGCGCATGCGTACGCCACGTGCCACCTGACCGACGAGGCACTGCAGGGAGCCGCTCAGAAGGTACGTGTGTCCACGTCAGGAGCAGCAGCAGCAGCAGCAAGCAACGATAACGACAGCAACAACAGCATCAAATAACAACAACAACAACAACAATAACATTAATAACAGCAGCAACAGCAGCAGCACGCAGCTTCAGTGCGATCCACACGTTCGAGCTCATGAAGTACCGCGAGGGCAGCACGAGCAAGGTCTACGGCTTTGTGGTGTATGCCCCCCCCCCCCATACACACACACTCAAACCTGACCACCCAAACACACGCTCACACGCGCGCGCAGCTTTGACGCGTTCCGCACGCTTGATCTGGTGAAGCACGAGCAAACGTTACGGTTGTGTACGCCAACACTCCTCACCGCCCCCCCAAACACAAACACACACGCATTCACGCTCGCACACGCAGCTATGGCGCGATCCGCACGTTTGAGCTTGTCAAGGACCGGGAGGCCGGCACGAACAAAGGCTTGGGCTTTTTTGTGTATGCCGACACTCCTCACCACCCTCCTAAACACACACACACTGGTGCACGCGTGCAGCTTTGGCGCACGTTTGATCTGGTCAAGCACGCGCAAGGACTAAAGCTTTGTACGCCGACACTCCTCCCAAACACGCACACACACGCACACACACACTCACACACACACACGCAGCTTTGGCGCGATCCGCACGTTTGAGCTCGTCAAGGACCGCGGAATTGGCACGAGCAAAGGGCTGCGGCTCTGTTGTGTACGCCGACACTCCCCACCGCCCTCCCAAACACGCTCACATACATACACACACGCACTCACGCACGCACACGCAGCTTTGGCGCGATCCGCACGTATGAGCTCGTCAAGAACCGCGAGACCGGCATGAGCAAAGGGCTGCGGCTCTGTTGTGTACGCCGACACTCCCCACCGCCCTCCCAAACACGCTCACATACACAGACACACGCACGCACGTACGCACACGCGGCTTTGGCGCGATCCACACGTTTGAGCTCGTCAAGGACCGGTAGGCCGGCACGAGCAAAGGCTATGGTTTTATTGTTTATGCCGACACTCCTCACCGCCCTCCTAAACACACACACACTGGCGCACGCGTGCAGCTTTGGCGCACGTTTGATCTGGTCAAGCATGTGCAAGGACTACGGCTGTGTACGCCGACACTCCTCCCAAACACACACGCACACACACACAAACACACACACGCACTCACGCACGCACACGCAGCTTTGGCGCAATCCGCACGTTCGAGCTCGTCAAGGACCGCGAGACCGGCACGAGCAAAGGCTACGGCTTTGTGGTGTATGCCGACCCAGGCGTGACGGACGCGGCGATCGCTGGGCTCAACGGGCTCAAGATGGGCGACCGCTCTCTGACCGTGCGGCGTGCGGGCGACGTGAGTGTTTGCGGGGGAGTGTGTGTTGCGGAGTGTGATGTGCGATTGTGTTAGGGAAGGTTTGGATCTCAAGTGTGTGTGTGTGTGGGGTGGGTGGGTGGGTGGGTGGGTGTGTGAGGCAAGGTGGGCTCAAGATGGGCGACCGTTCGCTGACCGTGCGGCGCGCGGGCGACGTGAGTGTGTGGGGGGAAGTGTGTGTGTTTGTGTGAGGGAAACTGGGCTTAATTGTGTGTGTGTGTGTGTGAGGGAAGATAGGCGACTGGCCGCTGACTGTGCTGCTCACAGGGACCGTGAGTGTTTGGTCGATTTGACAGTTTGTCGGACGTGTGTGTGTGTGTGAGAAGGTGTGCTCAAGTGTGTGTGTGTGTGAGTGTGTGTGTTCGTGTGTGGGGTGGACGGCGAGCCCCAGATAGTGCGACGTGATGTGTGTGTGGTTGCAGAGGGGCAGAGATGGAGGGGGGGGGGGCTGCTCGGGCTCAGTTCTGTGCTGCTGGCCTGGCATGTGTTGTGCGTGTGTAGGAATGTGCAACCAAGTCATGCCTGTGTGGCCACGAGTGTACTGGCGCCGCCCTAGCCTGCCACGCACGCACGGAGATAACACACACAACCACAAGCAAGCAAGCAACACAGAACACGCGTTGGGTACCACACGCACGCAGGCACGCACACACACACACGCAAGCGAGCAAGCAACACACACACGGCACACCCGCACTCCGACCCATGCACGCACGCGTTCTGACCTGTGCACAGCAAGCCCCCCAAGCCCCCCAAGCCCCCCACACTGCAGGGCCCCCCACCGGTGGGCACCGGCCCCGCGGGCCTATCGTTCGCCGAGGTCACGACCAGTGCACACACGCACACTCGTGCACACACGTTGTGTGTTGCACACTCGTGCACACACCTAAACCCTGAACCCTAAACCGACCCACTCACGCCTACGTTACGCCCCTCGCGTCCTGACCCTCCGCACTCCCCCACGTGCGACGCGCACGCCCCGACGTGCATCCATGCACGCCCACGCCTGCGACACACGCGTTCTGACCCACGCCCCCCCCCCCCTTCCCCACCGCAGGGCCCCCCGCCCGAGGGCGCCGGCACCGCGGGCCTGTCGTTCGCCGAGGTCCCGTCCAGCGCGGCCATGATGGCCGCGGCCGCGATGGCGGCCATCCCGGGGCTGAGCTTCGGGCCAGGGGCGGGCGGCGACCACGGCATGGGGCTACCGGTGAGTGGTAGATTTTGAAGTCTTGTCGGGCGCCTTCGATGGCGCATTATACCCTAGAAAAGAGGCCGGCAGCCGTCAGAATTAGACCCCTAGCATGCCATCTGCCATCAGGATTGCTGTGCACGCGGTGTGTGTCCCAAAGCAGGCGACAAGGAAGTCAGGTGGGTGTGTGGTGCAGTGTTTCCGTTGGCCAACCCGCAACCCGCAACAAAGTGCACGATCAGGTTGAGATTGACCGACTTGGGCTGGCGCGTCGGGTTTCGAGATCGCTCAGATTTCGACCCCAAAAGTGTGAAGATCGACATTTCCACACCCTTTTCGCAAACAAAAAAAAACGCCCCTCTTGGGTTGAGATTGGGGAGCGAGCCATGAGGACCGGGTTGAGCCATCAATCCCCCAAGATCCTTAGCAGAAACTCTACAGACCGCCGGGTGGTGGCGATGGATGTTTCTGGATGCATGCGTGCCCTGCTCCTTGGTTCCTCGGCCGGTGTGTGGTGGCCGGGTGGTGGGGATGCATGCATGCCCTGCTCCCTGGTTCCCCTGCCGGTGCGCAGCAGCCCCCCCCCCCCCTGTTGCAGGCTGGCGTGGTCCTCCCTAAAAGTTTCCCATTTTAACACCTCTCCCCAGCCTTTCCCCCCTGCTATCCCCCAACTTTAAACACCCACCCCCAACTCAGGCGCCGCCGCCGCTGTCGGGCGCCTCGCGCGTCGTGGTGCTCACGGACGCGGTCACGCTCGAGGAGATTTCGGACGTGGAGGAGTATGACGACATCCTGGAGGACATGCGCGAGGTGCGGTGTTTGGGTGTCTGGCTGTGTGGCTGTGTGGCTGCGTGGCTGTGTGACTGGTCGACGTCAAGAGTGTCTTGGGGGAGGGGGGGGATTGCTGGCGTGCAGGAGTAACAACGACATCCTGGACGACATGCGCGAGGTGCGTTGTTGCGTTGGGTGTGTGGCTGTGTGGCTGGTCGACGTCAAGAGTGTCTTGGGGGAGGGGGTTGGAGGAGATTTATGGCGGATCTTGGTGGAGTATGAAGACCTCCTAGGGGACATGCGCAAGGTGCGGTGTTGGGGGGGTGTTTTGCCTGGTGGTTTTGTCTTTGTCCAGGGCAGCAGCGGCAGGCAGGCAGGACGTTAGCGACCTCAGACGTGGACGAGCTCAACGACGTCCTGGGGGACGTACGCGGGCTGCATTGTCGGCTGTGTGGCTGGTCGACGCCACAGTGTCTTGGGGGAGGGGGGGGGGGATTTCGGGCGAGGAGGAGTATGACGACATCCTGGAGGACATGCGCGCGGTGCGGTGTTTGGCTGTGGCTGTGTGGCTGTGTGGCTGGTCGACGTCAAGAGTGTCTTGGGGGAGGCGGGTGGAGGAGATTTATGGCGGATCTTGGTGGAGTATGAAGGCCTCCTAGGCGACATGCGCAAGGTGCGGTGTTGGGGGGGTGTTTTGCCTGGTGATTCTGTCTTTGTCCAGGGCAGCAGCGGTAGGCAGGTTGGGCGTAAGCGACATGGACGAGTACAAAGACATCCTTGAGGACATGCGCGAGGTGCATGGTTGGGTGTGTGTGGCGGTGTGGCTGGTCGACGCCACAGTCGGGGGGGGGGGCTGAAGGAGCTTTCAGACGGACTTCGGTGGAGTACGAAGACATCCTGTATGAAGGCATCCTGGGGGACATGCGCGAGGTGCGTAGGAGTGGG
Organism: Chlamydomonas sp. UWO 241; assembly: GCA_016618255.1. NCBI lineage: Eukaryota > Viridiplantae > Chlorophyta > Chlorophyceae > Chlamydomonadales > Chlamydomonadaceae > Chlamydomonas > Chlamydomonas priscui. Next base: position 15,804 of record VFSX01000588.1, on the reverse strand, counting down.
CACTCATGTGCCTTGGGGTGAGGATATTTCCCTCCGCAGTAGGGGTGGCAGGGCCGCCCCGCCCGACTCGCCCCTGCAGGCATGGGTTCTCCTACGCTTCCTGAGCTTCAGTTCAGAAGGGCACGGGGGGGCAAGGCACACAGCCAGGCAGCAGGGATCAGCTGGAATACAGGCAAGTACGGCAATTTTCCGCGCAAGGCAACTTGCCCCCCCCCCCCATGTGTCTGGAGCGCGCGTGTGTGTGTGTGTGTGTGTGTTTGCTGGGGGGGGGGGCAAGTAGTGTGATCTCGGACGGTGCGAGTGTGTCACGGGACGGCTCTAGCACTAGCTTATGGTGTCAGGGAGGGGCCCATTAGTGTCACACGCGCTAGGCTACTAGGTCTAGCACTCTTTGCAGTTGGGGCTCCAAGCGCCCTGAACCGTAGTGACACTGCCCCGTGTCAGAGTGGGTGTGTCTGGGGGAGGAAGGGAAAGGGTTGCCCGTGGCCGTCTCGTGCGCAGCGGGCGCGCTTGCTGCGTGTGGAGGGCGCCGGGTGTGGAGGGTGTTGCTGCTGCAGCAGGCGACTGGGTGCGTGTGTGTGAGGGAGGGGGAGAGGAAGAGAGAATACGAGAGAGGGTGGGAGGGAGGGAGGAAGAGAGAGTGGGAGCATATGTGCTCCCTGGCGTACTCTGATCTCGCCCCCGCCGCCCCGATCCGCGCGCGTTTGCAGGAGTGCGCGCGCCACGGCGCGGTCTCCAAGATCCTCATCCCGCGGCCGGTCGATGGCAACGCGGTGCCGGTCGGGCTCGCAAAGGTCATCATCGAGTTTGCCGACATGAGCGGGTCGATCAAGGCGAAGAACGCGATGCACGGACGGCGCTTCGCAGGGCGCACCGTGACGGCGACGTTCCTCAACGAGGACGCGTTCTACGCGGGGCAGTACGACGACTGAGGCGACGAGCGAGGCACTGGCACCTCACACGGGCGCCTATACGGGCACACGCACGCGTAACACGGCGCTCCAGAGGCCCGAGCCCCCCTTGTAGCCTTAACCGTAACCCGTGCGCGTTGAATAACGGTGGTGACATACGGGTCGACGGCCCAGCCAGCGACGCCGTTGCGAGTGGAACCAGGTCGGGTCGCGGCCGTCATCTCCTCTCTGCCGCGGCCCCTGCACTGACCCTGCCCTGTGTGTGCGCGTGTGCTCGGCTGTCAGAGCGCGGTAGAGCAGCGCAGCATCAATGGTCGCTGTCCGCAGACAACTAGTCGAGCAGCAGGCGCATGGCATTTGTACGATCCTCCTGAGCAGCCCATACCAAGTGTTCGCGGCCTGGGCATGCCACCTCCTCCCCGTCCCTCCCCCAGCCCAACGAGTGAGCACAGATGAGTGATGCGCAGGGGAGGGGCGGGGCGGGGGTGCCACAGTGTGCAGGGGCTAGCCCCCTTGTGGGTGACGGCGCAGGCCCACTGGCAGGGCTTGAGCGCTTGGGCTCACCGGAGAGAGGTGCTCGGACCTGGATGAGGGGGGGGGTGAAAGGCTGGGTGAGTACACATGGTTGGGTGAAGGGAGTACATGTACACACAAGAGATTGTGTGGATACAAGGTACAGCATCCAGGGATGGGATGCAGCGTACCGATATTAAACGTCCGGAGCCTCATTTTGAAAAAGATGGATCCAATTAATACACGCGATAGATAGATACCCTGATCAGGCGTGGGCACGAGCATTGACACTGTGACGACACACAACCGCTCTGCCTGCGGTCGCTGTTGAGGCGTGTGTGGAGTCGTTGTGTCGTGCGCACGAACGCATCCGCGGATGCATCCGGAGGTGGATCTCTACTCGCACGCCTTCGCACACCTTGCTGCCATCGTGTGCCATTGAAGTGAGTGCCATATCGAGAGGAGCCAATCGAACGTGAGTGGCGTGGCCACGTCATGCTGTAGCGTGCATGCCCTGTCGCACACATCTGCTCCGCATGCACCCCATGCATGCTGACACCCCATGCATGCGGGCCGAGCCTGCCCAAATGAAGCGTACACCTCCCCCAAGTTCGCTGCATGCAACCCCGACACCTCCTTTGCTGAACTCCGCATGCCCCGAACTTCTGCACGCAGGCCATGTCGCACACACTCTCCATCACCCTCCCGCGAGGACCTGGCTGTGCTGGTGCGCGACCTAGGTGTCACCGCTCATCCAGATCAGCAGAAGAAGGCTCTGGTGGCCCTGGCGAGGATGTCTGGCATTACGACCCCAGACGGCATGGCGAAACTCGCTGCCGCTGGTGCCATCCCGCCCGCCCCTGCCAGGCTGGGGCTGGGGCCTGGATCGGACGCTCGGGTGCAGCAGATTGCAGCACGTGCACTATGGAATCTCCCACGATTGCTGAGCATGTGGGCACCATTGCTGATGCCGGTGCCATCCCTCTGCTGCTGCAGCTACTGGGGCCGGGCTCGGCGGATGGCGTGCCGGCGGCAGCAGCGGAAACACTGGTGCACCTCGAGCTGACGAAGAACGCGGCCGCCACTGCTCCTTCTCCCGGTGCCATTCCGCAAATCATGGGGGCCCTCACAGTAAAGTATGACAATGCGGTCACCATCGCTGCTGCCGGTGCCATCCCTGCACTGTTGCACATGCTGGGGCCTGGCTTTGTCGACGAAGCGAGCGGGCTCGCAATGTGTGCACTGCAGGCACTCGGTGCCAGCAATGCCGGCATCCGCGCGACCGTTGCCGCCGCAGAAGCCAGTGCCAGTGAACAGCTGACGTGTCAGGGGATGACGAGGCAGGGATTTACTGGGGAGCTCGAGAGAGACTGACGCGCCGTTTCAACCGCCCCTGCTCTCCTACACAACACAGCACTCGTGAGCGGCACTGGCGAGCAGCACTGCTCTCCTGAAGCACTTTGATCCTGAAGCTTTACTTTGCTCAGCTTGACGATCGCGAACCGAGGGACGGGGCATTGCCTTCGACATTTGGCACAGACACCGGCCGCCACAACCCCTCACTAAGCACGACCGCTGGTGTACGGATTCCTAGCGATGATTTGACGTAGCATGCTGGCTAGGTCTCGAGGGCGACGCGCTCAAACTGAGAGATGGACAACAACAACAAAAAACGCCACCTACTCGCTAGCTACCTAGTCTGGCTGGAATCCTTCCGATTTCATCGATCGAGGACTGTTGTTGAACCCTCCGGGCCACTCGCTTGCGCCCCCCTCCCCTGGGCCGTTAGGCGGCACGCCACGATGGCAGCGACTCATAATCACGTCAAAACTGGGATGTCTGCGCGGCCGCAAGACGGGAGTAGATGCCGTCGTGTATCCCCACGAGGTCGAGGTGGCTGCCCAGCTCTACGACGCGCCCGTTGTGCACGACCGCGATCTGAGTGGCGCATCGAGTGCGGCTCAGTGTGAGCGTGTGCGCATGCGCGTCTGTGGGTGTGCCAGTGTTTGTGTGTCAACAGCTCGTGCACGCGTGGATGGGAGGAAGGCGACTGGTGTGTGTGCATGTATGTGTGTGTGTGCTTGGGGCCGGGCACCCGCACCTGCGCCGCGCCCTGCACCGTCAACAGCTTGTGCGCGACGACGACCGACGTGCGGCCGGACAGCACGCGGTCGAGTGCGACTTGGACCTCGCGCTCGCTCACGGCGTCGAGCGCGGACGTCGCCTCGTCGAGCAGCATGACCGCCGGCGCGCGCAGCACGGCGCTGCGGGCGTGTGCGTGTGTGGGGTTCGAGTTTACCGTCTGTCGGACGCCTATGTTGGCGTGTTGTACCTTGTGTGTGTGTGTGTTTGTGTGTGTGTGTGTGCGCGCGCGCATGCACGCGTGGGTGCGCGTCAGCTACCTTCCTCTCTCAAGCAACCCTGGTAGGCTGGCGCGCTGCGTGGCCTTGCGGGCTCTCCTAGTAGAGCCCTCCTAGACGCGTAGTCTAGCCCTTAACGCACGCCTCGGGGTCGCGTACGTGTTAAACCTGTGAACCCTCTCCAACAACCACGGAGAGGGTGGGGCGGCCACACTGGACAGGCAGTCGCAAACCTCAACCCTCCCCCCGCCTCCTTCCTCTCCCGCCCCCTTCCCTCACCGCGCGATTGCGATGCGCTGCTTCTGGCCGCCGCTCAGCTGGATGCCGCGCGGGCCAATGTACGTGTCATACCCCTGCGGCAGCTCAGAGACAAAGCAGTGCGCGTTGGCCGCCGTCGCGGCGCCCACCACCTCTTCCAGCGTCGCACCTGCGAGTGGTGCGTGCGCGTGCGTCAGGGGTCCCCTTGGAGGCTTCCAGGCTTCCGTCGGTGTTCCTGGAGAGGGCCGCCCGGACGCTCCGGGTTTCCGGCAGAGCTTCCCGTGCGCTCTGCGAGCTGACATACGTTTCCGGCGGCTGCGCCCCCAGAACCCCGGTTCTCGTCCGGCTTTTCCAAACTCCCCCCTTGCTCCCGATCGGCAAACCGTCCTTTTGGGCCGTCTCCTCATCGGAATCCGATCGGCTAGGAATACCCTAGTGTGCGTGTCTGAGCGTGCACGCGCGTGTGGGAGTGTGTGGACGTGTGTCCCGAGGGTGGCGATATGCCGTGTGCCCGCTCGCACACACACACACGCACACAGCTCCGTCAACAACGGTGCGACCGACGTGTGAAACGTCGCACACTCACCCGGCCTGCTGTACCGAATGTTCTCCGCCACCAACAACCAGAAAGAGAGAGAGAGAGAGAGAGAGAGAGGGAGTGCGTCCGAGTGTGCGTTGCATCGTGTGCACGTGCGTGTGGCACAGCTCGCTTCTCCGGCAACAAAGGTGCGACCGACGTGTGAAACGTCGCACACTCACCCGGCCTGCTGTACCGAATGTTCTCCGCCACCGTCGCCGCAAAAAGCAGCGGCTCCTGCTGCACGAGCGCAAATTGCGAGCGCACCCACGCGAGCTGCACGCACGTGGCGGGCGCGCGTTCGTGTGTGCGTGTGTGTGGGTGCACACACGCGCGTGTGTGTGTGAGAGAGAGAGAGAGAGAGAGAGAGAGAGAGAGAGAGAGAGAGTGAGGAGAAAATGAGAGCGTGAGAGAGGCAGAGAGAATCGCGCCGCCCTCGAGCCCAAACCTCCACGCCGGCCGCGCGCGCACGCACACCCACACCCACGCACACCCACACAGCCACACACACCCGCCCAACCACATTCACAACGCCAGAGGCGGCGCCTCAGGCGTCGCATTCACTTGCGCGGATCAGGCGGGGCGTCAGGCGCTCCGACCGCCCGAGGCGCGCCCACAATCACCCTAAACGTCATCCCGACCGCCTCAGGCGCCCCTGACCGCCTCAGGCGCCACCCCGACCGCCTCAGGCGCTGCCCCGACCGCCTGAGGCTCACCCCCGACCGCCCCAGACGTCATGACCGCATGCACTTGCTCGGGTCAGACGATGGGATCTTGGTAGGGCCGCACGCGCACACCTGCATGCCAGACAGGTCGCGGCCGTCGAGGCGCACGCAGCCGCGCAGGGGCTCGTAGAAGCGCAAGATCAGCGCGACGACGGTCGACTTGCCGCTGCCGCTCTCGCCCACCAGGGCGGTCATTTTGCCTGCGTGCGTGGCATTGTGTGCGTGGCATTGCGTGCGTGCGTGCACGTGCGCGGTCGATGTCACGCCCTGTTGGACGCCGATGGTGGCGTGTTCGACGTGAGTGTGCGTGCGTGGCATTGTGTGCGTGGCATTGCGTGCGTGCGTGCACGTGCGCGGTCGATGTCACGCCCTGTTGGGCGCCGATGGTGGCGTGTTCGACGTGAGTGTGCGTGCGTGCGTGGCATTGCGTGCGTGCGTGCGCGTGTGCGGTCGATTCCACGCCCTGTTGGGCGCCGATGGTGGCGTGTTCGACGTGAGTGTGCGTGTGCGTGCGTGTGTGTGTGTGCGTGGGATCAGCGGGGGAAGGGCGGTGCGGTGCGGTGCGTACGTGCATGCCTTTCTGCTGAAGCCGTTCTACTAGGGCTCACTGAGTCTGATTAGGACGAGGCAAAGAGACGAGACGAGAGGCTCAACGACACCAGATTTTTACTTCTCTGTCGATTGGTCTCTCGCTCGACAGGACAGTGGCACACCCACCCGCGGGCATTTCTAAACAGCGGTGCGGTGAATTGCGTACGTGCATGCCATGGCGCACCCACCCGCGGGCATGTCTAAACAGAATCCGCTGAACACGAGCGCGTCTGGCCGCGTGGGGTACGCAAAGTTGACGGCATCAAACTCGATGTGGCCCTCGAGCGGCGACGACCCGGGCGAGCCGATGGTCACGTCGACCTGGCGGGTGTCCGGGTGGTGCTGTTGTTGTTGCTGGGTTGTTGTTGGGTGATTGTTTGTCGCGTGGTTGTTGTCGTTGGGTGCTTGGGCCGACGGTTGTTGGGCCGATGGTTGTTGGTGTTTGTTGGCGGGTGGGTGCTGTGTGGTTTGTGTCGTTGCGCCGTTGGGATGCTGGGTTGTTGGGAGGTTGTTGTTGTTGTTGTTGTTGGGTTGTTGGGATGATGGGTTGTTGGGCGCGGGTGTTGGTGGTTGTCATTGGGTGGCTGTTGGGCTGGTGTTGCTGTTGGATTGTTGGGCTGATGGTTATTGGGGCGTGATTGTCGGGTTGTTTGTGGGTTGTTTGTCTGGTGGTTCTTGTCGTTGGGTGGTTGGGCCGATGGGCCGCTGAGTCGTGGTTGTTGGGTTGCTTGTGGGTTGTTTGTCGCGTGGTTGACGTTGTTGGGTGGTTGGGGCGATGGGTTGTTGGGTTGTAGTTGTTGGTGGTTGTTGGTGGTTGTTGGTGGGTGGGTGCTGTGTGGTTGTTGGTGGGTGGTTGAGCACACACTCGCGCCCATACCCCACCTTTGGTTGCCTCCTCAGGATCGGGAAGATGCGCTGCACCGCGCCAGATGCCTTGGCCAGGTATGGGAAGTCCATCTGCGCCTGCGCGACGCCCGTGACCGCAAAGATGATGGTCAGCAGGCACTTGAGCACGTCGTCGGACGAGTCGCGGCCGCTCGAGACCTCGTTGCCCGCAAACCACACGACAAACGCCATCACAAGGTACAGCGCGAGCTGCGAGTAGCTGAGCCACAAGCCGGAGATCAGCGCCGTGCGCTTGCCGGCGCCCACGCTCACAGCCAGCTCCGTCTCGTACCACCACTCCATGTACGCCTCGAGTCCGTACGACGCGACCACGCGCACGCTGCCGATGCAACCACTTGCGACGTCGTCCGCGCTGTCAGCCTTGGCCTTACCAGACCCAAACAGCACGGCCTGGGGTGCACGTGTGTGTGCGTGTGCACGCGTGTGCGTGTGCGCGTGTGAGCGTGTGCTGAATGTGCGCGCGTGTGTGCATGTGTGTGTGTGTGTGTGCACGTGCGTGTGCCACGCCCACCTAGGGGGGCCCTCCTTTGCACCAGCACCTGCGGGGAACCTAGCCTCGCACGCCCCTGCAAGGGCGTGCGCTGGCAGGGCCCACGCCCCCCGCCCCCGCCCCCCCCCCCCTTTGTACCCCACGGTGCGTATGTGAACCCCGACTATGTGTGGGTGTGTGTGCGCGCGTGCTCGTGCGCGTGCGCGTGTGTTTGTGCGCGTACGCATATGTGAGTGACTGCGCGCGCACCTGGTACATCGCCCCTCCGATCAGGAGGATGGGGATGCAGCCGATCACCACCAGCGCGTAGCGCCAGTCGAACACGAGCCCAATCACGATCCCCAGCACCAGGGCGGCGCTGTACTCTGCGAGCACCCCGAGCACGTCGCCCACCGCGCCGCGCACGTACGAGCAGTCGGTCGACAGGATGGAGACAAGCACGCCGCTGCTGTGCGCCTGGAAGTCAAACCACCCAATCTCCTGCGACAGGATGCTCGACAGCAGCAGCACGCGCAGGCGCACCTGGCGGAGGGAGGGGGAGGGAGTGTGAGGGAGAGGGAGAATCTCCAGTGATTTCCTGTTCGGCGTTCGGAGCTGGATGTGGGGGCCACGGAGCTGGATTTTCAGTCGAATTTATCCACAGTCCCCATACCTTGGTCGAATCACCCTTTTTGGCCGGACGATGTGATTGCGCCGTGCTCCCGCAACGACCGTCTACGCCGCTTTGCACACGTCTGATTAATACCTATGGCGTCCAATCGCCGCCCCTAACATGGGGGCAGCCGGCTCCGGGGGCGCTGCTGGCGAGGGGGGCGGTGTGAGGGTGGTCGAGACACCCAGTCACCCCCCAGCGGCTCCGCCGTCGCTGAAAATCGGTGGGCATACCAGTACCATCCCAATCGCGTCCAGAGCGTCGGTTGGGGCCGTGGGGCGCGACAGGCCCCCATGCATGGCGTGTCGACCCCCATGCACCCATGCACGGCGCACTCAACGCGGTGGCCTTGCCCAACTTTTCTGACCGCGCCGCCGCGGCGCCCTGCATGAAACATTATATAACAACGATGGATGCAATAAAACAAGGGGCGGATATAAAGGATTGTGCCCTGGCCACTTAGGTCCGTTTCAAGGGGAGCTGCGACTCCAGGGCACAATCGGTGATATCCGCCCCTAGTTTTATTACGTCAGTCGATGCTATATAATGTTTCTTGCAGGGCGCCGCGGCGGCGGGGTCAGAAAAGTTGGGGAAGGACCTAGTTTCCGCCCAGGCGTCAGCCACGATGTCGGTGTTGCGCGGCAACCGATAGACACCCCAGGGCCAGCCCACGCGTTCACGACGCAGCACAGAGCTCATCGTAACTACTGCTAGGCATTCCCTCTCGTCGATCGTCCCGCGTGTCGACCAGGGGCTGCGGAGCAACCCCTGCACGATCCACCCAAACACACACCTCCGAGATGCTCCAGCAAGCCCCCCAGCCTCTGTTTGGGGGCATGCAGCGCATGTGGGGGTCAAGTACTAGACTTTTACAGCTAGAGGGAGGCTTCGGAGTAGGTCCATGGACACCTCGGCACCATGCACATTCAAGTATTGGCACCCCCCCAAATGCGGCTGCGCCCACTCCCCGGGGCCTCTGGCAAGCTCTATATATCGCATGAAGTCCATATACGTCGAGCCAGGGTCCGGAGAGAGCTCCGGTGCGCGGGCAGGTGCCCTCTACCCCCAGCTGTCATTCCCAACACCTGCTCCTGCGCCCCACGGGCATGCCCGCCCCACCGCGACGCGCGGGATCGATAGCCGGGTATACTGGCTACACGCAGGTCGAGAATTCAGCCAAAACGGCCCAGTACACAGTGAGAAATCACATCGTCCGTGTGGTGATGGGGGTCTCTAGTGGGGAGGGGGGGTAGTACCATACTTATGGGGACTGTGAAATTTATCCAGGAGATTAACTAAAAGTCATGAAAGGGAAATCACTGGAGAACACAGGATTGAGTGGGTGGGTGAGCCGTCGTCGACGAAAGAGCAACACAATGGGAGCGCCTAGACCCTGAGTAAAAGCACAAGACACGGAAAGGCTACAGGTGGGTGAAGTGCGGGAATTTCGCCCCGAAAAGTGTGAAAGGTTTCCGCAAAAAGGGGCAACTCGGCGCCTTCGCTCAAATGCTGCCAGCAGCAGCTGCCAGCAGCAGCGCACACACTCACGCTAAAAAAACAAGCACACAAACGCACACGTGTGCACGCACCGCGAGTGCTGCGCCCATCGTCCCAAACGCCCAATGCATCAGCACAGACGAGGCCAGCACGCCGACCGCCAGCACGAAGAACATCCAGCAAATGAACGAGGTGCGCGACTTGGCATACGACTGCATGTGTGTGTGTGTGTGTGTGTGTGTGTGTGTGGTCGATTTTACAGTCCGTCGGACGCCTTTGATGGCATTAGACTGGCATACAACCCTAGGAAAGAGGCCGGCAACTGTCAAAATTAGACCCCTAGCATACCATCCACCGTCATGATTGCTGTGCACGCGGTGTATTTGTGTGTGTGTGTGTGTGTGTGTGAGAGTGCATGTGGGGGGAATGGCGTACCGTAGTGTGACAATGGCCGCCGCGTAAAATGCAACACGATGCGTGCGCGCGTGCGTGCATACGCTTGTGCACACGTGTGGAGGCGCGCCCGAGGCCCTTCCAAAATCTCAACGTCTGATCCGCGCAAGTGAATGCGGTCATAACGTATGAGACGATCGTGTGTGCGCCTCAGGCGGCGCCTCAGGCGGTTGGAGCGCCTGAGGCGCCGCCTGATCCGCGCAAGTGAATGGGACGCCTGAGGCACCGCCTCAGGCATTTTCAATGTGGTAGGACGGGCGCACCTCTTCAGCTCCGTAGTACAGCGTGATGATGGTGGAGAAGAGGATGGCCATGGCAGGCTGCGTCCCGCCCACCACGGTCGCGCCGAGCACGCCCAGAACAGCGTAGGGCAGCTCGGGTCGGTTGTATGGGATGAGAGTGAGGAGGCCGACCTGCACGTGCATGTTTATGCGTGCGCGAGTGTGTGTGTGTGTGTGTGTGTGTGTGTGCACGCGTGTGCTGCTGGGCGGAGTCGACGTGTGCACGCTCGACCAGGCGCCGTCTCGCATGCAGGCGCGTGTGTGTGTGTGCGTGATTGATTACAAAGTACGTTTGACACCTTTGATGGCGTGTACAGACCCTAGGAAGGCGAGCTGTCCAGACCCCTAGCATGCCATCTGCCATCATGATTGCTGTGCATGCGGCAGTGATGTCCTTAGCGCCCCCGCAAACCTTGCTGCGGGGGCGAAACGGGAAGTTCGGGGGAAAAGTGTGAGGCCGAAGCGCAACAAAAACGCGCTGAAAAGTGGGAAAATCAGCAATTTCACACTTTTTCCAAAAATCGCCTCCCGCTGGAGTAATTCAGCAGATTCCCTCCAATGTTGCGGGAGCAAACAGAACACTCTCGGATTCCTCAAGGACACCACTGGCACGCGGTGCATGTCTCAGAGGCAGCAGGCAACAAGGAAGTCGGCCATCTCCTGCCAGAACCGGGGGGTGCGTGTGCGTGCGCATGTTGGGGAGGAGGAGCACTGACCATTTTAAGTGCGCGTTGCGGCGACTAAGCAGCTGATGCACTACTGCAGCTGTCCTTTGAACAAACACACCGCCAGCCGCAACCGAGCGATGGCGTGAGTCCACTGGCTGCCCCCCCCCCACACACACACACGTGCCTACGCCCGCCCACCCGCCATCGCCCACCTCCCCCTCCACACCTATTTTTGGGGGGCGGAACGTTTTACACGAAACCTTAACCCGACAGAGTGACAGAGTGACATGTTGAGGACAGGCCGAGGCCGGGACCCACACATTGCCCACCGCCCACCTTTTCCTGCGTGGCCTCGTCACTAGGGCCCTCATATAGCTCGAGCGCGGTGAGCCGCTTGCCCTCAGTGCCGTCGGGCTGCAGCGGCGAAGCCAGGGGGGGCACGGCGCCGGGTTCGGCGGGTGGCACGGGCAGGTAGTAGCGCGTGGGGCTGTAGCGCGTGGGCAGGTGCATCGACTCGGACGAGGAGAACAAGGCGTGGTGGTGGAGCTCAGCGGCAGCAGAGGTGGTGGCTGCGCGGGGCATCGACTGGTGGCGGTGGTTGGCCCACGCGTTGGCGGCCGAGGGGACCGGCAGGCCGCGGCGCAGGGTGTCGGCGGACTGGAGGAAGCTGCCGCTGCCTGTGTGGGTGTGCGCGTGCGGGGGGAGGAAGGGAGGGGGGGGTGTTGTGTTGTGTGCCGTGTGAGTGTGTGCGTGCAGGGGGAGGGGGGGGGGTGCATCATGTGTGTGCATGCGTGCTCGTGTGTGTGCATGCGTGCTCGTGTGTGCTCGTGTGTGTGTGTGTATGTGTGTGTGTGTGTGTGTGTGCGTGTGTGTGTGTGTGTTTGTGTGTGTGTGCGGGTGCATCAACGCACCAAGGATGCGTGGCTACGGTCAACAGGCGCACGCGCGCGCCCACTGTAGCAAACAGGACGAAAGGAACTAGTTGCATCGGTGACCGTATGACAGCCCATGTACCCAGGCACACACAAGTACACAGCACACACACGTACACAGCACACACAAGTACACAGCACACACAAGTACACAGCACACACAAGGCGAGCCAAGCCGTTCGCGACACTCACTCGCGGTGACGACCGAGTGGACGGAGCGCATGACCGCGAGCGACATGTCCGCCGCCATGGCGTGCGCGCCGAACGCGGGCGCTTGAGGGGGCGGCCCGTACGGGGAGTCGGAGCTGCGGCGGGAGCGGGCCAGCCCCGAGGAGTCTGCGCTGCGGCGGGGACGGGCCTGCCCCGAGGAGTCGGCGCTGCGGCGGGGCGGTTCGAGCCCCAAGAATTCTGCGCTGCGGCGGAGCGGGGGCAACCCCCCAGAGGAGGGCGCCGGCGCGCTGCCGCGGGCGGCAAACGCCGCGCTGAAGCGCGACGGCACGCGCAAGGGCGACGTCAGCACGGGCGTGAACGCTGGCGCGGCTCGGCACGGCGGCGCAGGGGTGGCGCGGTCGCGGGAGGAGGGGCCCGCCTGGGCGTGCGCGTGCGCGTTGTGGAGCAGCCGGCTGCCCATTGAGACCGAGGCGCGGAGCGGTTGCGCGACGCGGGCGCCCGGGCCGTCGGTGCTCGCGACGCGGAAGCCGTTGCCGCCGGGAGGCGGCGGTGGCGAAGAGAGGCTCGTCGACGGTGCGCCGTCGAGGCGCGGCGCCGCCGATTCCGCGGACGCCGCCGCGTCGCGCGCGCTGCTCTCCTCGCACACCATCGACAGCTCGAGGCGCTGCGGGGCTGGCGGCGCGTCGCAGCCCGCGCCCGCCCACGGCACCGCGACACGCGGCGCGCAGCCCCTACGCGGCTGCCCGGCCGCTGCCTCGTCCCCTGCACCGCCGCCCCTCGTCGCCGCCCCCAGCCCCCCCTCGCTGCCCCCGCTTGGAGTCTTTTCCAGCACGACCCCGTTGTGGAACGATTCATCGGACATGGCCCGTGTTCGTCCCGAGGTGTCCTGGGTGTCGGGTCCCGTGTAGTGCTCCGGCTCTGGCACAAGGTTGTCCGAGGGCGCGCCTGCTGCTCGCTGCAAGCGGACCAACGCGGCGTATGTGCCTGCATACAAATGAACGACGTGTGTGTGTATGTGTGTGTGTGTGTGTGTGTGTGTGTGGAGGGTCTTTGGTAGGCTGTCCGAGGGCGCGCCCGCCGCCCGCTACAGGCGGACCAACGCGGCGTATGTGCCTACGGACACATGAGCAACGTGTGTATGTGTGTGTGTGTGTGTGTGTGTGTGTGTGTGTGTGGAGGGTCTGTGGTAGGCTGTCCGAGGGCGCGCCCGCCGCCCGCTACAGGCGGACCAACGCGGCGTATGTGCCTACGGACACATGAGCAACGTGTGTATGTGTGTGTGTGTGTGTGTGTGTGTGTGTGTGTGTGTGTGGAGGGTC
>VFSX01000331.1:189371-197027 GCA_016618255.1 Chlamydomonas sp. UWO 241 | reverse complement strand
CAGCCGCCTGGCCTGAGCGCCGGCTGAATGCGCGCCGGGCGAGGGCAGGCACCACTGCCGCGAGGGCGGGCGGGCAAGGCAAAAACAACTCCGTACAATTAAAAAAATGCACTTAAAAAGGAATACCTGCGGCGACGTGCAGCCGCCTGGCCTGAGCGCCGGCCGAAAGCGCGCCGGGCGCGGGCAGGCACCACTGCCGCGAGGGCGGGCGGGCAAGGCAAAAACAACTCCGTACAATTAAAAAAATGCACTTAAAAAGCAATACCTGCGGCGACGTGCAGCCGCCTGGCCTGAGCGCCGGCCGAAAGCGCGCCGGGCGCAGGCAGGCACCACTGCCACGCGGGCGGGCGGGCGGGGCAATAAAACCCCATACAATTAAAAAAATGCACTTAAAAGGAATACCTGCGGCGACGTGCAGCCGCCTGGCCTGAGCGCCGGCTGAATGCACGCCGGGCGAGGGCAGGAACCACTGCCGCGAGGGCGGGCGGGCAAGGCAAAAACAACTCCGTACAATTAAAAAAATGCACTTAAAAAGCAATACCTGCGGCGACGTGCAGCCGCCTGGCCTGAGCGCCGGCCGAAAGCGCGCCGGGCGCGGTCAGGCACCACTGCCACGCGGGCGGGCGGGCGGGGCAATAAAAACTCCATACAATTAAAAAAATACACTTAAAAGGAATACCTGCGGCGACGTGCAGCCGCCTGGCCTGAGCGCCGGCTGAATGCGCGCCGGGCGAGGGCAGGCACCACTGCCGCGAGGGCGGGCGGGCAAGGCAAAAACAACTCCGTACAATTAAAAAAATGCACTTAAAAAGCAATACCTGCGGCGACGTGCAGCCGCCTGGCCTGAGCGCCGGCTGAATGCGCGCCGGGCGAGGGCAGGCACCACTGCCGCGAGGGCGGGCGGGCAAGGCAAAAACAACTCCGTACAATTAAAAAAATGCACTTAAAAAGCAATACCTGCGGCGACGTGCAGCCGCCTGGCCTGAGCGCCGGCCGAAAGCGCGCCGGGCGCGGGCAGGCACCACTGCCACGCGGGCGGGCGGGCGGGGCAATAAAAACTCCATACAATTAAAAAAATGCACTTAAAAAGCAATACCTGCGGCGACGTGCAGCCGCCTGGCCTGAGCACCGGCTGAATGCGCGCCGGGCGCGGGCAGGCACCACTGCCAGGCAGGCGGGCGGGCGGGGCAAAACAAACTCCGTACAGTAAAAAAATGCACTTAAAAAGCAATACCTGCGGCGACGTGCAGCCGCCTGGCCTGAGCACCGGCTGAATGCGCGCCGGGCGCGGGCAGGCACCACTGCCAGGCAGGCGGGCGGGCGGGGCAAAACAAACTCCGTACAGTAAAAAAATGCACTTAAAAAGCAATACCTGCGGCGACGTGCAGCCGCCTGGCCTGAGCACCGGCTGAATGCGCGCCGGGCGAGGGCAGGCACCACTGCCGCGAGGGCGGGCGGGCGGGACAAAACAAACTCCGTACAGTAAAAAAATGCACTTAAAAAGCAATACCTGCGGCGACGTGCAGCCGCCTGGCCTGAGCGCCGGCTGAATGCGCGCCGGGCGAGGGCAGGCACCACTGCCGCGAGGGCGGGCGGGCAAGGCAAAAACAACTCCGTACAATTAAAAAATGCACTTAAAAAGCAATACCTGCGGCGACGTGCAGCCGCCTGGCCTGAGCGCCGGCCGAAAGCGCGCCGGGCGCGGTCAGGCACCACTGCCACGCGGGCGGGCGGGCGGGGCAATAAAAACTCCATACAATTAAAAAAATGCACTTAAAAGGAATACCTGCGGCGACGTGCAGCCGCCTGGCCTGAGCGCCGGCTGAATGCGCGCCGGGCGAGGGCAGGCACCACTGCCGCGAGGGCGGGCGGGCAAGGCAAAAACAACTCCGTACAATTAAAAAAATGCACTTAAAAAGCAATACCTGCGGCGACGTGCAGCCGCCTGGCCTGAGCGCCGGCCGAAAGCGCGCCGGGCGCGGGCAGGCACCACTGCCACGCGGGCGGGCGGGCAAGGCAAAAACAACTCCGTACAATTAAAAAAAATGCACTTAAAAGGAATACCTGCGGCGACGTGCAGCCGCCTGGCCTGAGCGCCGGCTGAATGCGCGCCGGGCGAGGGCAGGCACCACTGCCGCGAGGGCGGGCGGGCACGGCAAAAACAACTCCGTACAATTAAAAAAATGCACTTAAAAAGCAATACCTGCGGCGACGTGCAGCCGCCTGGCCTGAGCGCCGGCCGAATGCGCGCCGGGCGAGGGCAGGCACCACTGCCGCGAGGGCGGGCGGGCAAGGCAAAAACAACTCCGTACAATTAAAAAAATGCACTTAAAAAGCAATACCTACGGCGACGTGCAGCCGCCTGGCCTGAGCACCGGCTGAATGCGCGCCGGGCGCGGGCAGGCACCACTGCCAGGCAGGCGGGCGGGCGGGACAAAACAAACTCCGTACAGTAAAAAAATGCACTTAAAAAGCAATACCTGCGGCGACGTGCAGCCGCCTGGCCTGAGCGCCGGCCGAAAGCGCGCCGGGTGCGGGCAGGCACCACTGCCACGCGGGCGGGCGGGCAAGGCAAAAACAACTCCGTACAATTAAAAAAATGCACTTAAAAAGCAATACCTGCGGCGATGTGCAGCCGCCTGGCCTGAGCGCCGGCCGAAAGCGCGCCGGGCGCGGGCAGGCACCACTGCCACGCGGGCGGGCGGGCAGGGCAATAAAAACTCCATACAATTAAAAAAATGCACTTAAAAGGAATACCTGCGGCGACGTGCAGCCGCCTGGCCTGAGCGCCGGCTGAATGCGCGCCGGGCGAGGGCAGGCACCACTGCCGCGAGGGCGGGCGGGCAAGGCAAAAACAACTCCGTACAATTCAAAAAATGCACTTAAAAAGCAATACCTGCGGCGACGTGCAGCCGCCTGGCCTGAGCGCCGGCCGAAAGCGCGCCGGGCGCGGGCAGGCACCACTGCCACGCGGGCGGGCGGGCGGGGCAATAAAAACTCCATACAATTAAAAAAATGCACTTAAAAGGAATACCTGCGGCGACGTGCAGCCGCCTGGCCTGAGCGCCGGCTGAATGCGCGCCGGGCGAGGGCAGGCACCACTGCCGCGAGGGCGGGCGGGCACGGCAAAAACAACTCCGTACAATTAAAAAAATGCACTTAAAAAGCAATACCTGCGGCGACGTGCAGCCGCCTGGCCTGAGCGCCGGCCGAAAGCGCGCCGGGCGCGGGCAGGCACCACTGCCACGCGGGCGGGCGGGCAAGGCAATAAAAACTCCATACAATTAAAAAAATGCACTTAAAAAGCAATACCTGCGGCGACGTGCAGCCGCCTGGCCTGACGCCGGCCGAAAGCGCGCCGGGCGCGGGCAGGCACCACTGCCACGCGGGCGGGCGGGCGGGGCAATAAAAACTCCATACAATTAAAAAAATGCACTTAAAAGGAATACCTGCGGCGACGTGCAGCCGCCTGGCCTGAGCGCCGGCTGAATGCGCGCCGGGCGAGGGCAGGCACCACTGCCGCGAGGGCGGGCGGGCACGGCAAAAACAACTCCGTACAATTAAAAAAATGCACTTAAAAAGCAATACCTGCGGCGACGTGCAGCCGCCTGGCCTGAGCGCCGGCCGAAAGCGCGCCGGGCGCGGGCAGGCACCACTGCCACGCGGGCGGGCGGGCAAGGCAATAAAAACTCCATACAATTAAAAAAATGCACTTAAAAAGCAATACCTGCGGCGACGTGCAGCCGCCTGGCCTGAGCGCCGGCCGAAAGCGCGCCGGGCGCAGGCAGGCACCACTGCCACGCGGGCGGGCGGGCGGGGCAATAAAACCCCATACAATTAAAAAAATGCACTTAAAAGGAATACCTGCGGCGACGTGCAGCCGCCTGGCCTGAGCGCCGGCTGAATGCGCGCCGGGCGAGGGCAGGCACCACTGCCGCGAGGGCGGGCGGGCAAGGCAAAAACAACTCCGTACAATTAAAAAAATGCACTTAAAAAGCAATACCTGCGGCAACGTGCAGCCGCCTGGCCTGAGCGCCGGCCGAAAGCGCGCCGGGCGCGGGCAGGCACCACTGCCACGCGGGCGGGCGGGCGGGGCAATAAAAACTCCATACAATTAAAAAAATGCACTTAAAAGGAATACCTGCGGCGACGTGCAGCCGCCTGGCCTGAGCGCCGGCCGAATGCGCGCCGGGCGAGGGCAGGCACCACTGCCGCGAGGGCGGGCGGGCAAGGCAAAAACAACTCCGTACAATTAAAAAAATGCACTTAAAAAGCAATACCTGCGGCGACGTGCAGCCGCCTGGCCTGAGCGCCGGCCGAAAGCGCGCCGGGCGCGGGCAGGCACCACTGCCACGCGGGCGGGCGGGCGGGGCAAAAACAACTCCGTACAATTAAAAAAATGCACTTAAAAAGCAATACCTGCGGCGACGTGCAGCCGCCTGGCCTGAGCGCCGGCCGAAAGCGCGCCGGGCGCGGGCAGGCACCACTGCCACGCGGGCGGGCGGGCGGGGCAATAAAAACTCCATACAATTAAAAAAATGCACTTAAAAGGAATACCTGCGGCGACGTGCAGCCGCCTGGCCTGAGCGCCGGCTGAATGCGCGCCGGGCGAGGGCAGGCACCACTGCCGCGAGGGCGGGCGGGCAAGGCAAAAACAACTCCGTACAATTAAAAAAATGCACTTAAAAAGCAATACCTACGGCGACGTGCAGCCGCCTGGCCTGAGCACCGGCTGAATGCGCGCCGGGCGCGGGCAGGCACCACTGCCAGGCAGGCGGGCGGGCGGGGCAAAACAAACTCCGTACAGTAAAAAAATGCACTTAAAAAGCAATACCTGCGGCGACGTGCAGCCGCCTGGCCTGAGCGCCGGCTGAATGCGCGCCGGGCGAGGGCAGGCACCACTGCCGCGAGGGCGGGCGGGCAAGGCAAAAACAACTCCGTACAATTAAAAAAATGCACTTAAAAAGCAATACCTACGGCGACGTGCAGCCGCCTGGCCTGAGCACCGGCCGAAAGCGCGCCGGGCGCAGGCAGGCACCACTGCCACGCGGGCGGGCGGGCGGGGCAATAAAACCCCATACAATTAAAAAAATGCACTTAAAAGGAATACCTGCGGCGACGTGCAGCCGCCTGGCCTGAGCGCCGGCTGAATGCGCGCCGGGCGAGGGCAGGCACCACTGCCGCGAGGGCGGGCGGGCAAGGCAAAAACAACTCCGTACAATTAAAAAAATGCACTTAAAAAGCAATACCGCGCGACGGCAGCCGCCTGGCCTAGCGCCGCGAAAGCGCGCCGGGCGCGGGCAGGCACCACTGCACGCGGGGGTGCGGGCAAAAAAACTCCAACAGTAAAAAAATGCACTAAAAAGCAATCCTGCGGCGACGTGCAGCCGCCTGGCTGAGCGCCGGCCGAAAGCGCGCCGGGCGCGGGCAGGCACCACTGCCACGCGGGCGGGCGGGCGGGGCAATAAAAACTCCATACAATTAAAAAAATGCACTTAAAAGGAATACCTGCGGCGACGTGCAGCCGCCTGGCCTGAGCGCCGGCTGAATGCGCGCCGGGCGAGGGCAGGCACCACTGCCGCGAGGGCGGGCGGGCAAGGCAAAAACAACTCCGTACAATTAAAAAAATGCACTTAAAAAGCAATACCTACGGCGACGTGCAGCCGCCTGGCCTGAGCACCGGCTGAATGCGCGCCGGGCGCGGGCAGGCACCACTGCCAGGCAGGCGGGCGGGCGGGACAAAACAAACTCTGTACAGTAAAAAAATGCACTTAAAAAGCAATACCTGCGGCGACGTGCAGCCGCCTGGCCTGAGCGCCGGCTGAATGCGCGCCGGGCGAGGGCAGGCACCACTGCCGCGAGGGCGGGCGGGCAAGGCAAAAACAACTCCGTACAATTCAAAAAATGCACTTAAAAAGCAATACCTGCGGCGACGTGCAGCCGCCTGGCCTGATCGCCGGCCGAAAGCGCGCCGGGCGCGGGCAGGCACCACTGCCACGCGGGCGGGCGGGCAAGGCAAAAACAACTCCGTACAATTAAAAAAATGCACTTAAAAAGCAATACCTGCGGCGACGTGCAGCCGCCTGGCCTGAGCGCCGGCCGAAAGCGCGCCGGGCGCGGGCAGGCACCACTGCCACGCGGGCGGGCGGGCGGGGCAATAAAAACTCCATACAATTAAAAAAATGCACTTAAAAGGAATACCTGCGGCGACGTGCAGCCGCCTGGCCTGAGCGCCGGCTGAATGCGCGCCGGGCGAGGGCAGGCACCACTGCCGCGAGGGCGGGCGGGCAAGGCAAAAACAACTCCGTACAATTAAAAAAATGCACTTAAAAAGCAATACCTACGGCGACGTGCAGCCGCCTGGCCTGAGCACCGGCTGAATGCGCGCCGGGCGCGGGCAGGCACCACTGCCAGGCAGGCGGGCGGGCGGGACAAAACAAACTCTGTACAGTAAAAAAATGCACTTAAAAAGCAATACCTGCGGCGACGTGCAGCCGCCTGGCCTGAGCGCCGGCTGAATGCGCGCCGGGCGAGGGCAGGCACCACTGCCGCGAGGGCGGGCGGGCAAGGCAAAAACAACTCCGTACAATTAAAAAAATGCACTTAAAAAGCAATACCTGCGGCGACGTGCAGCCGCCTGGCCTGAGCGCCGGCCGAAAGCGCGCCGGGCGCGGGCAGGCACCACTGCCACGCGGGCGGGCGGGCAAGGCAATAAAAACTCCATACAATTAAAAAAATGCACTTAAAAAGCAATACCTGCGGCGACGTGCAGCCGCCTGGCCTGAGCGCCGGCCGAAAGCGCGCCGGGCGCAGGCAGGCACCACTGCCACGCGGGCGGGCGGGCGGGGCAATAAAAACTCCATACAATTAAAAAAATGCACTTAAAAGGAATACCTGCGGCGACGTGCAGCCGCCTGGCCTGAGCGCCGGCTGAATGCGCGCCGGGCGAGGGCAGGCACCACTGCCGCGAGGGCGGGCGGGCAAGGCAAAAACAACTCCGTACAATTCAAAAAAATGCACTTAAAAAGCAATACCTGCGGCGACGTGCAGCCGCCTGGCCTGATCGCCGGCCGAAAGCGCGCCGGGCGCGGGCAGGCACCACTGCCACGCGGGCGGGCGGGCAAGGCAAAAACAACTCCGTACAATTAAAAAAATGCACTTAAAAAGCAATACCTGCGGCGATGTGCAGCCGCCTGGCCTGAGCGCCGGCCGAAAGCGCGCCGGGCGCGGGCAGGCACCACTGCCACGCGGGCGGGCGGGCAGGGCAATAAAAACTCCATACAATTAAAAAAATGCACTTAAAAGGAATACCTGCGGCGACGTGCAGCCGCCTGGCCTGAGCGCCGGCCGAATGCGCGCCGGGCGCGGGCAGGCACCACTGCCACGCGGGCGGGCGGGCGGGGCGAAACAAACTTCGTATAATTAAAAAAAATGCACTTAAAAAGCAATACCTGCGGCGACGTGCAGCCGCCTGGCCTGAGCGCCGGCTGAATGCGCGCCGGGCGCGGGCAGGCACCACTGCCGCGCGGGCGGGCGGGCGGGCGGGGCAAAAGTAACTCCGTACAATTAAAAAAATGCTCTTGAAAAGCAATACCTGCGGCGACGTGCAGCCGCCTGGCCTGAGCGCCGGCTGAATGCGCGCCGGGCGCGGGCAGG
>VFSX01000331.1:174371-179371 GCA_016618255.1 Chlamydomonas sp. UWO 241 | reverse complement strand
CTGTGCGTCACAGCCGCTCAGGGTAAATTTCCAGATTTTCAGCCGCCCAGTACCAAGCGCAGTTGTCCCGGTTGTCCGCCATCGAGCGGCGCCAGGGCGGGAGCCCCTGGCGAAGAGCTTATGAACTTAACATGGTAGACAACTAGTACAACTATGTATGTATGATGATGAGAGTTTTACAATCCACTTCTGGCGGTCACACGTACGGTTCCAAAGCTCCAGTGTATGTATGTATGTATGTATGTATGTATGTATGTATGTGTGTGTGTGTGTGTGTGTGTGTGTAAGTGCGTGCGTGCGTGTGTGTGTGTGTGTGCGCACGTGTGTGTGTGTGTGTGTGTGTGCATGGATTGGTGTGGCTGCTGCTGTCCGCACCCCAGCAAATGAGCTTCCTCAAAACACTGGTACTTCACACTTCTCCCCCACACATTTCCAGCCTCCCCGAGCCTGGAACCGTGCGCCGTGGTGCTGCTGCTTCATTTCCTAATTATCAGTCACACACCTTCCCCCACACATTTCCCCTCACATTTCCCCACACATTCCCCACGCAACTTTGTGAGCCTGAGCCCGTGCGCCGTGCTGCTGCTGCTCCCCCCGCCCGCGTCGGCCACGCTTCCCCCACACGTACTGGACACCCACACTCGTCCCCACTCTCTCTTCCCCCCACACTCGTCCCCACACATTCCCCCACACCTTTCCGGCCTCAGCGAGCGCAAACCCGTGCGCCGTGCTGCTGCTGCTCCCACCACCCGTGTCGACCACGCTCCTCCCACACAAACAGGGCACCCACACCCGTCCCCACACACTCTTCCCCACACTTTCCTCACTCACCTTCCCGGCCTCAGCAAGCGCAAACCCGTGCGCCGTGCTGCTGCTGCTCCCGCCGCCCGTGTCGACCACGCTCCCCCCACACAAACGGGGCAACCACACCCGTCCCCACTCTCACCTTTCCGGCCTCAGCGAGCGCAAAACCGTGCACCGTGCTGCTGCTGCTCCCGCCGCCCGCGTCGACCGTGGTCACACTTAGTGACACGTCACTGAGGAGTGACGTGGGAGCTGGCCACCCGTGCACCGTAAGAGAGGCAGTGACCAAAAGCGGCGCGCCGCCGCTGCCTGCGCGTGCACATTGTGATCGGCGTATTGGACGTGCGTGCGTGTGTGTGTGTGTGTGTGTGTGTGTGTGCGCGGACAATTTTTCCGGTCACAATGAGTGACACGTCAATGAGGAGTGCCAAATGAGTGAGGAGTGACGTTGGAGCGTGCCACCCGTGCACAGTAAGAGAGGCGGTGACCAAAAGCGGCGCGCCACCACTGCCTGCGCTCATACACAAGCACACACGCGTGGCAGCCGAGTTAAAAAAGTCTGCCAGACGCCTGAAAGGGCATATTGGACGTGTGCACGCACGCGAATGTGTTCCTGGTCACACTGAGTGACACAGCACTGAGGAGTGCCAAAGGAGTGACTTGAGGAGTGACGTGGTAGCCGGCCACACGTGTACCATAAGAGAGGCGGTGACCATGAGCGGCGCGCCGCCGCTGCCTGCGCACACGCACGCACACACCGATCGACGTTACAGTTTTTTGAAGACGTGTGCTTGTGCGCGTGTGTGTGTGTGTGTGCGTGTGTGTGTGTGCGTGTGTGCGTGCGTGCGTGCGTGCGCGTGTGTGTGTGTGTGTGCGTGGGCACACTGAATGACACGTCACTGAGGAATGACATCGGAGCCAGTCACCCATGCACCGTAAGAGAGGCGGTGACCATGAGCGGCGCGCCACCGCTGCCTGGGCGGAAAGAGAAGGATCGTTGCAGAGAGTGTCTGAACGGCACACCTAGATTAGTTGTTTCTAGCCTCAATTATCTCAGGGTGCTCCCCTTTCAAGGTGGGCGGACGCAGCCGTGCGCCAGCAAGAGGGCGAACGACGTGCACACGCATTCGAGAGAGTCAGTTTGCGCCTTGCAGGGACCCCTGGGAAACTGTTTTCCCCGCGGCTCGCGCAACCTTGACTGCTCACACCAGGCGCAACACATGGCGGGTGTTCACGCGACGCATACCGTTGTGTTGCTCTCGGCGAGAGCTTTCCAACACACACCTCCATGCCCTCCCCCACCAAGTGTGGGATGGTTTTCTGGGAAATGGGAAATCCGGCCCTGAGCGGTATATGGCTTGCGGGGGGATCACTGGCGACTCATGCGGCTGCTGTGAACAGCAGGCGTGCCGCCAGTGATTTCCTTTTCAGGATTTTCAATTTAGTATTCCACAGCCGGATTTTGCTTTGACCGCGTTGACCGTTGACCACCCGTTGACCGTTTATCCTCATGTATGTATGTATGTATGCATAGGTAATTGGAAAGCTGTTGACGTGCTCTGTCTGGCGGGCTTGTCAGACTTACAATCCACTTGATGGGTTGAGCTGTGTGCAAGGTCAAAGTACATCCAGAATACAGCCAAATGGCTGTGTAGAGCCGACAAGGAAATCATTGCGTGCCATACTGGGGAGCACACTCGGCTCTTGGGCAGCTGGGGGAGCTAAAAAACACTGGTGTGCTGTGTGTGCACTGTGTGAATCCCCCCCCCCCCCGCAAAGGCACAAAAACCGAAATTAATTTGTGCGTTTAGCAAACCCCCGCTAAGCATGACCATAGTACACCGACGCACCTGCCCCGCCGCCTGCGCACGCCTCTGGGTCCAGGTGCATCCCAGCGTTCAGCTCATACAACTCGGCGCGGTGGAAAAAGTGGGGCACCTGAGGCGGGAATGGCAAGGGGAGGGGCAGGGAGGGGGAGAGGAATATGTATGGGCGGGCGAGGGGGTGGTTGGCTGGTGCATCCCCCCTCCTCAGCTCGTGCGATTCGGCGCGGTGGAAAAGTGGGGCACCTGAGGCGGGCAGCCCTGGGGGGAGGAGGGCGGGAGGAATATGTATGGGTGAGTGTATGGGTATGTAGGGGGTGGTTGGTGCATCCCCGCGTTCACCTCGTACAACTCGGCGCGGTGGAAGCAGTCGGGCAGCCGAGGCGGGCAGGGGGGGGGGGGGCAGCGAGGGTGGTTGGTTGGTGCATCCCCGCGCTCAGCTCGTATGATTCGGCGTGGTGGAAGAAGTGGGGCACCTGAGGCAGGCAGCCGCGGGGGGGGGAAGGGGAGGGGGGAGGAACATGTATGGGTGGGCGACGGGGTGGTTGGTTGGTGCATCCCCGCGCTCAGCTCGTACGACTCGGCACGGTGGAAGAAGTGGGGAACCTGAGGCGGGAACGGCGGGGTGTTTGTGTGTGTGAGTGGGGGGGGGGATATGGGTGGGGCGAGGGAGGGGACTGTATATGGGTGGGCGAAGAAAGGGAGGTCCGGGCGGTGGGTGTCGAGGTGCATCCCCGCACTCAGCTCGTACGATTCGGCACGGTGGAAGGAGTGGGGAAGCCCAAACCTTGAACTAAAACCTTAAGGGTCTAGGGTATAGTCCCTACCCACCAGGCTAGCAAACCCCGCTGCATCGCCCAGCACCAGGGTCTAGGGTTCAGGTCTGGGCTTTCGAAACAGGCTTGAGGTTTAAGGGGTCGGGGTTAAGGTGAAGGGTTTAGATTATAGGGTTTAGTCCCCACCCATCAGGCTTGCAAACCCCGCTGTGACGCCCAGCACCAGGGCTAAGGGTTAAGGGTGGACGTGGAGGGTTTAGAAGCCCTTCACGGTAACTCTACACCCCAAAGCTTAACTAAAACCTGAACGGTCTAGGGTTTCGTCGGAACCCACCAGGCTCGCAAAACCCGCTGCGTCGCCCAGCACCAGCGGAGAGCTCCGCTCGATGCCCGCCCTGCGGTAGGGCACAGGCATGACGTGTGTGTGTGTGTGGTGGGGGGGGGTTAGTGTGTGCGTGTGTGTGTGTGTGTGTGTGTGTGTTTGTTGTGTGCGTGTGCGTGTTTGCACGCATTTGTGTGTGTGTGTGTGTGTGTGTGTGTGTGTGTGTGTGTGTGTGCATGTCATCACGCTCATGCGACGTTTGGTTGGTTGGTCGGTTATTGCGTGCGTGCCTTGTGCATGTGAGTGTCCCACTCGGAGTGTGTGTGTGTGTGTGTGAGTGTGTTTCTGAGTGTGTGTGTGTCCTCACGCGCATGTGACGCTTGGTTGGTCGGTTTTTGTGTGCATCACACATCACACCAAGGCACATCACACACCATACCAAGGCACATCACACATCACACCAAGGCACACCACACATCACACCAAGGCACATCACACATCACACCAAGGCACATCATCACACATCACACCAAGGCACATCACACATCACACCAAGGCACATCACACATCACACCAAGGCACACCACACATCACACCAAGGCACATCACACATCACACCAAGGCACATCATCACACATCACATCAAGGCACATCACACATCACACCAAGGCACATCATCACACATCACACCAAGGCACATCACACATCACACCTGCGGTACGGAACCACCACCTCGCCACTGCCGGGGTCCATGCTGTACTCTGCACCATCAAGGAACACCTGCATGGGCGTGTGTGTATGGGTGTATGAATGTGTGTGTGTGTGTGTGAATGTGTGCGCGTGTGCGCGTGTGTGTGTGTGTGTCCGCCCTGCGGTACGGAACCGCCACCTCGCCACTGCCTGGGTCTGCGCTGTACTCTGCAACATCAAGGAACACCTGTGTGTGTGTGTGTATGGGTGTATGGGTGTGTGTGTGAGTGTGTGTGTGTGTTGTATGTACGTGTTGTGCATGTGTGTATGTGTGTGTGTGTGTGTGCGTGCGTGTGTGTGTGTGTGCGTGTGTGTATGCGTGTGTGTGGGGGGGTATGGGCGTGGGCGTGGGCGTGGGCGTGGGCGTGGGCGTGGGCGCGGGCGCGGGCGCGGGCGCGGGCGCGGGCGCGGGCGCGGGCGCGGGCGCGTGTGCGTGTGCGTGTGCGTGTGCGTGTGCGTGTGCGTGTGCGTGTGCGTGTGCGTGTGCGTGTGCGTGTGCGTGTGCGTGTGCGACGGCGCGTGCGC
>VFSX01000331.1:160000-174062 GCA_016618255.1 Chlamydomonas sp. UWO 241 | reverse complement strand
CGTGCGCGTGCGCGTGCGCGTGCGCGTGCGCGTGCGCGTGCGCGTGCGCGTGCGCGGGCGCGGGCGCGGGCGCGGGCGCGGGCGCGGGCGCGGGCGCGGGCGCGGGCGCGGGCGTGGGCGTGGGCGGGCGTGCACGTGTGTGTGTGTGTGTGTGTTTGTGTGTGTGCTTGTGCGTGTGCGTGTGTTTGTGTGTGTGTTTGTGTGTGTCTGCGCATGTGTGTGTGCGCGTGTGCGTGTGTGTGCATGTGCATGTGCGTGTGTGTGTGTGTGTGTGTGTGTGTGTGTGTCGACCTCCATACACCCATATATGCACCCACATGCTCGTCACATGGAGTTGCCCCTCCCCATGCGCCCCTGGCGCGCACATGCACCCCATGCACCCCAACCCATGCTACCAGTTACAGTTACATCGGCTTTCCAGCAAAGACTACCTCTAGTCCTGGAACCACCGCCTAGACCCAAGTCCAGTTCTGGCCCTAACAATTACTTGTGAGGGGCGGTAGCCACCAGCCGGCTGCCTGCCAACGTGTAGTCCCAGAGCAAAAAGGAGAGCTATTGTGCGACGCCTCCAAAATAGGTCCTAACTGCTTCTGGGGATAGGGGGTCAAGTGGCGCTTGCCAATCTACTTGACCGCCGTGGTGGAGGGGCCGGCGCCTGAGGGGCAGCCGGACCGTACACCACGGCTCTCCACCCGACCCTATCCTGAGCACGCTCAAACGCCGTGTCCGAAAAAGTCTTCCAATCAGAACGAGTGCCACTAGTTTCGCCTAGCTGCTGAATCAGTAGCTTAAGAAAATAGTGTCGTAGGGAGGCTGGAGGCCGGCCTTGCTGCCGAGCCACATCCATTGTGCAGTCAAAAGTCGTACGAGGAAGACGAGAAGCCGGCATGCGCATCACATGGCCTAGCCACTGCATTGATCGCTTTGCCACAAGGCTCTCAATTGGCTCAGTGTCGCACGCCTGCCGAATATAAGTTAATCTGTGCCGGTCGACCAGGCGCACACCCAGAATGCGACGAAGGCAGTTAGAGTGGGCAACCTCCAATCGAGTCAGTTGTGTTTTAGTAGGGGCCCATGTTTCGCAGCCGTACAGAAAGTGGGGCAGCACGAAAGTGTTGTAAACTCGCATCTTAGACTGCACTTGCATCTTCTTGCTGGCCCAAATCTTATCAAAAGACGCAAACACGCCCAGCGCGCGACCGACACGCACACCGATCTCCTTTTCCACACCACCACTCTGGGTTATCCAACTCCCTAGATACTTAAATGCAGAGACGGTCTTCACTTCACCACCAGTCAGCGCAAACGTGGGCAGATCCGCGTCAAAATCTGCTGGCAAAATCATCACTTCTGTCTTGGCGGCGTTGATTTGCATGCCAAAGCTAGAGGACACTTTGTCAAGGATTTTCAGCATAAGCGCCAAATGAGCTGGGTCATGCAAGAACAAACATAAATCGTCGGCATACATCAGCATTACTATGCGCTCAACCGACGCCGACAACACAGAGCCGCCGGCTCGGGTCACGACTGACACGCCAGCCCCTCTGGCATCATGTCTAGCGCCTTTTTCACTATGTGGTCAATAAAAACATTGAACAACACAGGAGCAATGACGCACCCCTGTCGCACACCAGACGACACGGGGAATCCGTGCCCGATTTTCCCAGCCAGCCGCACGGCAGCTGCTGTGTTGGTGTGATGATCCTCCAATAGATCAAAGATGTGCGGATGAACATAATCTAAGGACTCTCCACAGTGCCGCACGGTTTATGCAATCGTAAGCTTTAGAATAGTCGACAAATGCCACAGCCATGCATTGTTTGTACTCGGCATGTGCCGCGCTCAGCGAGCGCGGAGTAAAAATCGCATCAACAGTGCCTCTGCTTTTTCTGAAACCACACTGAGCCTCATGCAACTGACCATCAACCTGCGTGGAGACGCGGTGCAGAAGTATGGCAGCGTACACTTTCCCGGCAATAGAGAGAAGGCTTATACCGCGGTAGTTACCAGGGGAGTCACGCGGACCCTTCCCCATATAATAACGGTGTGATAATAGCAGTTTTCCATTCCCTCGGGGCTCTCCCCGACCGCCATACGGCGATGATGACCCGGTGGAGCCATGCGATGGCAGGTGGGCACCGCAACAGCATGGCGTCCAGCTGGTCACCGCCCGGAGCGGCGGCCGAGCGCAACGCTCGCACACACGCCTCCGTCTCAGCCAGGTCAGGGGGCGCCCGTGCGCTTCGTCCACCTCTGTGGCGCGTGTGAGCTCAAACGCCGCTACATCGTTCTCCAGCTGGTTCAGGGTCTCGTCGCTGAGCTTGGTCTCCCCGCCATATAGCTTGTCGAATGACTCTGTCATGGCCTTCAGCACCCCGTCTGGACCGCTGTGCAGCGCGCCCGAGACGTCCCGCATGGCAGGTGGGATCTGATGGCTGCGGCTGCGGCCCGCCAGCCTGTCGCACGCGCGCGCAAACTGGCGCAGATTCTTCTTGCGTAGCATGTCTTGCGCCTCCGCCACCTGCTGGCCGATCCACCTCTCCCTGTCTCTCTGCACAGCTGCGTCGGCCGCGCGGTTGGCGCGGTTGCGCTCTCGTTTTGGCAGCAGCAGACTTGCTCCTGAGCCATGCCGTGTGCGCGCGCTGCCGGGCGTCCATGAGCCGGAGGAAGCGCTGCGACAGAGTGAACTGCCAGTCGCGCCGCCGGCGGCTGCCGCGTGGAGCGAGGTGGTTGGTGGCCACCTCGCGAATGGCAGCAGCCATCGCGTCATACTCCGCCTGGGCATCAGCGCCCTCGGGCGGCACGGCCTCCAGCAGCCCAAAGCGATCGGACAGCTGGAGATTGAACTCACGACAGACAGCCGGGCGCCCATGCTACCAGCGCCTATGTATGCGCCATGTGGCCGGGCCACAGTGTGGCCCCCTCCTCTCTCCCCTCTCCTCCCTCCCTTCTCCTGTCTTCCACCCCTCCATCCCCGCTGCACCCCACCCCATCTTGTGCCCCCCGCCCCTCCCTAACCCTCCCCGCCCCTCCCCCTCTCCCTCCGATTACCCTCCCGCTGCCTCCCTCCCACTGCCTCCCACTTGCACGACTACCGCTGTTCGGACACGACTTCGCTCTATGCCGGCGGCGCCATCACCTTCTTCCGGCTCACGCCGGTGACTTTTGCGCCCACTCCGTCACGTTCTACGCCCTCCGGAAACATCCATCTCTTCAACTTCACACGCGACATCCCGAGCGCCCCGAGTTCGCCGAGCGAGTCACCACCGAGTGGATCATCTTAGCATGATTTCCACAACTGTGGAAGTCCTTCTGCCGACACCTAGTTTAAACTCAGTCGAGGCGGATTGACGAACACAGCCGTCAATGACCCGCCACTGCCCCTTTCCCCCACTGCTTTATGAATGAGGTTGTTCACCCCCTTGCTGGCGCACGGTTGGTCTCCCGCCTTCAAACGGAATCTCCTCAATTGATGACTAGAAACAGCCTATCTAGGTCTGCCGTGCAGAGTTCTCTGTAATGATATCTGTGTGTGTGTGTGTGTGGTCGATTTTACAGTCCGTTGGACGCCTTTGATGGCGCATTAGACCCTAGGAAAGAGGCCGGCAGCTGTCAAAATTAGACCCCTAGCATGCCATCTGCCATCATGATTGCTGTGCACGCGGTGCGTGTCTCAAAACAGGCGACAAGGAAGTCAGCCAACTCGTGCCAGAACCTGGGGTTCTCCTGGCCTGGCCGAGGATTCATAAACTCCCGCATCCGCTCATCTAAATCGGCCTCCTCGGGGCGAGGGATGGACCGAAACAGGCTGTGGGCCTGCACCCGTGCCTCTTCATAGGCAGGGCACTCAAATACCATGTGTGCCTCATCCTCTAGCCCACCGCATAGGCAGCACGCCCGCTGGCTGCGTCGCTGCCTCTGTCCCGCCACGGCGTAGCGCCCCCGCTCTATCTGCAGCTCATGGAGCCCCATCCTGAACCTAGCTAGAGCCGTGATCCGGGCAGCACTGTTCAGCCCTGAGCTCAACAGGGCCGGTGGCTCGCTGTCGCTACCCGCCATCCGCCGCATGTAGGTCAGCATCTTAAAGCCGCGCGACCACTCCTTAGGTACATCACGCACGGTAGTGCCGCTCGGCAGCGCCGGTGTGCTTGTCGCGGCGGCCAGCCACGCCGAGGTCGCCACGTCCAGCAGGTTGGTGATGCGTACCGGTCCCTCCTGGTCCCACGCCAGGGTGTGCCCCACAGTTCCTAGGCACACCTGCAAGCGTGCCGCCCAGCACGTCCCCCCCGCTTCGGCCAGCCCCCAGCTCTCTCGCATTGCATCTTTAAGCAGGTCACCGTCAGGCCGCCCCCGCGCCTTATCCCAAAAGCGCGTCGCCTGGCGCAGCCAATCTGCCGCCAGCGGCCGCCACCCCGCCTCCCGCGCCAAAATCCCCAGTTGCTGCCCGTTGCTGCGGACTCCTAGGGACGCACGGGTAAATTGCAGAAGCACTTCCTCCAGGGTGCGCCATCCGTCGCGTGCGGCCTTAGCGCCCCTCCCACTCCTGCCTCTCTCCCACCGTCCGCCCGCCCCGGCAAACACGCCCCCCCCAGCATCCGCCATCATCGCAGGGCCCCACACCTCACACCCGTAATTTAGCACAGGCCGTACTTGCGTGTCGAACAGGTGGGCCTTAATGCCAATATTGTTAAGGCGTATTATATAGCATCTGCGAGTTAGCGCGTATCTGGTGCGCTGGCCCCTAGAGCGTCGGGTGCCCACGTCCCCCCCCACTGCCCGCCGGTGGTGAAAGAGCATGCCCAGATATGGGAACTCGTGTGTCATGGGTAGATCTGCTCCTGCAAACTTCAGCGTTACCCTCCCCCCTGCCGCCCCGACTGGGCAGAACTGGTCATTGAACACCACCCCTTCTGACTTCTTAACGTTTACTGTTAGTGCGCGCGTGCCGCAAAAGGCGTGCAGAGTATCTAGCATGCGTTGAAGCGCTTCGGGCGTCTCTGCCAGCAGCGTCAAGTCATCAGCGTACAGCAGCAGCCGTAGTAACCGCCCCGCCATCTCCACCCCATCACCCGGGAGCTCTGCGTCTAGTACTCCCTCCAATGCGTCAATAAAAAGCCCAAACAGCAGCGGTGACAGTGGGTCGCCTTGCATGACCCCCTTGTGTGAAGGAAACGCGGGTCCCACTTTCCCATCGATGCGCACACACATTGCGGACCCATCGTACATGGCAATCAGCGCCGCCATGAACTCCCCATGTACCCCCAGGCTCCTAAGGCACTCCCAAAGCAGTGGGCGGTGCACGCAATCGTAAGCCTTCCTGAAGTCAATAAAGGCGGCGTACAGCGGTTTGCGCTGGAGGCCGCTCTTCTCAATAAGGTGTTGCAGGATGAAGGCATTATCTGGGGTCCCCCTCTTCTTCCGGAAGCCTGCCTGGCCCCGCGCCCAGTACCCCTCCCGTTCTGCTAAGGCGTCCAGCCTGTTCATAATGTGTGTGTGTGTGTATGTGCGTGTGTGTGTGCCTCGCGGCCGCAGCTCTGCAGGTATGTGCGGGTGTGTCTGTGTGTGTGTGTGTGCCTGTGCGTGTGCGTGTGTGTGTGTGTGTGTCTGCGTGTGCCTTGAGATGCGTCTGCCACCTCGCAAGGTTCGGGGGACTGTACTGAGGGGTTGGTTTGCGCCTTGCTGTCTTTGAGCATTTTCGGGTCTTGTTTTTGAACGCATGGTCTAGGCCTAGACGCCTGTGCTCCCGTTGTGTTTACACTTTTGACGACGACGAGGGTTTGGGACAGGGGTTTTATGTAACACAAATGAACACGCGTGAGTTGCCGGCCTGCTGGCGGGTCGCGGCGGTGGCAGCAGCACTCATGCGCTCGTGTCCACACCTTCCACACCTTCCACACACACCGGTGTGCACACCCAGGTCCGGCGAGTGTGGGCACTCCACACATTTTTTCACACCTCCTTCCACACCTCTTTCCACACCTCCTTCCACACGTCCTCACTTTCACACACCCAGGCCCCTGAGCTCTGATCCTGCAAGTGTGGGACCGCCCGTGTCCACACATTTCTCGCATTCCACCCATTATTGTCCTCCACACTTCCACACCTTTCACACCTCCACACTTTCCACACTGTCCACACCTTCACACCTTCACACTTTCCACACACCCCAGGTCCGCCACGAGCTCCGCCTGCCAAAGCTCTGCGCCGGAAAGTGTGGACGCCCGTCCACACGTGCCCACACAATCCTCCCCACACCTTTACACGTTCCACACCTCCACACGCTCCACACTTTTCACACCTTCACAACTCCAGACCTCGCACACGCCCCAGGTCCGCCACGAGCTCCGCCTGCCAGAGCTCTGCGCCGGAAAGTGTGGACGCGGGGTGTGGGTGGTCGAGGTGATCGGCGGCGGGCGTCAGAGCAGGTAAACCAGAAGTGTGGACGCGGGGTGTGGGTGGTCGAGGTGATCGGCGGCGGGTGTCAGAGCAGGTAAACCAGAAGTGTGGACGCGGGGTGTGGGTGGTCGAGGTGATTGGCAGCGGGCGCCAGAGCAGGTGAACCCGAAGTGTGGACGCGGGTGGGTGGTCGAGGTTTTCAGTCGCGGGCGTCAGAGCAGGTAACCCGAAGTGTGGACGCGGGTGGGTGGTCGAGGTTTTCAGCAGCGGGCGTCAGAGCAGGTAAACCAGAAGTGTGGACGCGGGGTGTGGGTGGTCGAGGTGATTGGCAGCGGGCGCCAGAGCAGGTGAACCCGAAGTGTGGACGCGGGTGGGTGGTCGAGGTTTTCAGCGGCGGGCGTCAGAGCAGGTAACCCGAAGTGTCGACTCGGGGTGTGGGTGGTCGAGGTTTTCGGCGGCGGGCGCCAGAGCAGGTGCGGGTCTGCTGCTGCTGCTGCTGCTGGATGTTGAAGTCGCGTGTGACGCACCCAACAGGCAGCGTATTCAGCCTTGCTCGGCATATAGAGAGCGCCCGAGCATGTCAGACAGGTGGCTGGCTACTGGTGGTGGTGATGGGGGGCTAGTGGGTCGGGACTGGACCTCAACAGGGCACTGGCGAGGTTCAAACAGTTTAAGGATTGGGTTTGGCGGTTCAGGGCTCAGGTTGAAGCGATGGGGGTTAGGGGTTAGGGGTTTAGGGTGCAGGGTGCAGGGTTTAGGGTTCAGGGATAGCCCATCCTGGGAAGGGGCTCAGGGTTTAGGGGTAGGGGTTAAGGGTTTGGGGTTTGGGGTTTGGGGTTTGGGGGTTAGGGTTGAGGATTGAGGGATTGGGTATCTAAGGGTTCAAGGGTGAAGGTTAAAGTTACGGCGCACACCCATGCAAGCTCACAACCATACTCGCGCGTGCGCACACGCACGCTCGCACGCACGCACGCACACACACACAAACAGACACACACACACACACACCTACGAGCAGGGCGCTGCTGTGGCGCGGGTGTGTGCGGGGTGTGGAGCGGCTGGGTGTGGCCGGCCACGCACTCACACTTTTGTACGACGACGACACGCCGGTGGCGGGCGCGAAGGTGTGTGTGTGTGTGTGTGTGTGTGTGTGTGTGCGTGTCTGTGTGTGTGTGTGTGGAGCGGCTGGGTGTGGCCGGCCACGCACTCACACTTTTGTACGACGACGACACGCCGGTGGCGGGCGTGAAGGTGTGTGTGTGTGTGTGTGTGCGTGTCTGTGTGTGTGTGTGTGTGTGGAGCGGCTGGGTGTGGCCGGCCACGCACTCACACTTGTGAACGACAACGACGCGCCGGTGGCGGGCGCGAAGGTGTGTGTGTGTGTGTGTGTGCGTGTGTGGAGTGTGGAGCGGCTGGGTGTGGCCGGCCACACACTCACACTTTTGTACGACGACGGCACGCCGGTGGCGGGCGCAAAGGTGTGTGCGAGTGTGTGTGTGTGTGTGCGTGTGCGAGTGTGTGTGTGTGTGCATGTGCGTGTGTGTGTGTGTGTGTTTGCGTGCGTGTGTGTGTGTGTGCGTGCATGTGCGTGTGCTGTGTGCGTGTGTGCGTGTGTGCGTGCGTGTGTGTGTGCGTCATTGGATTCACCTTGATTGGGTGCCCCCCCCCCCCCCACACATTCCCAACGCCCGAGGCGCCTTCAATTGCGCGGATCAGGCGGCGCCTCAGGCGCGCCGAGACCGCCTGGGGCGCACCCAAGACCACAGACGTATGCAGGCGTTCCTTGATGGTGCAGGGCAGGCCCCCCCACACACACACATACACACATGCACACACACACGTGCATGCACCCACACCCACACCCGCACTCATACACACACGCACGTGCAGGTGTTCCTTGATGGTGCAGAATACAGCACAGACCCTAGAATTGGCGAGACAGCGGTTCTGAACCGCAGGGCGGGCACACACACACACACACACACACGCACACACACACATGCACGCACACACTTACACACAACACGTGCACACACACACACACACACACACACACACAGGTGTTCCTTGATGGCGCAGAATACAGCATGGACCCTGGCAGTGGCGAGGTGGCGGTTCCGTACCGCAGGGAGGACACACACACACACACACATGGCGGTTCCGTATCGCAGGGAGGACACACACCGTGTACACACACCGTGTACACATACACACACCGTGTACATGCTAGCTAGCCCAATGGCACGCTGCCAGATGCGCAAACTGGCCTTGCGCCCATCGCCGCCTCGTGCGATGGGGACGCGGAGTAAAACGCTGAAGGACCTCAACAACCTCAACCTGATGGCGCTGGGCGCTGGCATGGCTGCCATTGCTGCGGATGTTGCTGCGGCGGCGGGAGGCGCGGGGGCCGGTGAGGAGAGCATGGAGGGTGTCATGGTGGTCGCGGGGACCCCTTCCCCCCGCGCTTGCCTCCTCACCCCGGGCCGCGGCACGCGTGGGGCGACCAACGCGGAGGTGCCGAGCAGTGCGATGTCCAGCCCAGTCCGAGCACCCGCCGACCACGATGAGATGCACATGGGGATCCCACCGCCCGACCCGAGCGCGGCGATGCACAGGGGGATGCGGGAACTCCTGCGCGAGGAGTTTGCGGAGCAGAGGGATCTGATCTGGGAGGAGTTCAGCAGGGGCATGGCGGCCCTGGCGGCGCGGGTGACGGAGACGGAGGCGCGGGTGGCGGGGGTCATCGCGGCGGTGGCGACCCTGGACGCGCGCATCACGAGCAAGTTCGCCCAGGCCGACGTGGCCTTTGGGCCCCTCCTCCGCCTTGTGCCAGAGCTGAGCGTGGCGAAGGACGGGGTGGCCGATCTGGATGCGC
Source organism: Chlamydomonas sp. UWO 241 (assembly GCA_016618255.1). Classification (NCBI taxonomy): domain Eukaryota; kingdom Viridiplantae; phylum Chlorophyta; class Chlorophyceae; order Chlamydomonadales; family Chlamydomonadaceae; genus Chlamydomonas; species Chlamydomonas priscui. The sequence goes on along the minus strand of VFSX01000331.1, from coordinate 164,791 downwards.
GCATGGGGCGCATGGAGAAGCACGAGGTGCTGGCTCTGGCCCAGTTCCATGTGGACCAGGGTAAGTCCAGGGAGATGGCAGCAAAGGTGGCTGCGCTGACGGAGCAGGTGCAGGCGCTGGAGGCAGCCGCTCGGGGGGGGAGGCGGCGGGCCGGCAGGTGCCGGTGGCGGCGCGCGCGCCAGTCACGGTCGCGCAGCCAGTGCCGGCAGCACAGCAGCAGCTGCCTGGGCCGCCGCAGCCGCCGGGCCCGCCACCGCTGCCAGCGGCTGTGAGCGGCGGGGGCCTCACGTTCGCCGTGGTGGTGCGGGAGCGTGTCAGCGACGCTCGCCACGCGCTCGCACGCGGCACGGAGCGAGCTCTCACCACGCTGCTGGGGCCGCACCACGTGACCGTGGTGCAGGCACGCGTCATGTTTGCTAACGACCACAAGAGCAAGGTGGTCTTCACGGTCGCGAACGAGGGGCATGCGGCGTTCATCCGCGCGCGCATGCTCCTGCCGCGGTGCACGGTGAACATGAGGCGGCCGGGCTGTGCCATCTTCCCACACCTGCCGTATGCCGAGCACCAGAGCCAGAGGCGCATGACAATGCGGGGAGGTGGGGCGGGGGCGGGAATGACGGCGGGGGCGGTCGCGGCTGCGGTCGCAGCAACGGCGGCGGCGGCGGGCGGCCGCGGCGACGACAGGGGCGGGGACAAGGGCGGGAACGGCACGGGTGACGGGGGCAAGGGAGGGGGCATGGGCCCGGGGGGCTGCGGCGTGACCACGCTCCCCCCCAGCTGAGCGGCCTGCGGATCATGAACTGGAACATTATGAGGGGACATGACCTCTTACACAATCACCCCACCCTCACCAAGTGGCTGCAGGCAAACGCGGACGTCGTGGCGTTCACCGAAACCGGGCATTCCGGTAAGCCCCCACCTGCCATCCCAGGATTCAAATGCCTCGCATGCAGCCAGCGCCCCCACAAATCAGACAGTGGGGGGGTTGCGCTGTATGTTAGCCATGCTGTTACGGGGAAGGTCAGCGTAATTCGGGATGTGCCCGAGCTTGGGATGCTCTGGTTTAGGATCACGGGCGCTAGGGACGTGTACGCGTGCGCCGCGTACATCCCCCACGCGAAATCCAAGTATCTGCTGCTCGAGGGGGGGAACCTGTCAGTAGAGGCACACATAACAGCCCTGGTAGAGGGCATCTCTAAGTACCGGGCAAAGGGGGAGGTCCTCGTGCTGGGCGACCTCAACGCACGCACAGGGCAGGAGGATGATAGGGATAGGGACAGGGGGGATGGGGGGCCCGCCCCTGCGGTGCGTGAGGGCGACATCGCGCAGGCAGGGCAGGTGGGGCCGAGAGAGTCGGCTGACCGCGTGCACAACGCGCATGGGCAGCGCCTGCTGCAGTTATGCCGGGACATGGGAATGGTTATCCTTAATGGTCGCCTTCCGGGGGATGAGCATGGGGCCCTCACCTACCACGCACTGGGGCAGGAAAAACGTAGTCTGGTCGACTACTTTGTGGCGTCCCCTGACCTCGCCTTTAGTGGCGCGGGGGCACCACGGCCGGGCACTACCCTACATGTGCACGACCAACACCCACCAAGGCTAGGCGGGGGCAGGTTTGACCACAGACCAGTAGTACTGACCCTTACTTATGAGCCCGCTACTGCGGTACCTGCGGCTCAGGCCGGCGCCCCGAGCGAAACGCCGGCCAGGTTTAGGTGGCCACAGGGGGGCGAGGGGGCGTACGCACAGCTCCTGGGGGGGATGATGACGGACGTTTTGGGAGCTCGGGGGGCACCGACGGTGGATGAGGAGCTCAGCCGCCTCGAGGGCGCGGTCGAGCGGGCAGCCCGGGCGTTGCACGCGTCGGGTGAGGTGGGTGCGGTCTTGGTGCGGCCCATGACCGGGGACGGGGGGGTGCGACCACACAACATATGGTACACTCAGGAGTGCAAGGACGCACGCCGCGCGTGCCGGGAAGCGGAACGAGCGCACGGGGCGCAGTCACCGGCCGCCAAAGAGGCAGGGAAGGCCTATAGGCGGACCGCGCGGCGCTCCCGCCGCGCGAGCGAGGCCCGGGAACACACCGAGCTGATTGAGGACAGGAAGGGGAACCCTCGGCGGTTTTGGCAGCGGGTGAAACTGCCTGGCCAGGCGGTCGGTCTGAGGGACGTGGAGGGGTGGACAGATTATTTTAGGGATTTGCTGGGGGACAACCATGCTAACGCCACTGATACGACTCATACGACTAATACGACTAACACGGATGATGCCACTGACCATGGGCACGGGGCCCCGTTTGCCCTCCCCACGACGACGGCCACGGAGCGGGCGGCAGCGCTAAATAATTCATTTACTGAGGCGGAGGTGTATGCGGCACTGATGGGCATGGACGCGGGCAAAGCCCCAGGCGTAAACGGCATGCCGATAGAGTTCTATCAGAGGGCATGGGCTAGGGCGGCGGAGGGGGGCGATGCAACGGATGCTGTGGATGAGGAGCACCTGCTCGCTGGCCCCATCACACACCTGCTCAATCGGGTCTTCCGTGAGGGGTACCCGACTGCATGGCACTTGGGGGCAACCACGCCGGTGCCAAAGCCGAAAGGCAGCCTAGACGTGCGGGACGATTACCGAGGGATCACGGTGGGGAATGCCCTCGCCAAGCTATACAGCTTGGTGCTTATGAACAGGCTGGACGCCTTAGCAGAACGGGAGGGGTACCGGGCGCGGGGCCAGGCAGGCTTCCGGAAGAAGAGGGGGACCCCAGATAATGCCTTCATCCTGCAACACCTTATTGAGAAGAGCGGCCTCCAGCGCAAACCGCTGTACGCCGCCTTTATTGACTTCAGGAAGGCTTACGATTGCGTGCACCGCCCATTGCTTTGGGAGTGCCTAAGGAGCCTGGGGGTACATGGGGAGTTCATGGCGGCGCTGATTGCCATGTACGATGGGTCCGCAATGTGTGTGCGCATCGATGGGAAAGTGGGACCCGCGTTTCCTTCACACAAGGGGGTCATGCAAGGCGACCCACTGTCACCGCTGTCTGTTTGGGCTTTTTATTGACGCATTGGAGGGAGTACTAGACGCAGAGCTCCCGGGTGATGGGGTGGAGATGGCGGGGCGGTTACTACGGCTGCTGCTGTACGCTGATGACTTGACGCTGCTGGCAGAGACGCCCGAAGCGCTTCAACGCATGCTAGATACTCTGCACGCCTTTTGCGGCACGCGCGCACTAACAGTAAACGTTAAGAAGTCAGAAGGGGTGGTGTTCAATGACCAGTTCTGCCCAGTCGGGGCGGCAGGGGGGAGGGTAACGCTGAAGTTTGCAGGAGCAGATCTACCCATGACACACGAGTTCCCATATCTGGGCATGCTCTTTCACCACCGGCGGGCAGTGGGGGGGGACGTGGGCACCCGACGCTCTAGGGGCCAGCGCACCAGATACGCGCTAACTCGCAGATGCTATATAATACGCCTTAACAATATTGGCATTAAGGCCCACCTGTTCGACACGCAAGTACGGCCTGTGCTAAATTACGGGTGTGAGGTGTGGGGCCCTGCGATGATGGCGGATGCTGGGGGGGGCGTGTTTGCCGGGGCGGGCGGACGGTGGGAGAGAGGCAGGAGTGGGAGGGGCGCTAAGGCCGCACGCGACGGATGGCGCACCCTGGAGGAAGTGCTTCTGCAATTTACCCGTGCGTCCCTAGGAGTCCGCAGCAACGGGCAGCAACTGGGGATTTTGGCGCGGGAGGCGGGGTGGCGGCCGCTGGCGGCAGATTGGCTGCGCCAGGCGACGCGCTTTTGGGATAAGGCGCGGGGGCGGCCTGACGGTGACCTGCTTAAAGATGCAATGCGAGAGAGCTGGGGGCTGGCCGAAGCGGGGGGGACGTGCTGGGCGGCACGCTTGCAGGTGTGCCTAGGAACTGTGGGGCACACCCTGGCGTGGGACCAGGAGGGACCGGTACGCATCACCAACCTGCTGGACGTGGCGACCGCGGCGTGGCTGGCCGCCGCGACAAGCACACCGGCGCTGCCGAGCGGCACTACCGTGCGTGATGTACCTGAGGAGTGGTCGCGCGGCTTTAAGATGCTGACCTACATGCGGCGGATGGCGGGTAGCGACAGCGAGCCACCGGCCCTGTTGAGCTCAGGGCTGAACAGTGCTGCCCGGATCACGGCTCTAGCTAGGTTCAGGATGGGGCTCCATGAGCTGCAGATAGAGCGGGGGCGCTACGCCGTGGCGGGACAGAGGCAGCGACGCAGCCAGCGGGCGTGCTGCCTATGCGGTGGGCTAGAGGATGAGGCACACATGGTATTTGAGTGCCCTGCCTATGAAGAGGCACGGGTGCAGGCCCACAGCCTGTTTCGGTCCATCCCTCGCCCCGAGGAGGCCGATTTAGATGAGCGGATGCGGGAGTTTATGAATCCTCGGCCAGGCCAGGAGAACCCCAGGTTTTGGCACGAGCTGGCTGACTTCCTTGTCGCCTGTTTTGAGACACGCACCGCGTGCACAGCAATCATGATGGCAGATGGCATGCTAGGGGTCTAATTTTGACAGCTGCCGGCCTCTTTCCTAGGGTCTAATGCGCCATCAAAGGCGTCCAACGGACTGCAAAATCGACCACACACACACACACCTTGTGCAGCGTGCCGCTGTTGCCATCACCATCAGTCATTAACTCAATTTCCACTTCACGCGTTGTACCCAGCCCTTCTCAACCACACATACACGCGCACACAAATACACACGCACACACACACACACACACACACACACACCGTGTGCATCGTGCT
>VFSX01000331.1:150000-157500 GCA_016618255.1 Chlamydomonas sp. UWO 241 | reverse complement strand
CTCGGGGGCGTTTAGGGAAGTACCACCGGCCGTGTAACAATCTCTCTCTCTCGCGCATACGCCGGACGGTTGATGTTCTGCTAGAGTGTGCGCGCCCATCAAATACAAAAACACAAAAACAATTGACAGTTGACAAGCGCATGCCATTGAGCGTGCCACCGGAAGTGAGACCCCTGAACCTGCGGCGCACCCCTTCGCCTTCCCTTTTCCCATCCCTTTCCCGTCTCCCACACATACAGTGAGCCCGTGTCCCCTCGGGGGCGGTTGGGAAGTACCACCTGCACGTGTAACCAATCTCTCTCTCACGCAAACACACACACACACGCACACACACACACATACACGCACACACGCGCACACGCACACACATACACACATGTGCGTTCAGGGCCCCCCCCTTTACCACACACATGCACGCACACACACACATGAACTTCCAAACCCTCATGCATCAAACCCCACACCTTGTGGAAGACCCACAGCTGCATGAGTTTGGGGTTCAGGATCAGGGTTGCAACTACGAAAACCTCAGCCCTAAACTAGGGCTCAGGGTCGGGGTTTAAACGACCAAACCCTAAACTACCAAACCCTCATCCATTAAACCCACACCTTGTGGAAAACCCACAGCTGCATGGGTTTGGGGTGAAGAATCAGGGTTGAAACTACTAGGAACTACGAAACCCTAACCTACAAAACCCTTGACCCACACCTTGTGGAAGACCCACAGCTGCATGCCTTTTTAGGGTTTGGGGATCAGGGTTTAACTACAAACCCCTAAACTACAAAACCCTTGACCCACACATTGTGGAAGACCCACAGCTGCATGACTTTAGGACGAACCCCTAAACTAGGAAACCACAATCCCACACCTTGTGGAAGACCCAGGGCTGCAGCTCGTACAGCTTCACAATGGCACGCTCGACGCCCTAGGCAGTGGGAGGGGGGGGGGCAAGGAACGGCTTTTTAGGGTTTAGGGCAGGGAGTTGCCCAGGGAAGTTGAGGTACATCCTTTTTGCGTGTGTGTTGCAGAAGACCCAGGGCTGCAGCTCGTACAGCCTCACAATGGCGCGCTCGACGCCCTAGACAGGGTGGGGGGGTGAGGTCAGGCCTTTTTTAGTGTGTTGTGAAAGACGCACGGCCGCAGCTCAAAACCGTTTCAAAATGGCGCGCTCGACGCCCTGCATGGAGGCGGGGGAGGAGGGGGTAGTTTTTTTGGGGGGGGGGGGGGAAAAGGCTTTTTTTGCGTGTGTGTTGCGGGAGACGCCGGCTGCAGCTCGGTAGCAGTTTTCACGACGGAGCGCTCGCGTCCAGGAAGTGGAAAGGGGGGGGGGGGGGGCAGAAAATAAGTTTGGGGGGGGCCGCTTTGGCGGTTGTGTTGTGGAATACACACAGGCTGGCAGCTGACGTAAACTCTACGAGGCACGCTCGCCGCTTTAGCAGTGAGGGGAGGGTGGAAAGAAGAGTTTTGGGGGGGGGGGGCTTTTTGTGTGTTTATTGCGGGAGACACACAACTGCAACTTAGTACAGTTTCAAAATGGCGCGCTCGACGCCCTAGGCAGTGGGGGGGAGGATGGAAGAAGACTTTTTTTTCGGGGGGGCTTTTTTGTGTGTGTTGTGGAAGACGCACGGCTGCAGCCGCCATGGTGCGCTCGAAGCCCTAGGCAGTGGGAAGGGAGTGCGGAAGGGAGGGTGGAAGAAGATCGTTTTGGGGGGGGGGCATTTTGCGCGTGTGTTGTGGAATACGCACGGCTGCAGCTCGGTACAGTTTCACGATGGCGCACTCGACGCACTAGGCAGTGGGAAGGGGGGGCGGGGGGCAAGGAACGGCCCTTTAGAGGGCTTTAGGGCAGGGAGTTTCCCAGGGAGGTTGAGGTACATCCTTTTTGTGTGTGTGTTTCAGAAGACCCAGGGCTGCAGCTCGTACAGCCTCACGATGGCGCGCTCGAAGCCCTAGGCAGTGGGGAGTGGGGGGGAAAGGAACAGCCTTTTAGGGTTTAGGGCAGGGAGGTGCCCAGGGAGGTTGAGGTCAGGCCATTTTGAGTGTGTGCTGTGGAAGACCACGGCCGCAGCTCGGAACCGTTTCCAAATGGCGCACGCGACGCCCTGCATGGAGGCGGGGGAGGAGGGGGTAGTTGGAAGGTTGAGGTAAGGCCTTTTTGCGTGTGTGTTGTGGAATACGCACGGCTTCAGCCAAAATGGTGTGCTCACATCCCTAGGCAGTGCAAAAGGAGGGCGGAAGGGAGGGCAGAATAAGATAGTTTTTTTGGGGGGGGGGGGCTTTCTACGTGTGGAATATCTCGCAGGCCCCCCGGCCCCCCGGCCCAGGCCCAGGCACTCAGCCCCAGATCCATCAACTACAGAGGCACACACCTTGGCGCCCAGCACCAGCACTATGGGCTGTCCGACATGCACACACACATAAACGCACGCGCCTTGGCACCGATCACGCAGAAACCCAGGGTGAACCGTTTAGGGTTAAGGGAATAAACGCACTTGGCACCCAGCACGAGCACTATGGGCTGTCCGACAAACATGCACACACAAACACACGCACGCACACACTGCCAACAAAAAACGCACCTTGGCGCCCAGCACCAGCATTATGGGCTGTCCGACACACACACACACACACACACACACACACACGCTGCCAACACACGCACCTTGGCGCCCAGCACCAGCACGATGGGCTGTCCGACCGCATGGCGTGACTCGTTGTCGTCCATGAACTCTAGCTGCACGCGCGAGTGCAGGGACTGGAAGTCGCCGCCCGCCTGTGCGTGTGGGAGGGGGGGCACGTATGTGTGTGCACGTGTGTGTGTGTGTGTGTGTGTGTGTGTGTGTGTGTGTGCGTGCACGCGTGTGTGTGTGTGTGTGTGTATGTGTGTGTGTGTGCGTATGTGTGTGCGTGTGCGCGCGTGTGCGTGTGCGCGCGTGTGCGTGTGCGCGTGTGCGCGTGTGCGCGTGTGCGCGTGTGCGCGTTTGCACGTGTGCGCGTGTGCGCGTGTGTGCGTGTGTGTGCTTTGAAGCAGGATCGGCGTCTGTTGTAGGGCCACTTCAACTGACAGTTGGCACACCGACTTGCATGAGACACATGACGACACTGTCAAGCGCCTCGCAGTAAAAGCGCCATGCATGGAGGCATGGCGGAATGGCGGGCATGCGCCACATGATGAAAGCACATGATGAAAGGAGAAGGAGGATGGCCAGGCCGCCCAAACTGAGCTGTATGCGCGTCCAGATGTACTATACTTATGGGATGGACACAGTCAATGTGTGTCCACTCAGTGGACTAGTGTGGGTGCTATCTGCATGCCTCATTGGGATTGAGTGGGCAGTCTAGTATACGCCATCACAGGCGTCCGACAAGACTGCAAAATCGACCACACACACACACACACACACACGCACACACATACACACACACACACTCACACACACACACACACACACGCACACAGAGAGAGAGAGATCGTTACAAAGAACTCTGCACGGCAGACCTAGATAGGCTGTTTCTGGTCATCATTGAGGAGATTCCATTTGGAGGCGGGTGACCAACCGCGCGCCAACAAGAGGGTGAATAACCTCATTCAAAAAGCACACACACACACACACACACACACCGACAGCCTCACCTGCGTGAAGGCGTCCGACCAGCGCTGCGCGTCGCCACAACCCGCCAGCAGCTGCGCCTCCGCCAGTGCACGCGCCTCGGTGCGGGGGTGGAGCAGCCCATGCAGGGCGCCACCTGCGTGTGTGTGCGTGCGGGATTTGGCATTCGGGCTTGATGCATCATCCAACAGGCAGCGCATTCGGCTTTGCTCGGTGTTCAACGCCCGCGCACCTTGGACAGGTGCAGTGATTTTCTTTCCAAGAATTTCAATTGATGATTCCACCGCCAAATTTCGCTTTGACCGTGTTGACCGTTGACCTCTCGTTGACCGTTTGTCATCATATGTAGGTGTCTTGAAAGCTCTTGACGAGCTCTATCTGGCAAGCTTGTCAAGACTGCCAATCCACTGAATCGGTTTAGCTGTGTTTAAGGTCAAAGTACAGCCGGAATACAGACAAATGGCTGTGTAGAGCCGAAAAGGAAAGATCTGGACAGATGGCTGGCGTCTGGCGGTTTGGGCGTAGGATCAAGTGCCCGCTGCTGCATAAGCATATCTGTCTGTGCGCCTACCATAATGTGCAAAAACAACGCAACAAGCCGGGCAGGCTCACCCTGTGCCCCCTCGGGTGAAGCGTGCGCCCACAGCACAGGGTGGCGCTCGCGAGGGAGTGTCTTTCCGAAAAGATAGTAAGTTAGACAGTTCGTTAGACAGTTTGTTAGACAGTTTGTTAGACAGTAAGTCGCAAGTTAGTCGGAGTCTAGTTTACTACTTCACTAGGGTGAGCTAGGTTTTTACAATGCTCACCCTGTGCCACCGCCCCCTCGGGCGACGCGTGCGCCCACGGCGCATCCACAGGGACCAGGTTTCTGCTGCTCAGTCCCCGGTTCTGTTATCGGGCTTTGTCCCCGGTTATGTTGTGCAGGTGAGTGAGGGGTTTGCTCAGATCAACTTGGAGTTTGCTGTCACAGACCTCACTCTGAGCCAAGCCTCTAAGGATGCTCCAGTTTAGTGTAAGTATGGAAGTCTCACACTTCCACACTTTGGACCTCTCATAAGCTATCGCAAGTTGCTGTTTCTACCCAACATAGGCCAAACTTAAAAAACACCAAAACACCAAAATGACATGCTGGTCGAAACCGTCGCATGGAGATTGGTGTGCGTGTCGGTCGCGCGCTGGGCGTGTTTGCGTCTTTTGATAAGATTTGAGCCAGCAAGAAGATGCAAGTGCAGTCTAAGATGCGAGTTTACAACACTTTCGTGCTGCTTCACTTTCTGTACGGCTGCGAAACATGGGCCCCTACTAAAACACAACTGACTCGATTGGAGGTTGCCCATTCTAACTGCCTTCGTCGCATTCTGGGTGTGCGCCTGGTCGACCGGCACAGATTAACTTATATTCGGCAGGCGTGCGACACTGAGCCAATTGAGAGCCTTGTGGCAAAGCGATCAATGCAGTGGATAGGCCATGTGATGCGCATGCCGGCTTCTCGTCTTCCTCGTACGACTTTTGACTGCACAATGGATGTGGCTCGGCAGCAAGGCCGGCCTCCAGCCTCCGCCCGACACTATTTTCTTTAGCTACTGATTCAGCAGCTAGACGAAACTAGTGGCACTCGTTCTGATTGGAAGACTTTTTTGGACACGGCGTTTGAGCGTGCTCAGGATAGGGTCGAGTGGAGAGCCGTGGTGTACGGTCCGGCTGCCCCTCAGGCGCCAGCCCCTCCACCACGGCGGTCAAGTAGATAGGCAAGCGCCACTTGACCCCCTATCCTCTAGAAGCAGTTAGGACCTATTTTGGAGGCGTCGCACAATAGCTCTCCTTATTGCTCTGGGACTACACGTTGGCAGGCAGCCGGCTGGTGGCTACGGCCCCTCACAAGTAATTGTTAGGGCCAGAACTGGACTTGGGTCTAGGCGGTGGTACTAGGACTAGAGGTAGTCTTTGCTGGAAAGCCGATGTAACTGTAACTGTAACTGGTGGGATTCGAAACCGGATCAACGCTCTACAGGCCCTGCAAAAAGCCTCCGCGAAGGCAGCGCGGCGACGAAAGTAAGTCGCAAAACACCCCGCAAAGACCTTAAATTCCAAATAAAGAGGGCCTTTAGTGGACCCCCGGGAGCCCCGAGACTACGGGAACCAACTGTCTAACCAACTGTCTTGCCGGAAGGACACTCCCTAGGGGGGGGGGCACCCAGTGCCAGAGGGGGCGGGGCCACAGGGTGAGGGCAAATATAACATCTCTCAGGGTTGTTGAAGCTCGGGGCTCTCCCCGACCGCCATACGGCGATGATGACCTGGTGGAGCCATGCGATGGCAGGTGGGCACCGCAACAGCATGGCGTCCAGCTGGTCACCGCCCGAACCGGCGGCCGAGCGCAACGCTCGCACACACGCCTCCGTCTCAGCCAGATCAGGAGGCGCCCGTGCGCCTCGTCCACCTCTGTGGCGCGTGTGAGCTCAAACGCCGCTACATCGTTCTCCAGCTGGTTCAGGGTCTCGTCGCTGAGCTTGGTCTCCCCGCCATATAGCTTGTCGAATGACTCTGTCATGGCCTTCAGCACCCCGTCTGGACCGCTGTGCAGCGCGCCCGGGACGTCCCGCATGGCAGGTGGGATCTGATGGCTGCGGCTGCGGCCCGCCAGCCTGTCGCACGCGCGCGCAAACTGGCGCAGATTCTTCTTGCGAATCCCACCGGGGGCTTTTTAACCTTTGCGGGGCGTTTCACGGGGGGGGGCGAGAAACTTATTTCCTGCAGGCATGGTACATATTTTTGGGGGGGGGTCTGACCCCCCCACCACCCCCCCACTTGCTGAATACACCATGCATGGAGCCAGGACCAAGGCGCATGGCTCCCTTACAGTAAGGGCTGTCCATTGCAATGTCTAACTCGCCGGCAGATGGCCCAAATCATCCCCAAAATCTAGCCATACCATGGCTTAGACGGAGGGCACCAAGGAGTGTGGACCCTTCAGTTCACACTTTCCAGGCAAATTCAGGGTTGACTCACCTGAGGTGTTTGGCTGTTCTCTCCTAGGAGATTCAGATGGCGTCAGTCCCATCTCAATCCATGAAGGTTGCTCAAACCCCTATGTGGCACTCAGTGCATCGTAGGGAGCACGCGGGGGGGTAGGGCATTGAGAAGGTGGGGACCCCCACCCTATTAGTGCATCGTAGGGAGCACGCGGGGGGGTAGGGCATTGAGAAGGTGGGGACCCCCACCCTATTACCCCAGGGTCACTTCTGAGAGTGGCTTCGTGCTCCTCTCATCAAGGCGGTTCCAATGGTGGTCTTCCCATCAAAATCGGCCCACTGGAAAGAAAGTTCTGGACCCCCCATATTTATTTGCTTCTGCGCACACACCCCCTACCACCCCCTCTCCACTTTGAGCCCCCATATCTCGGCCTCCAGGTGTCCGGATTCAAAAAATTCGCTTGATTTGGAACATACATATGAAGGAGATTGATATTCAGCATGCCTGTATTTTCAGTTTTTCTGCCCCCCCCCCGTGGGCGTTTTCAGACTTACTTTCACTTGTACGGAGCCTTTGCGGGGCGTTAGGCGGGAAGGCAAAAGCGATACTACGGTGGACAGTTACCTAGACAGTTATTTAGACAGTTAGTTAGACAATTAGTCGGAGTCGAGTTACCTACTTAACTACGTTGAGCTAGGCTCCACAATCCTCACCCTGTGACACCACCCCCTCGGGCGCACCGTGCGCCCACGGCGCGTCCACCACGCACGCGTAGACCCAGCCTCGGGTTGTGTTCTTCATGTTAGTCAGTTTGGCTCTAGTCACCTAACTAGGGCGAGGAACAGGTTCCACAATCCTCACCCTGTGCCACCGCCCCCTCGGGCGAAGCATGCGCCCACAGCGTGTCCACCACAC
>VFSX01000331.1:142500-145000 GCA_016618255.1 Chlamydomonas sp. UWO 241 | reverse complement strand
CGCTCCCGCCGCGCGAGCGAGGCCCGGGAACACACGAGCTGATTGAGGACAGGAAGGGGAACCCTCGGCGGTTTTGGCAGCGGGTGAAACTGCCTGGCCAGGCGGTCGGTCTGAGGGACGTGGAGGGGTGGACAGATTATTTTAGGGATTTGCTGGGGGACAACCATGCTAACGCCACTGATACGACTCATACGACTAATACGACTAACACGGATGATGCCACTGACCATGGACACGGGGCCCCGTTTGCCCTCCCCACGACGACGGCCACGGAGCGGGCGGCAGCGCTAAATAATTCATTTACTAAGGCGGAGGTGTATGCGGCACTGATGGGCATGGACGCGGGCAAAGCCCCAGGCGTAAACGGCATGCTGATAGAGTTCTATCAGAGGGCATGGGCTAGGGCGGCGGAGGGGGGCAATGCAACGGATGCTGTGGATGAGGAGCACCTGCTCGCTGGCCCCATCACACACCTGCTCAATCGGGTCTTCCGTGAGGGGTACCCGACTACATGGCACTTGGGGGCAACCACGCCGGTGCCAAAGCCGAAAGGCAGCCTAGACGTGCGGGACGATTACCGAGGGATCACGGTGGGGAATGCCCTCGCCAAGCTATACAGCTTGGTGCTTATGAACAGGCTGGACGCCTTAGCAGAACGGGAGGGGTACTGGGCGCGGGGCCAGGCAGGCTTCCGGAAGAAGAGGGGGACCCCAGATAATGCCTTCATCCTGCAACACCTTATTGAGAAGAGCGGCCTCCAGCGCAAACCGCTGTACGCCGCCTTTATTGACTTCAGGAAGGCTTACGATTGCGTGCACCGCCCATTGCTTTGGGAGTGCCTTAGGAGCCTGGGGGTACATGGGGAGTTCATGGCGGCGCTGATTGCCATGTACGATGGGTCCGCAATGTGTGTGCGCATCGATGGGAAAGTGGGACCCGCGTTTCCTTCACACAAGGGGGTCATGCAAGGCGACCCACTGTCACCGCTGCTGTTTGGGCTTTTTATTGACGCATTGGAGGGAGTACTAGACGCAGAGCTCCCGGGTGATGGGGTGGAGATGGCGGGGCGGTTACTACGGCTGCTGCTGTACGCTGATGACTTGACGCTGCTGGCAGAGTCGCCCGAAGCGCTTCAACGCATGCTAGATACTCTGCACGCCTTTTGCGGCACGCGCGCACTAACAGTAAACGTTAAGAAGTCAGAAGGGGTGGTGTTCAATGACCAGTTCTGCCCAGTCGGGGCGGCAGGGGGGAGGGTAACGCTGAAGTTTGCAGGAGCAGATCTACCCATGACACACGAGTTCCCATATCTGGGCATGCTCTTTCACCACCGGCGGGCAGTGGGGGGGGACGTGGGCACCCGACGCTCTAGGGGCCAGCGCACCAGATACGCGCTAACTCGCAGATGCTATATAATACGCCTTAACAATATTGGCATTAAGGCCCACCTGTTCGACACGCAAGTACGGCCTGTGCTAAATTACGGGTGTGAGGTGTGGGGCCCTGCGATGATGGCGGATGCTGGGGGGGGCGTGTTTGCCGGGGCGGGCGGACGGTGGGAGAGAGGCAGGAGTGGGAGGGGCGCTAAGGCCGCACGCGACGGATGGCGCACCCTGGAGGAAGTGCTTCTGCAATTTACCCGTGCGTCCCTAGGAGTCCGCAGCAACGGGCAGCAACTGGGGATTTTGGCGCGGGAGGCGGGGTGGCGGCCGCTGGCGGCAGATTGGCTGCGCCAGGCGACGCGCTTTTGGGATAAGGCGCGGGGGCGGCCTGACGGTGACCTGCTTAAAGATGCAATGCGGGAGAGCTGGGGGCTGGCCGAAGCGGGGGGGACGTGCTGGGCGGCACGCTTGCAGGTGTGCCTCGGAACTGTGGGGCACACCCTGGCGTGGGACCAGGAGGGACCGGTACGCATCACCAACCTGCTGGACGTGGCGACCTCGGCGTGGCTGGCCGCCGCGACAAGCACACCGGCGCTGCCGAGCGGCACTACCGTGCGTGATGTACCTGAGGAGTGGTCGCGCGGCTTTAAGATGCTGACCTACATGCGGTGGATGGCGGGTAGCGACAGCGAGCCACCGGCCCTGTTGAGCTCAGGGCTGAACAGTGCTGCCCGGATCACGGCTCTAGCTAGGTTCAGGATGGGGCTCCATGAGCTGCAGATAGAGCGGGGGCGCTACGCCGTGGCGGGACAGAGGCAGCGACGCAGCCAGCGGGCGTGCTGCCTATGCGGTGGGCTAGAGGATGAGGCACACATGGTATTTGAGTGCCCTGCCTATGAAGAGGCACGGGTGCAGGCCCACAGCCTGTTTCGGTCCATCCCTCGCCCCGAGGAGGCCGATTTAGATGAGCGGATGCGGGAGTTTATGAATCCTCGGCCAGGCCAGGAGAACCCCAGGTTCTGGCACGAGCTGGCTGACTTCCTTGTCGCCTGTTTTGAGACACGCACCGCGTGCACAGCAATCATGATGGCAGATGGCATGCTAGGGGTCTAATTTTG
>VFSX01000331.1:132500-140000 GCA_016618255.1 Chlamydomonas sp. UWO 241 | reverse complement strand
TTGGTTTCAGAAATATTGAGACAATGGTGCAAGAGGATTTTACTGGAAATCTGATGAGAACGCAACTGGACGAGCTATACCTCATGAAAGACCCACAGCAAAAACAACTGACAGTTGACAAGCGCATGCCATTGAGCGTGCCCCCGGAAGTGAGACCTCTGAGCCTGCGGCGCACCCCTTCGCCTTCCCTTTTTCCATCCCTTCCCCGTCTCCCCACACATACAGTGAGCCCGGCGTCCCCTCGGGGGCGTTTAGGGAAGTACCACCGGCCGTGTAACAATCTCTCTCTCTCGCGCATACGCCGGACGGTTGATGTTCTGCTAGAGTGTGCGCGCCCATCAAATACAAAAACACAAAAACAATTGACAGTTGACAAGCGCATGCCATTGAGCGTGCCACCGGAAGTGAGACCCCTGAACCTGCGGCGCACCCCTTCGCCTTCCCTTTTCCCATCCCTTTCCCGTCTCCCACACATACAGTGAGCCCGTGTCCCCTCGGGGGCGGTTGGGAAGTACCACCTGCACGTGTAACCAATCTCTCTCTCACGCAAACACACACACACACGCACACACACACACATACACGCACACACGCGCACACGCACACACATACACACATGTGCGTTCAGGGCCCCCCCCTTTACCACACACATGCACGCACACACACACATGAACTTCCAAACCCTCATGCATCAAACCCCACACCTTGTGGAAGACCCACAGCTGCATGAGTTTGGGGTTCAGGATCAGGGTTGCAACTACGAAAACCTCAGCCCTAAACTAGGGCTCAGGGTCGGGGTTTAAACGACCAAACCCTAAACTACCAAACCCTCATCCATTAAACCCACACCTTGTGGAAAACCCACAGCTGCATGGGTTTGGGGTGAAGAATCAGGGTTGAAACTACTAGGAACTACGAAACCCTAACCTACAAAACCCTTGACCCACACCTTGTGGAAGACCCACAGCTGCATGCCTTTTTAGGGTTTGGGGATCAGGGTTTAACTACAAACCCCTAAACTACAAAACCCTTGACCCACACATTGTGGAAGACCCACAGCTGCATGACTTTAGGACGAACCCCTAAACTAGGAAACCACAATCCCACACCTTGTGGAAGACCCAGGGCTGCAGCTCGTACAGCTTCACAATGGCACGCTCGACGCCCTAGGCAGTGGGAGGGGGGGGGCAAGGAACGGCTTTTTAGGGTTTAGGGCAGGGAGTTGCCCAGGGAAGTTGAGGTACATCCTTTTTGCGTGTGTGTTGCAGAAGACCCAGGGCTGCAGCTCGTACAGCCTCACAATGGCGCGCTCGACGCCCTAGACAGGGTGGGGGGGTGAGGTCAGGCCTTTTTTAGTGTGTTGTGAAAGACGCACGGCCGCAGCTCAAAACCGTTTCAAAATGGCGCGCTCGACGCCCTGCATGGAGGCGGGGGAGGAGGGGGTAGTTTTTTTGGGGGGGGGGGGGGAAGGCTTTTTTGCGTGTGTGTTGCGGGAGACGCACGGCTGCAGCTCGGTACAGTTTCACGACGGCGCGCTCGGCGTCCTAGGAAGTGGAAAGGGGGGGGGGGGGCAGAAAAATAGAGTTTGGGGGGGGGGGCCGCTTTGCGTGTGTGTTGTGGAATACACACGGCTGCAGCTCGGTAAACCTTCACGATGGCACGCTCGACGCCTTTAGGCAGTGAGGGGGAGGGTGGAAGAAGAGTTTGGGGGGGGGGGGGGCTTTTTGTGTGTTTATTGCGGGAGACACACAACTGCAACTTAGTACAGTTTCAAAATGGCGCGCTCGACGCCCTAGGCAGTGGGGGGGAGGATGGAAGAAGACTTTTTTTTCGGGGGGGCTTTTTTGTGTGTGTTGTGGAAGACGCACGGCTGCAGCCGCCATGGTGCGCTCGAAGCCCTAGGCAGTGGGAAGGGAGTGCGGAAGGGAGGGTGGAAGAAGATCGTTTTGGGGGGGGGGCATTTTGCGCGTGTGTTGTGGAATACGCACGGCTGCAGCTCGGTACAGTTTCACGATGGCGCACTCGACGCACTAGGCAGTGGGAAGGGGGGGCGGGGGGCAAGGAACGGCCCTTTAGAGGGCTTTAGGGCAGGGAGTTTCCCAGGGAGGTTGAGGTACATCCTTTTTGTGTGTGTGTTTCAGAAGACCCAGGGCTGCAGCTCGTACAGCCTCACGATGGCGCGCTCGAAGCCCTAGGCAGTGGGGAGTGGGGGGGAAAGGAACAGCCTTTTAGGGTTTAGGGCAGGGAGGTGCCCAGGGAGGTTGAGGTCAGGCCATTTTGAGTGTGTGCTGTGGAAGACCACGGCCGCAGCTCGGAACCGTTTCCAAATGGCGCACGCGACGCCCTGCATGGAGGCGGGGGAGGAGGGGGTAGTTGGAAGGTTGAGGTAAGGCCTTTTTGCGTGTGTGTTGTGGAATACGCACGGCTTCAGCCAAAATGGTGTGCTCACATCCCTAGGCAGTGCAAAAGGAGGGCGGAAGGGAGGGCAGAATAAGATAGTTTTTTTGGGGGGGGGGGCTTTCTACGTGTGGAATATCTCGCAGGCCCCCCGGCCCCCCGGCCCAGGCCCAGGCACTCAGCCCCAGATCCATCAACTACAGAGGCACACACCTTGGCGCCCAGCACCAGCACTATGGGCTGTCCGACATGCACACACACATAAACGCACGCGCCTTGGCACCGATCACGCAGAAACCCAGGGTGAACCGTTTAGGGTTAAGGGAATAAACGCACTTGGCACCCAGCACGAGCACTATGGGCTGTCCGACAAACATGCACACACAAACACACGCACGCACACACTGCCAACAAAAAACGCACCTTGGCGCCCAGCACCAGCATTATGGGCTGTCCGACACACACACACACACACACACACACACACACGCTGCCAACACACGCACCTTGGCGCCCAGCACCAGCACGATGGGCTGTCCGACCGCATGGCGTGACTCGTTGTCGTCCATGAACTCTAGCTGCACGCGCGAGTGCAGGGACTGGAAGTCGCCGCCCGCCTGTGCGTGTGGGAGGGGGGGCACGTATGTGTGTGCACGTGTGTGTGTGTGTGTGTGTGTGTGTGTGTGTGTGTGTGCGTGCACGCGTGTGTGTGTGTGTGTGTGTATGTGTGTGTGTGTGCGTATGTGTGTGCGTGTGCGCGCGTGTGCGTGTGCGCGCGTGTGCGTGTGCGCGTGTGCGCGTGTGCGCGTGTGCGCGTGTGCGCGTTTGCACGTGTGCGCGTGTGCGCGTGTGTGCGTGTGTGTGCTTTGAAGCAGGATCGGCGTCTGTTGTAGGGCCACTTCAACTGACAGTTGGCACACCGACTTGCATGAGACACATGACGACACTGTCAAGCGCCTCGCAGTAAAAGCGCCATGCATGGAGGCATGGCGGCATGGCGGGCATGCGCCACATGATGAAAGCACATGATGAAAGGAGAAGGAGGATGGCCAGGCCGCCCAAACTGAGCTGTATGCGCGTCCAGATGTACTATACTTATGGGATGGACACAGTCAATGTGTGTCCACTCAGTGGACTAGTGTGGGTGCTATCTGCATGCCTCATTGGGATTGAGTGGGCAGTCTAGTATACGCCATCACAGGCGTCCGACAAGACTGCAAAATCGACCACACACACACACACACACACACGCACACACATACACACACACACACTCACACACACACACACACACACGCACACAGAGAGAGAGAGATCGTTACAAAGAACTCTGCACGGCAGACCTAGATAGGCTGTTTCTGGTCATCATTGAGGAGATTCCATTTGGAGGCGGGTGACCAACCGCGCGCCAACAAGAGGGTGAATAACCTCATTCAAAAAGCACACACACACACACACACACACACCGACAGCCTCACCTGCGTGAAGGCGTCCGACCAGCGCTGCGCGTCGCCACAACCCGCCAGCAGCTGCGCCTCCGCCAGTGCACGCGCCTCGGTGCGGGGGTGGAGCAGCCCATGCAGGGCGCCACCTGCGTGTGTGTGCGTGCGGGATTTGGCATTCGGGCTTGATGCATCATCCAACAGGCAGCGCATTCGGCTTTGCTCGGTGTTCAACGCCCGCGCACCTTGGACAGGTGCAGTGATTTTCTTTCCAAGAATTTCAATTGATGATTCCACCGCCAAATTTCGCTTTGACCGTGTTGACCGTTGACCTCTCGTTGACCGTTTGTCATCATATGTAGGTGTCTTGAAAGCTCTTGACGAGCTCTATCTGGCAAGCTTGTCAAGACTGCCAATCCACTGAATCGGTTTAGCTGTGTTTAAGGTCAAAGTACAGCCGGAATACAGACAAATGGCTGTGTAGAGCCGAAAAGGAAAGATCTGGACAGATGGCTGGCGTCTGGCGGTTTGGGCGTAGGATCAAGTGCCCGCTGCTGCATAAGCATATCTGTCTGTGCGCCTACCATAATGTGCAAAAACAACGCAACAAGCCGGGCAGGCTCACCCTGTGCCCCCTCGGGTGAAGCGTGCGCCCACAGCACAGGGTGGCGCTCGCGAGGGAGTGTCTTTCCGAAAAGATAGTAAGTTAGACAGTTCGTTAGACAGTTTGTTAGACAGTTTGTTAGACAGTAAGTCGCAAGTTAGTCGGAGTCTAGTTTACTACTTCACTAGGGTGAGCTAGGTTTTTACAATGCTCACCCTGTGCCACCGCCCCCTCGGGCGACGCGTGCGCCCACGGCGCATCCACAGGGACCAGGTTTCTGCTGCTCAGTCCCCGGTTCTGTTATCGGGCTTTGTCCCCGGTTATGTTGTGCAGGTGAGTGAGGGGTTTGCTCAGATCAACTTGGAGTTTGCTGTCACAGACCTCACTCTGAGCCAAGCCTCTAAGGATGCTCCAGTTTAGTGTAAGTATGGAAGTCTCACACTTCCACACTTTGGACCTCTCATAAGCTATCGCAAGTTGCTGTTTCTACCCAACATAGGCCAAACTTAAAAAACACCAAAACACCAAAATGACATGCTGGTCGAAACCGTCGCATGGAGATTGGTGTGCGTGTCGGTCGCGCGCTGGGCGTGTTTGCGTCTTTTGATAAGATTTGGGCCAGCAAGAAGATGCAAGTGCAGTCTAAGATGCGAGTTTACAACACTTTCGTGCTGCTTCACTTTCTGTACGGCTGCGAAACATGGGCCCCTACTAAAACACAACTGACTCGATTGGAGGTTGCCCACTCGAACTGCCTTCGTCGCATTCTGGGTGTGCGCCTGGTCGACCGGCACAGATTAACTTATATTCGGCAGGCGTGCGACACTGAGCCAATTGAGAGCCTTGTGGCAAAGCGATCAATGCAGTGGCTAGGCCATGTGATGCGCATGCCGGCTTCTCGTCTTCCTCGTACGACTTTTGACTGCACAATGGATGTGGCTCGGCAGCAAGGCCGGCCTCCAGCCTCCTCCCGACACTATTTTCTTAAGCTACTGATTCAGCAGCTAGGCGAAACTAGTGGCACTCGTTCTGATTGGAAGACTTTTTCGGACACGGCGTTTGAGCGTGCTCAGGATAGGGTCGAGTGGAGAGCCGTGGTGTACGGTCCGGCTGCCCCTCAGGCGCCAGCCCCTCCACCACGGCGGTCAAGTAGATAGGCAAGCGCCACTTGACCCCCTATCCTCTAGATAGCAGTAAGGACCTATTTTGGAGGCGTCGCACAATAGCTCTCCTTTTTGCTCTGGGACTACACGTTGGCAGGCAGCCGGCTGGTGGCTACCGCCCCTCACAAGTAATTGTAAGGGCCAGAACTGGACTTGGGTCTAGGCGGTGGTACTAGGACTAGAGGTAGTCTTTGCTGGAAAGCCGATGTAACTGTAACTGTAACTGGTGGGATTCGAAACCGGATCAACGCTCTACAGGCCCTGCAAAAAGCCTCCGCGAAGGCAGCGCGGCGACGAAAGTAAGTCGCAAAACACCCCGCAAAGACCTTAAATTCCAAATAAAGAGGGCCTTTAGTGGACCCCCGGGAGCCCCGAGACTACGGGAACCAACTGTCTAACCAACTGTCTTGCCGGAAGGACACTCCCTAGGGGGGGGGGCACCCAGTGCCAGAGGGGGCGGGGCCACAGGGTGAGGGCAAATATAACATCTCTCAGGGTTGTTGAAGCTCGGGGCTCTCCCCGACCGCCATACGGCGATGATGACCTGGTGGAGCCATGCGATGGCAGGTGGGCACCGCAACAGCATGGCGTCCAGCTGGTCACCGCCCGGAGCGGCGGCCGAGCGCAACGCTCGCACACACGCCTCCGTCTCAGCCAGGTCAGGGGGGCGCCCGTGCGCCTCGTCCACCTCTGTGGCGCGTGTGAGCTCAAACGCCGCTACATCGTTCTCCAGCTGGTTCAGGGTCTCGTCGCTGAGCTTGGTCTCCCCGCCATATAGCTTGTCGAATGACTCTGTCATGGCCTTCAGCACCCCGTCTGGACCGCTGTGCAGCGCGCCCGAGACGTCCCGCATGGCAGGTGGGATCTGATGGCTGCGGCTGCGGCCCGCCAGCCTGTCGCACGCGCGCGCAAACTGGCGCAGATTCTTCTTGCGAATCCCACCGGGGGCTTTTTAACCTTTGCGGGGCGTTTCACGGGGGGGGGCGAGAAACTTATTTCCTGCAGGCATGGTACATATTTTTGGGGGGGGGTCTGACCCCCCCACCACCCCCCCACTTGCTGAATACACCATGCATGGAGCCAGGACCAAGGCGCATGGCTCCCTTACAGTAAGGGCTGTCCATTGCAATGTCTAACTCGCCGGCAGATGGCCCAAATCATCCCCAAAATCTAGCCATACCATGGCTTAGACGGAGGGCACCAAGGAGTGTGGACCCTTCAGTTCACACTTTCCAGGCAAATTCAGGGTTGACTCACCTGAGGTGTTTGGCTGTTCTCTCCTAGGAGATTCAGATGGCGTCAGTCCCATCTCAATCCATGAAGGTTGCTCAAACCCCTATGTGGCACTCAGTGCATCGTAGGGAGCACGCGGGGGGGTAGGGCATTGAGAAGGTGGGGACCCCCACCCTATTACCCCAGGGTCACTTCTGAGAGTGGCTTCGTGCTCCTCTCATCAAGGCGGTTCCAATGGTGGTCTTCCCATCAAAATCGGCCCACTGGAAAGAAAGTTCTGGACCCCCCATATTTATTTGCTTCTGCGCACACACCCCCTACCACCCCCTCTCCACTTTGAGCCCCCATATCTCGGCCTCCAGGTGTCCGGATTCAAAAAATTCGCTTGATTTGGAACATACATATGAAGGAGATTGATATTCAGCATGCCTGTATTTTCAGTTTTTCTGCCCCCCCCCGTGGGCGTTTTCGGACTTACTTTCACTTGTACGGAGCCTTTGCGGGGCGTTAGGCGGGAAGGCAAAAGCGATACTACGGTGGACAGTTACCTAGACAGTTATTTAGACAGTTAGTTAGACAATTAGTCGGAGTCGAGTTACCTACTTAACTACGTTGAGCTAGGCTCCACAATCCTCACCCTGTGACACCACCCCCTCGGGCG
>VFSX01000331.1:125000-127500 GCA_016618255.1 Chlamydomonas sp. UWO 241 | reverse complement strand
GTGCGGTCTTGGTGCGGCCCATGACCGGGGACGGGGGGGTGCGACCACACAACATATGGTACACTCAGGAGTGCAAGGACGCACGCCGCGCGTGCCGGGAAGCGGAACGAGCGCACGGGGCGCAGTCACCGGCCGCCAAAGAGGCAGGGAAGGCCTATAGGCGGACCGCGCGGCGCTCCCGCCGCGCGAGCGAGGCCCGGGAACACACCCAGCTGATTGAGGACAGGAAGGGGAACCCTCGGCGGTTTTGGCAGCGGGTGAAACTGCCTGGCCAGGCGGTCGGTCTGAGGGACGTGGAGGGGTGGACAGATTATTTTAGGGATTTGCTGGGGACAACCATGCTAACGCCACTGATACGACTCATACGACTAATACGACTAACACGGATGATGCCACTGACCATGGGCACGGGGCCCCGTTTGCCCTCCCCACGACGACGGCCACGGAGCGGGCGGCAGCGCTAAATAATTCATTTACTGAGGCGGAGGTGTATGCGGCACTGATGGGCATGGACGCGGGCAAAGCCCCAGGCGTAAACGGCATGCCGATAGAGTTCTATCAGAGGGCATGGGATAGGGCGGCGGAGGGGGGCGATGCAACGGATGCTGTGGATGAGGAGCACCTGCTCGCTGGCCCCATCACACACCTGCTCAATCGGGTCTTCCGTGAGGGGTACCCGACTGCATGGCACTTGGGGGCAACCACGCCGGTGCCAAAGCCGAAAGGCAGCCTAGACGTGCGGGACGATTACCGAGGGATCACGGTGGGGAATGCCCTCGCCAAGCTATACAGCTTGGTGCTTATGAACAGGCTGGACGCCTTAGCAGAACGGGAGGGGTACAGGGCGCGGGGCCAGGCAGGCTTCCGGAAGAAGAGGGGGACCCCAGATAATGCCTTCATCCTGCAACACCTTATTGAGAAGAGCGGCCTCCAGCGCAAACCGCTGTACGCTGCCTTTATTGACTTCAGGAAGGCTTACGATTGCGTGCACCGCCCATTGCTTTGGGAGTGCCTAAGGAGCCTGGGGGTACATGGGGAGTTCATGGCGGCGCTGATTGCCATGTACGATGGGTCCGCAATGTGTGTGCGCATCGATGGGAAAGTGGGACCCGCGTTTCCTTCACACAAGGGGGTCATGCAAGGCGACCCACTGTCACCGCTGCTGTTTGGGCTTTTTATTGACGCATTGGAGGGAGTACTAGACGCAGAGCTCCCGGGTGATGGGGTGGAGATGGCGGGGCGGTTACTACGGCTGCTGCTGTACGCTGATGACTTGACGCTGCTGGCAGAGTCGCCCGAAGCGTTTCAACGCATGCTAGATACTCTGCACGCCTTTTGCGGCACGCGCGCACTAACAGTAAACGTTAAGAAGTCAGAAGGGGTGATGTTAAATGACCAGTTCTGCCCAGTCGGGGCGGCAGGGGGGAGGGTAACGCTGAAGTTTGCAGGAGCAGATCTACCCATGACAAACGAGTTCCCATATCTGGGCATGCTCTTCCACCACCGGCGGGCAGTGGGGGGGGACGTGGGCACCCGACGCTCTAGGGGCCAGCGCACCAGATACGCGCTAACTCGCAGATGCTATATAATACGCCTTAACAATGTTGGCATTAAGGCCCACCTGTTCGACACGCAAGTACGGCCTGTGCTAAATTACGGGTGTGAGGTGTGGGGCCCTGCGATGATGGCGGATGCTGGGGGGGGCGTGTTTGCCGGGGCGGGCGGACGGTGGGAGAGAGGCAGGAGTGGGAGGGGCGCTCAGGCCGCACGCGACGGATGGCGCACCCTGGAGGAAGTGCTTCTGCAATTTACCCGTGCGTCCCTAGGAGTCCGCAGCAACGGGCAGCAACTGGGGATTTTGGCGCGGGAGGCGGGGTGGCGGCCGCTGGCGGCAGATTGGCTGCGCCAGGCGACGCGCTTTTGGGATAAGGCGCGGGGGCGGCCTGACGGTGACCTGCTTAAAGATGCAATGCGGGAGAGCTGGGGGCTGGCCGAAGCGGGGGGGACGTGCTGGGCGGCACGCTTGCAGGTGTGCCTCGGAACTGTGGGGCACACCCTGGCGTGGGACCAGGAGGGACCGGTACGCATCACCAACCTGCTGGACGTGGCGACCTCGGCGTGGCTGGCCGCCGCGACAAGCACACCGGCGCTGCCGAGCGGCACTACCGTGTGTGATGTACCTAAGGAGTGGTCGCGCGGCTTTAAGATGCTGACCTACATGCGGCGGATGGCGGGTAGCGACAGCGAGCCACCGGCCCTGTTGAGCTCAGGGCTGAACAGTGCTGCCCGGATCACGGCTCTAGCTAGGTTCAGGATGGGGCTCCATGAGCTGCAGATAGAGCGGGGGCGCTACGCCGTGGCGGGACAGAGGCAGCGACGCAGCCAGCGGGCGTGCTGCCTATGCGGTGGGCTAGAGGATGAGGCACACATGGTATTTGAGTGCCCTGCCTATGAAGAGGCACGGGTGCAGGCCCACAGCCTGTTTCGGTCCATCCCTCGC
>VFSX01000331.1:50000-120000 GCA_016618255.1 Chlamydomonas sp. UWO 241 | reverse complement strand
CAAATCCAGAGCACGCGCGCACCGGGGCGTCGCCAAACGCCACCCGCCCGCCGCCGCCGTCGCCCAGGGAGCAGAGCCAGTGATTTCCTTTTCGGCTCTACACAGCCATTTGGCTGTACTCCGGCTGTACTTTGACCTTGGGCACAGCTCAACCCATCCAGTGGATTGTTGGTCTGACAAGCCCGCCAGACAGAGCTCGTCAACAGCTTTCAAATGGCCCATGTATGAGGACAAGCTGTCAACAGGAGGTCAACGGTCAACGCGGTCAAAGCATAATCCGGCTGTGGAATAATAAATTGAAAAACAGAAAAGGAAAACCACTGAGCAGAGCACACTAGGGTTCTCCTTGCCGATCGGATTCCGAGGAGGAGACCGCCCGAAGGGCGCTTTGCCGATGGGGAGCAAAAGGGGGGTTTGGAAAAGCTGGAAAAGTGGAGGTCTGGGGGCGCAGCCCCCGGAAAGCCAGGGCGAAGCCCCCGGAAAAAAAAATGGGGAGTGCTGGGGAGCAGCAGCATGTCCCATGTGTGCCCCAAGACATTGAAGTTTCAAGGTTCAGGGTTTGGCAGTAAGAATTGGCGTTGGATGGGTCTTTGGAGGTCTTTGGAGAGGCCAGGCCCGACAGGGGTGTACGGGGCGTGCCCCCCCCCCCCCCCCGTCGAGCAGCCACCCCAGTGGGGTGGCTGCTCGACTTCCACTGAGGGAGCGGGGAGCACGCATGCGGGCGTACGTAGACACACGCGCGTACCAACCTGCAATTGTGGCTGCGACACGCAAGCACCGCTGCGACCGCGTGCGGACGGGCGGCTACCCGGCTTCCACTAAGGGGAAAGGGTGGGGGGTCACACGCGCACGCGCACGCAAACACTCTAGTGTGTGTGTCTTATCAACGTGTTATCGTGTTTTTTTGCTGTTGGTCACCGTCCAGAGACCACTAGAATCACCCTCCAGAAACCCGAGAGTCCGGAAGGCCCTCTCCAGGAAAATCAAAAGCCTGAAAGCCCCAAAGGAATCCCCTGGAGCACAAACCCAACACCACCCAGGCCCCGGGAGCAGCACAAGGCAGCGCAAGGCAGCACACGACAGCACAGAGCACAAAACATGCCAGCCGTCTGCCACCGCCACCCCAGGCAGCACCCCCAAGCAGAGCACACCCAATACCACCCAGGCAGCGGGAGCAACACAAGACAGCGCATGGCAGCGCATGGCCGCACGAGACACTGCACAGAGCACCAAGTTCAGATCGCACGCGCACCGGGGCGTCGAAACCCGCCAGCCGCCGCCGCCACCCAAGGCAGCACCTCCAAGCAGGGCACACACCCAATACCACCCAGGCACCGGGAGCAGCACAAGGCAGCACAAGGCGGCACACAACAGCATAGAGCAAAAAACATACCAGCCGCCGCCGCCCCAAGGCAGCAGCCGCAAGCAGAGCACACACACACCCACTACCACCCAGGCCCCGGGAGCGACACAAGGCAGCGCAAGGCAGCGCAAGGCAGCGCGCGGCAGCACGCGGCAGCACAGGGCAGCACAAGGCAGCACAAGGCAGCACACATCAAAGAAAAACGAATAAACGCTCGCACCGGGGCGTCGTCGAACGTCAGCCGCCCGCCGCCGACTGAGCCGGTCAGGAACTCGAGCGTGTCGCTCGGCTGTGCGTGCAAGAGTATGTGCATGTGTGTGTGTGTGTGTGTGTGTGTGTGTGTGTGTGTGTGTGTGTGTGTGTGCATGTGTGACGGAGCCAGTCAGGTACTCGAGCTTGCTGCTCAGCTGCGTGTGCCAAAGTGTGTGTGAGAGAGAGAGAGTGTGTGTGTGTGTGTGTGTGTGTCGGAGACAGGCACTCGAGCGTGTCGCTCGACTGTACGTACGAGAGTGTGTGTGTGTGTATGTGTGTGTGTGTGTGTGTTTTGTATGTGTGTGTGTTTTGTGTATGTGTGTGTGTGTGTGCGTGTGTGTATGACGGAGCCGGTCAGGTACTCGAGCTCGCTGCTCGGCTGCGCGTGCCAGGGTGTGTGTGAGAGATAGAGTGTGTGTGTGTGTGTGTGTGTGACGGAGCCAGTCAGGTACTCGAGGGTGTGCATGCCTGCTTCTGCGAGGGTGTGTGTGCAAGGGTGCATGTGTGGGCACCCGGCAGAGAGATAAAAAGACAGAGTGTGTGTGTTTGTGTGTGTGTGCGCGTGTGCGTGTGTGCGTGTGTTGTGTGTATGTATGTGTGTGTGCGCGTGTAAGTGCAAGGGTGTGCGTGCAAGGGTGCATGTGTGGGCACCCGGCAGAGAGAGAGGGAGAGAGAGAGAGGGTGTGCGAGAGCGTGTGTGCTTTGTGTGTGTGCGTGCATGCCAGGGTGAGCGTGTGTGGGCGCTCGGCTGAGAGAGAGGGTTTGTGTGTGTGTGTGTGAGTGAGTGTGTGTTGGTGTGTGTGCGTGTGAATGAGCTCGCCACACGTGCGCACATGCACAACGTCCACAACGCCCACAACTGCACCCCTCCCACACGCACGCATGTGCACCTTGCTCCGCCACTGCCCCATGTGCATGAAAGCCTCCAGGCGCTCGGCGTACATGCGTGCGCCGCCCCCGCGCGCCACGAGCGCGGCCATGCGGGCGTGTGCAGACGCCATCCCCGCGGCGTCCCCCGTGTGCGACGCATGCAGGCCTGTATGTGTTTGGAGTGTGTGCGAGCGTGTGTGTTGGGGGGGGGCTGTGCACGTGTGCGCGCGTGTGTGCGTGCGTGTGTGCGCGTGTGTGTGTGCCCGCGTGTGTGCGTGTGTGCGTGAGGTAGGCGCATGCACCCCCTATGAGACCCTTTAAGGCACGCCTCTTGCCCATTCGCGCGGATTACGTCCATTCTGCACGGAGACAGACTATTTAACACGTCGGACGTGGTACCGAAACCCGCCCAGCACACCACCTCGCCCGTGCACCTTGCAGGTAAACCTGAGTCGGCGTCGCCCCTGCCAGGCGGGCCACGATCTGCGAGCGCTGCTCCTGATCAGACAGTGCATAGCGCTCTTCCAGCTCAGCTTCCGTCTCCATCTGGTCGCGTATGTATATATGGCTTGGGGACTCTGTGGCAAGCGTAGGTAGTACGTGCACGACGTGTCGTCGACGCTGTATGGCAGCGCTGCCATCTCTCGCTCGAGAGATCCCAGCACAAGTGTGACCCCCACACCTGCCTTGTAAAACACCATTAAAACCAAGGGGGGGGGGCAGAAAACACGACAAATGGAACACAAGCTGGAATCTTGTCTCCTTGCTGTGAATGTTCCAAAACCATCGGATTTTTTTAATTTGGATACCTGGGGTGAGCCAGACCTGCTGTGTGTGCGGTGCACGCTCGACCCCCTCTACACCGCAGTGGCGGTCGTGCTCGCGGCGCTGCCCGCTGCCTGGGTCGAGGCGGCGGCTGGTGGTGCTGCCCTCACGGTGCTCCGCCCGCTCCGCCAGTTCAGCCCCCTCCCCCAGGAGGGCAAGCGCGCTGCTATGATGGAGATCCTCCGCCTGGTCGGCTGGCAGCTGCCGGGTATCATCACGCCGGCTGGGTGGCGGCGCGGGCGGCCTGGCCTGCGCTCCACAGCTGCCCGACCTGCTCCCCAGCCTGCAGCTGCGGGGGGCGGCGCCGCGGGTGAGCCTCGGTGGGTGGGGTTTGCGCAAAGCCCGGGCGTGGTGGGGAAGCTGACGTGCAAGCTGGCGGTGGCGCTTCAGCTGCTGGCGGTGGTGGACGAGCGGCGGGTGCGGCGGGCGGCCACAGTGGAGGCGGCTCTGGCGCTGGACCATGGTCAGCACCGGGGCCCCCGCGCGTCCGACGTGCAGGTCTGCGCGGGGCTGCGCGGCCTGGAGGCGGCGGTGCCGGCGCTGTGGCGGGTGCCGCTCCTCAAAGCCCGCAAGGAGCCCATCTGGCGACTGTGGGTGAGTGGTTTCCACAAGCAGGCTGCGCTGGGTGTGCCCGAGTGCCCGTGCGGGTGGCGGTGCCGTGAGGAGGACGGGCCGCCGGCGACGGCGTGCGCACTGCTTCTGGGGGTGCCCGGTGGCGGAAGCGGTGGTGGTGGCGGTTGCTGCTGCTCTTCCTGCCCCTACCCCGGTTGTCACATGCTGCCAGGTGTGGCTGCTACAGCCACCCCCAGAGGTGCGGCCAGGTGTGTGGGCGGTGGTGGCCGCGCTCGTGGTGGACGCAATGGAACGCGGCCGCTGCCACTTGTGGCGCATCACTCGCCCGCGTGATGGTGTGGTGCCCCCTGCTCGCTCGGTGGCGGTTGAGCGGGCGGGGGCGCTGGCGACGATTGATCTGTGAGACGCGCTGGCGTCTTTTGCTGCGGGCGGCGTGGTGCCGCGAGGATGGGCGGGTGTGGTGGGCTCGACCCACCCCTTCGTTGGAGTGGTGGACGGCGGGCTCACTCTGAACAAGACATCCTAGACCCCTGGGGGGGGTCTGTGAGGGGAGGTGATGTCATACGCTTGCGCTGGCGGGTGTGCTGTGGTCGCTGAGTTGAGTGTTGCGGCGGGTGTGCTACCAGCCCCGCTTCCACTTTCTGGTCCCTTCATGGTTTTATACCTTGGGCCTGTACTCCGGCCACTGGAGGGGTTGGGTGTGGAGCCTGCACTGTGATGCTGCTTGCTTGGTGCCCGCCACGCCGTGGTTTGGCGCTACCGTGGGCTACCTTTTTGGTGGGCCTGTGCCTGCTCTCTAAGTCCCGCTGGAGCTTTGAAACCGAACGTGTGAACGCCGGCAGTGGATTGTAAAACTCTCATCATCACCATCACCAGGTGCTCGCTGTGGTGCAGGCGCAGGCGCAACAGATTGCGTCCCTGGTGGATGTGGTGAGCCTCCTGGTGAGCCGCGTCCCTGGGGCGCCCATGCAGATGCCGCATGCAGAGCCCGCCCGCGCGCGGGCCGGCCATGCGGCCCACAGTGCGGCGCCCCGCGCTGCGCCTGCTGCCGAGGCTGCTCAGCCTGCCCGGCCCGCTGCTGCTGCCGCCCCTGTGGCGTCGGCGGGGGGGGGCCAGCGACGGAGCGGCCTGCGTCGGGCGCCACGCGTGCCGCATCTGCGCGCGGCCCCTCCCGCCGGGGGGGGCTGCCTGCGCGTGTGGGCGACACGTCGCTGCGCCGCAGCTTCGTGCTGTCCATCCCGGTGGCACGCGGCGCCAACTGGTTCCTCGCGGGCGGTGGCAGGCGGATGGATGAAGAGGAGGCGACGGCGGCGGCGGCGGAGCGGATCGCTGCAGCTGCCGAGGACGGCACCAGCCTGCCCGTCCGCCTGGCTACGGATGTCGTGCGCTTCCTCTACGGCGGCACCGGCCGGCGGGAGCCGGCTGATGGTGGCGTCGTGTCCGCGTCGCTCCTCAACGCCAAGCCTGCCGTCGGGGGCATCGGCGTGGAGCCACGCGGGGGCGGTGTGCTGCGTGTGCTCTTCACCGTGGCGTCTGACGCCGTGGCCGACACTGTCGTGCGCTGGCGCCACGAGCTGCGCCGCTGCGTGGACTCGACTGCAGTCTTCGACGTCCTCAGTGACTGCGAGGAGGCGCAGCACCAGGCGCTGTGGCCCGCTTTCCTCGCCGCCAAGGTTGCGGGGAAGCGGGCGCAGTTCCACCGCGCGCGCCTCGTCGTTGACGGCGAGCGGGTGCCTGCACCTGCTTGCTAGATGGCATTCCCTCTGGGGTGTTTTTTGAAGGGGAGGTGGCGCCACACGCGTGCGGTGGCGGGTGCGGTGTGGTCGCTGAGTAGAGTGCTGCGGCGGGTGTGCTACTAGCCCCGCTTCCGGTGGTCTGGGGGAGGGCTTTTTGGTCCCTTCATGGTTTTATACCTTGGGTCCGCCCTCTGGCCATTTGAGGGGCTGGGTGTGCAGCCTGCACAGTGGTGCTGCTTGCTTGGCGCCCGCCACCAAGTGTGGATGGCGTTACCGTGGGCTACTTGTAGCTTGACCTTTTGTGGGCCTTGAGCCTTGTTTCTCTAAGTCCCACTGGAGCTTTGGAACCGTACGTGTGACCGCCAGAAGTGGATTGTAACCAAACATCATCATCATCATCGTCCCCCAGGGGGGAGAGTCCCCTGCCACTCCCCAGGTCACACCGCCCACACCGCTCACACAAATCCCCAGCAAAAAAAATGCGATTTCCCTCCCATCCATTAATATCACCATCCTAAAGCTCGCGCCCTCAACTACGCCCACAACTACACGCCACAACCCCTTGCTCGCTTATATTTAACAACCGATATCTCTCGAGAGACCTGCCTTCCAGGCACCCGCTCCACCCGTGCCCCGTCATCATGTGCTCCGTATCTGCGAGCCTGCCCTCTTTAGAAAGGCTCGTGGCGCAGCTGGGCCAAGGCGAGGGCGAGGGTGAAGGGGAGGACGAGGGCACACGCGACCGACTCACCGACTGCGCGACCTGCCTATCATCTACGTTTCCGGCAGGCAGTCGAGGTAAATAGTGAACGACGCCAATGCAGCAAGCGTGCTGGATGCAATGCAATGCAGGTGGTTATGGAACTGATATGCATGGCGTACCCTAACCGGAACCCGACTGCCCCCCTTCCCCTCCCCCCCAGAGCGCGCGCCGGCGCGACTTCGAGACGCGCCCGCCCAGACATCTTGTTCGTGCCTACCGTGTCGCCGCTGACGACGCCGCCAGCCTCCCTCGAGCGCGAGTCGCCCAGCCGACGCGGCTTCGAGACGCGCCCGTATCGCGCCCGCCCAGACATCTTGATCGTGCCGACCGCGTCGCCTGTGACGACCCCGGCAACCCGTTATCTGCTCGACTCGCCCAGCGTGGCGTCCCCCGCAGCCGTCCGCAGCAGCCGCCGACCTCGCGCCGACGCCTGCCCCGACAACTTCCTCAACGTCGTACTGTCCAGCGTGAACGACACTGTAGCGGACGCCGGTGCGCGCGCGCGCGAGCAAGAGAGAAGTGCGCATTGACCGCCCTACCACAATCCCAACTCCTGAGGCGCGCAAGTCGAGGCGGTCGGGGTGCGCTTCAGGTGGTGGTGGGCGCCTGAGGCGGTCGGGGTCACGCCTGAGGCGGTCAGGGGTCACGCCTGAGGTGGCGCCTCAGGCAGGCGAGGGTGCGCCTCAGGCGGTCTCTTCGCGCCGGAGGCGCCACCTGATCCGCGCAAGTGAAGCCGCCGCCTGAGTCGCCGCCTCGGGCGTTGGGAATGTGGTAGGGCCGACAGACTGACGCACACACGCACGCGTACCAACACGCCGCGCCCCCTACAGATCCGAGGGTGGGGTTTAACCTAGGTTTATCCGTGGTTTACATGGGTTTAACCTTCTGACAGGTTAAACCCAGGTTTAACCTCGAACAACCTGGGTTTAACCTGGGAGGTTTAAACCTGTTTTAACCTTCCAAGGTTCAACCCTGGTTAATATGAGGTTTAACTTGGGTTAAACTTCGTTGCAGGTTTAACCGGGTAAACCAGCGCAAATCACGGGTTTAGACTGGAAGTAAGTTAAACCTCTGTTCAACCTTAGGGGTTTGACCTTGGTTAAACCAGGATTTACCTCGGTTTAACTCTGCTCCAGGTTAAACCTTGGAATTGCTCTGGTTTAATCCGGGTTTAAATCTGTAGGTAGTTCAACCGATGGTAAACGTCACGGGGTTTAAACGTTGGTTCCACCTTGTTGTAACTGTGCTGCAGGCACGCTGCAGGTTTACTGGTTCCTGGTTGGTGGTTGACCTGTTGAGTGGAAGTGTGAGCGCTAGCTGGTGTGGATCCACATGTGGAGAGGCAAGACCCACCTGCTCAGTCCAATCGGATTCCAATGGCCCAGCACGCTTGCTACCTGTCGGCACAAGTGCGTCACACGGGCCGTCGCGGAGAGGAACATCGACATCGCGATGGTTTCCAGAAACAGGTCGGCCCACATGCTATTGCGTGCACCGCAGCGCGCCACGTCGCATGCCTATCGCCTGGGGATGCATGCTCTCGGCTGAAGGCGGCGGCCGCGCCCTTCCCTGCATGCACAGGGAGAACTGACTTTGACTGCAGCTGTCAGCACGCTGGCCAAGCTCAGCCAGCAAGTATGCCTGGGCTGAGTGAGTGGGAAAGGGCAGAGGCACCAAAGGTTGGGCAGCTGGCTGCTTGAGGGAGGGCAGTTCAGGAAGTTCCGCGTTGCAAGCTGCGCGCGTGCATGGGGTCGCGGCGCATGGGGCACGCATGCACATGCAGCAAGCCGGCTGATCGCCACCTCAGTGTGCATGCGTGTGCCCCCCCCCCCCTCCCCCCCCGGCCTGTCCACTCCCAACTTCTCCGCGCGTGCGTGCGTGTCCCCCACTCGCCCCCACCGTCTGCGTGTGTGCGTGCGCCCCCCCTCGCCCCCACCTTCAGCATGCGTGCGTGTCCCCCCACTCGCCCCCAGCGTCTGCGTGTATGTGTCTCCCCACTGCCCCCCACGTGCTGCGTGCGTACGTGTGCCCCCCACTCGTCCTCACCTGCTGCGTGCGTGCATGTGCGCCCCACTTGCCCCCATCTGTTGCGTGCATGCGTGTTCCCCCCACTCGTCCTCACATACTGCGTGTGTGAGTGTGCGCTCGACTCGCCCCAACCTTCAGCGTGCGTGTGTTTGCCCCTAACTCGTCCTCACCTGCTGCGTGCGTGTGTGTGCCCCCCACTCGTCCTCACATACAGCGTGCGTGTGTGTGCGCTCGACTCGCCCCAACCTTCAGCGTGTGTGTGTGTGCCCCCCACTCGTCCTCACCTGCTGCGTGCGTGCGTGCGCCCCCCACTTGCCCCCACCTGCTGCGTGCGTGCGTGTGCCCCCTGCTTGCCCCCACCTGCCGTGTGTGTGTGTGTGCCCCCCACTCGCCTCCACCTGCTGTGTGCATACGTGTGTGTGCCCTCACTTGCACCCAACTGGTGCGTGCGCGTGTGTTCCCGATACCGCCTTTAGCTTCACTCCACCCCCACCCCCACCCCCACCCCTTAATTGCAGATGGCTTTCGAGACATGTAAGCTCAAGGTGGCAGCTGCTGAAGAGGAAAAACGGGCTGCCAAGTGTGGTGTTCAAGGGTGGCGTCCACATCGAGCTACCAAGGGTGGCTGTGCAGAAACCGCCCGCAAGGGATTTGCATTGCAAGACACCAATTGGTGGCAAGTACTGGCAGTGGCGTAAAGCAAGTAGAACAAAACTGTAAACAACGTATTGCAAGCGAATCATGTGGCTGTGCCCACTCCACACTACTGCGCATCTTAGCTGCCTCTCAGCTGCCTCCTAGAACCTGCAGATGCCAAAGAGAGGTTAAACCCGACTTCAAACTAGGTTTAATCTTTGGTTAAAGGCCATACCAGGTTAAACTCAGGTTAAACTATATGGAAGGGTTAAACCTGTTTCAACTTAGGTTTAGCTCTGGTTAAACCAATTTATAGGTTAGACCTGAGTTGAAGTTGCTGTTGAGTTAAACCGGAGTTGACAGTTACATGGCATTCCAGCTAAGACAACACTAGTCCTAGTGCCACCGCCCTGTGAAGGACGATAGCCACCAGCCGGTTACCTGCCGTCTAGACTACCGCTCCCGCCGGCTAGTTTAGACCCAAACAAGTCCCTGAGGGACATGTCTGGCAAGGAGCGTATAAGAAAGGACTGTCCTCCTCCTGGCCTTTGAGGCCAACCACGCCGGCTGTGCCGACTGGCGGCGCTGAAGCAGAAAAGTCCCCGCCTGGCATGGTGCATGGTTGTCCAACTCCATGCATGGGGCTCTGCCTGCGCCCCATGCGTCATGCATGGCCAGGTCCCACCCTCCAGGGGGGCCTGGGCAAACAGAGTCGTCATGGCAGGCTGCCTGAAGACCAATGCCGACGCCAGTCACCGGCAGACGAGTGCCCCCGAGGGTGAGCGCGGTGACAAACGCTGCGATGGTGAAGCGGATAAACTCTGTTGTTGCCTCGGCGGTCACCACCGCTGAAGCCCTGATGGTAGCTCGCCCCCACGAGCAGCCATCTTGACCGATGTCCAGCATGCATTGACGGGCGCCAGCTCCTCCGCTCGTCGATCAACTCGTCGAGATCGGTGCCGCATGGCGTCCTGCATGGGAGGAGGATAAGGGCCGTCTCCCAGCACGGGTCGCGGCAGCGCCGCGGCTACTCGCCAAGCCATGACAGCGCCGGGCAAGCCGCTCCTGTAGTTTCCACCGAGGGACAGTCTAGCAGGAGCCAGGCCAGTCGTATTTTATCCCGCTCGTCAGCGGCACGGAGATCCTAGTCACCAGCAGCGCCGCATTGCAGGGTCCAAGGCTCGGCGACGAGAACGCGCCTCCGTTAATCGAGCCCCAACCACCGGAGTTGAACCTAGGTTTAACTTTCCATCTATTTTAACCTGAGTTTAACCGGAGTGGACCTAAGTTTAACATGTCATGGCTTTTAGTAAAGGTAAAAACTGGGTTTAACCTCTCTTCTGTCGGGTTTGACCTCTCTTCAGATCTGTAGGGGCCCCTCCTAGGTCAGTGCACGCCCCCTAACATGCACTGCGCCCACCTGTACCAGTGTTTGCGTTAGCCACCTCGCTCGCTGCAAAACTGCATTTGCGGGGTGAGTTTGGCCGATTCGGGCCGGCGCTGCGGGGTGAGATTGCTCGAATTTCCACTCGAAAAATGTGAAATGTGACATTTTCACACTTTTCAAAAAAATCGCCTCCGGTGGGGTGAAATTGAGGAGGTGAGCGTGAGGCGCGGGTTGAGGCGTCACTTTCCCAAGGTCCGTAGCGGAACCACCGACTTGCACACACACCCTCCCACGCAGATGGCAACCACGCGGGCAAGCACCGCTCGTTCCTGCACTTTACCAAGGTCCTGAGCGGAGCCACTGACTTGCACCCCCACCCCCCCCGCCACGCAGATGGCAACCAGGCGGGCAAGCACCGCTCGTCCCCGCTCATTCCCAAGGTCCTTAGCGGAACCACTGACATGCAGCCGCCCCGCCCCCGTCCCACGCAGATGGCAACCAGGCGGGCAAGCACCGCTCGTCCCCGCTCGTTCCCAAGGTCCTTAGCGGAACCACTGACATGTCCCCGCCCCCGCCCCACGCAGATGGCAACCAGGCGGGCAAGCACCGCTCGTCCCCGACCGAATGCGTGCAAACGCGCCCGGCGCTCGCGGCCTGGGTGCAGCTGCACACTGAATAGAGTGCGCTCCGCAACTACTACCGCAACTACTACGCGCACATATGCCTGCCAGGATTGGTGTGCGCCGTCTCGATCTGCGCACCAGCCACTACTACCAGCCCTACCAAAATCCCAACGTCTGAGGCGCGCCTAAGGCGACCGGGGGTGCGCCTGAGACGACGCCTCAGGCGGTCGGAGCGCGTTAGGCGCCGCCTGATCCGCGCAAGTGAAGGCGCCGCCTGAGGCCTTGGGACTGTGGTAGGGCAGCCGCTACCAGCCGCTCAACAGTACCAAGAAGATCCTGTCGACCTCGCGGCGATCCCAGCACCCGAAGTGCCCGACTCGACCCACGCAGCGCCAACCCAAGCCCAGTGTGCCACTAGGGCTATGCGTTTGGGGGGTCTGCAATCTGCGCTGGCCATCTGGAGCTTTTCTAACGGACTCTTGATATTCTGCTCGCTGACCGCGAGATGCGGCGCTGATGGGGCGCTCATGCGGCACAGATGGGGCACTGATGGCGCAGAGGGCTGATGGGGCACTCGACATGGGGCTGATGGGGCACTCATGGGGCTGATGGGGCGCTCATGGGGCTGACGGGGCCGCTTGTCGTGGGATGGGGTGGAGTGATATGGGATGAGATGGGACGGGACGGCACCATGAAGCACAGCACACGACGCTGGATGCAGAGTTGTGGCAGTGATCGAGATGCATCCTTTTTGTAGGTTTCCCACTTCTGCCCAGCCACCACAAGCAATCAGCAGGAACTGGGTCGTCAGGGAACGTGGGGCTCTTGCTTGACATGGGTCGTGTAAGGTAGCCCGAGACGTGCAGACCCATAGACCCTCACAGCTTGCGCCCAAGCAGCGTGCTCACTGAATGCTGCCGCTCATGCCGCCCGAATGTCCGCGACAGCGTGCACGTGGTGGCCAAAGTGCAAGCGCGCGTGAAAAAGCACGAAGAACAGACCCACGAGTGTTTTACACCTGTCTAGCCCGCCAGAGGGGTGAGCAAGAACTGTAACTGGGCCCATGTGCCCCTGAAGTTGAACCGCGTCGAACTGTCTACCGATCAAACCAAGTAACTGTCTAACGATCAAAGTAACTGTCTAACGATCAAAGTCACGGTCAGTGAACAGGCTCCCGCAAACTGCGGTGCATCATCAAGGTGGAAAACGCCCCCCAAATCAGACTACAGACCACCCAGCTTCACATGCCCAAAACAAGTGCGGGAAGCAAACCGGCTGCTGATGCCGGCAGCATGATCAGTGCGCCGGTGTCACTTCAAACCAAACGGAAGCTCAAGCGCCCCAGCGGTGGTGCGCGCCTCCCGCACGAGCGGGCATGCAGGGGAATGCGTATTCCTCTGTCCTCTCGGCGCGGATCCCCTACAAAAGCACCCTAGTCTCGACTAAACTACACAAACGCGTACAGTACAAACTCAAACACCCAGCATCGTCGTGCATGTCCGCCGTCGTGCCTCGTGCCAAACACACGGCACGTCAGCCTCTGGTCAAATGCGGTGCAGTGTGCTCCATTTGGCCGATTGCGGACACGGGAGCCCCCCCCCCCCCGCCTCTGGGCTGCATGCCCCTGTCATATGCCTTTGCCCAAACCCCTTATCATATGTCTTTCCCCAAACCCTGTGCCTGTGCACCAGCACGAGCTCTGCGTCCCACACAGGAGACGGAGAGTTTGTGCTCGTATGCGCCTGTGTGCTGTGCCCGTCTGCTGTGCTCTGCTGTGCTGTTCTGTGCTGTGCTGTGCTCTGCTGTGCTGTGCTCTGCTGCTGTGCTACTATGCTGCCCCTGGACAACCCCTCTTGTCTTGCCCCTGTACTTCTTCATTGCTGATATACTGCTCGGGCATAGCGGGTGCTGTATATGCACCCCTGGCCCCTTTGCGTACTGCGCAAGATCGCGCTTGCATCCCTACCACAGCCCCATCGTCTGATCCGCACAAGTGAATGCGGTCATAACGCCCGAGGCGATCAGGGGTGCGCCTCAGGCGGCGCCTCAGGCGGCGCCTCAGGCGGTCGGCGCGCCTGAGGCGCCGCCTGATCCGCGCAAGTAAATGCGCAGCCTGAGGCGCCGCCTCAGGCGGTGGGAATGTGGTAGGGCATGCCACGTAGCGCCCATGGCAGGACAGGCGGCCCATCACATGGGGGCCGCGGCCAGGAACGGTGGTGGTGGAGGCGTGCCGGCGGGCACACACGACTCTGTGGCCGAGCGCTGAGCCGCTCCAGCTGTCAGTGGCAGGGGCGGCTCCAGCTGCCGCTCCAGCTGCCGCTCCAGCTGTCAGCAGCAGGGGCGGCTCAAACTGTCGGCGGCAGGGGCGGCCAGACTCAGATCTCATCGCACATCTCGGCGCGCTGGCCGACAGCAGCTCGTGCTGGCTGCTGCTGCTGCTGCTTCTGGCTGCTGCTGCTGTGCTGCTGTGCTGCTGTTCTGTGCTGCCGTGCTGCTGTGCTGCTGCGCTGCTCCTGGCGCTGCTGCTGCTGCTGCTGCGCGTGCGGTCGTTGCTTGTGAGCGCCCATCTCCCGTGGGGCCGTGTGGCGGCTGTTCGCCACACGCGCGCGGCTGCGGCTGCGGCTGGTGGGCGCGCCCCGTCGACGCGCGCCCCGCGGCCGGCCCTTGCCTAGTACCAGCCGCCGGCGCTGCCGCTACCGCTGCCACCGCCGCTATCGCCGCCGCCGCTGGCGCCCCCGTGGCGGGACTCTCGCCGCGACGCGCGCCGCGACGCGTGCCTCGACCCGCCGAGGCCCTCGGACGGCGTGCACATCGACAGCTCGCTGTGCGTGCGCTCGAGCCGCAAGACGCGGTCGCGCGGCAGCGGCGGCAGTGCCGCGGCCGCCGCCTCCCGCTGCGCCTGCCGCTCCCCCTCAAACGACTCGAGCACCAGCGGCACGCGGTGCGTGTTAACGCTGCTGCCGCGGGCAGGACGCGGGGAAGGCTGCGCCGCCAGCGCGGGCGCGCTGGCGCCGCCGCCGAGCGCGAGGCCCGACCACCCGCCGCCGCCCCCGCCCGTGTGCGCCCCAGGCGGAAGCAGCCCCAGCGCCAGCGCCGCCCGGTGAGCCTGATGGGCCGCAAGCAGCGCGCGCGTACCGCGCGGCCGTCCCGCGCCAAACGAGTTTTCGCATTCCTCGCTGCCGTGCCGTGGCGCGCGCGGCGACCGCGGCTCCTGGTCGAGCCTGCTGGGCGCAAGTGGCGCGCTCGACGGGTGTCCAGGCAGCTGCGCCTCTCCAGGAAGCGGCGCCTGCCCCGGATGAAGCACCTGCCCCGGTGGGGCGGGGTTCGACGGCAAGAACGCGTCCTGGCGGCGCAGCATGCGCGACGCGCGACGCGCGACCGCCTCGCCCTCCACGACGCCCTGGGCAGACGTGGTGTGTGTGCGTGTGTGTGTGTGTGTGTGTGTGTGATGCACGCTTCACGACCGCCTCGCCCTCACGACGCCCTGGGCGGACGCGGTGTGTATGTGTGTGCGTGTGTGTGTGTGCGTGTGTTGCGTGTGTGCGCGCGTGCATGTGGCTGTCTGTCCATCATCTGTGTGCGTGCGTGCGCGTGCGCCGGTGTGCCGGCTTTGGCCCCCCTCCTGCGCCCCCGCCCCCCCCCCCCCCACACACACACACCATCCGCGGTGGGGTGCCTTGGCGAGCACATCCACCACTTCCACTCTGTCCGTTTTCCAGCACTCTCTGGTGTACTGTGTGCCCCCCATGCCCCCCCCCCCCCCCCGCGAGCCAACGACGCCCTCCTCAGCAACTGTAACATTGGCTGCCCAGTGAAGACATCTTCTAGTCCTACCCGCACCCCCCTCGCCCACCCACACCCCTCTTCACACCGTCTAGAGTTCCTGTTCCTCGTTTGAGCTTCCGAGCAGCCTCACCCTGGTGCGCAGTCGCGAGAGAAGTTCGGCCATGTCGGGGGACAAGGGGGCAGGTGCCTCGGGGCCGCCGCGCGGCGGCTGCGGCTGCGGCGGCGCGGCGCTGGTGCTCATGCCTTGGGGCGAGGGGGCAGATGCCTCGGGGGCGGCGGGGCCGCCGCGCGGCGGCTGCGGTGGCGGCGGCGCGGCGCTGGCGCTCATGCCGGGGGGCGAGGGGGCAGATGCCTCGGGGGTGGCGGGGCCGCTGCGCAGCGGCTGCGGTGGCGGCGGCGCGGCGCTGGTGGCCATGCTGGGGAGCAAGGGGGCGGATGCCTCGAAGGCGGCGGGGCCGCCGCGCGGCGGCTGCGGTGGCGGCGGCGCGGCGCTGGTGCTCTTGCCGGGGGGCGAGTGGGCAGATGTCTCGAAGGCGGCGGGGCCGCCGCGCGGCGGCTGCGGTGGCGGCGGCGCGGCGCTGGTGCTCAGGCCGGGGAGCGTGGGGGAAGACGCCTCGGGAACGGCGAGGCCGCCGCGCGGCTGCTGCGGTGGCGGCGGCGCGGCGCTGGTGGTCATGCCGGGGAGCGAGAGGTCAGATGCCTCGAAGGCGGCGGGGCCGCCGCGCGGCGGCTGCGGTGGCGGCGTCTCGGCGCTGGTGCAAATGCCGGGGGCCGAAGGGGCAGATGCCTCGGGGGCGGCGGGGCCGCCACGCGGCGGCTGCGGTGGCGGCGGCGCGGCGCTGGTGCTTGCTGCGTGCCGCGGGTCGCCCTCCCCGGTGTCCCACATCTGAAGCTCGAGGCGCTGGCGCAGTGTCATGTGGCCGAAGCTGTGGGGTGGGGACTCCTGCGCACGTGTGTGTGTGCGTGTGCGTGTGTGTGTGTGTGTGCATGTGTGTGTGTGTGCATGCGTGTGTGCGTTTGCATGTGTGTTTGGGTGCGTGTGCGTGCATGTAGCAACACGGGGACGCTGCTGTGGGGCGGGGACTCCTGCACGCGTGTGTGTGTGTGTGTGTTGTATGTACCTATGTGTGTGTGTGTGTGTGAGCGTGCGTGCGCATGTGCGCGTGTGTGTGTGTGTGCCTGGTGTGTGCGCAGCGACACGGGGCAGCTGCTGTGGGGCGGGGACTCCTGCGTGTATGTGTGTGTGCGTCTGTACCTATGTGTGTGTGTGTGTGTGTGCATGTGCGTGCATGCACATGTGCGCGCGTGTGTGTGTGTGTGTGCCTGGTGTGTGCGCAGCGGCACGGGGCCGCTGCTATGGGGCGGGGACTCCTGCGTGTGTGTGTGTGTTTGTATGTACCTATGTGTGTGTGTGTGTGTGTGTGTGCCTGGTGTGTGCGCAGCGACACGGGGCAGCTGCTGTGGGGCGGGGACTCCTGCGTGTGTGTGTGTGTGTGCGTCTGTACCTATGTGTGTGTGTGTGCATGTGCGTGCATGCACATGTGCGCGCGTGTGTGTGTGTGTGTGCCGGGTGTGTGCGCAGCGACACGGGGCCGCTGCTATGGGGCAGGGACTCCTGCGTGTGTGTGTGTTTGTATGTACCTATGTGTGTGTGTGTGTGTGTGTGTGTGCGTGCATGCGCATGTGCGCGTGTGTGTGTGTGTGTGTGTGTGTGTGCCTGGTGTGTGCGCAGCGACACGGGGCCGCTGCTGTGGGGCGGGGACTCCTGCGTGTGTGTGTGTGTGCGTATGTACCTATGTGTGTGTGTGTGTGTGTGTGCGTGCATGCGCATGTGCGCGTGTGTGCGTGTGTGTGTGCCTGGTGTGTGCGCAGCGACACGGGGCCGCTGCTGTGGGGCGGGGACTCCTGCGTGTGTGTGTGTGCGTATGTACCTATGTGTGTGTGTGTGTGCGTGTGCGTGCATGCGCATGTGCGCGTGTGTGTGTGTGTGTGTGTGTGTGCCTGGTGTGTGCGCAGCGACACGGGCCGCTGCTGTGGGGCGGGGACTCCTGCGTGCGTGTGTGTGCGTATGTACCTATGTGTGTGTGTGTGTGTGTGTGTGTGTGTGTGCGTGCATGCGCATGTGCGCGTGTGTGCGTGTGTGTGTGCCTGGTGTGTGCGCAGCGACACGGGGCCGCTGCTGTGGGGCGGGGACTCCTGCGTGTGTGTGTGTGTGTATGTACCTATGTGTGTGTGTGTGTGTGCGTGTGCGTGCATGCGCATGTGCGCGTGTGTGCGTGTGTGTGTGCCTGGTGTGTGCGCAGCGACACGGGGCCGCTGCTGTGGGGCGGGGACTCCTGCGTGTGTGTGTGTGCGTATGTACCTATGTGTGTGTGTGTGTGTGTGTGTGTGCGTGCATGCGCATGTGCGCGCGTGTGTGTGTGTGTGTGTGTGCCTGGTGTGTGCGTAGCGACACGGGGCCGCTGTTGTGGGGCGGGGACTCCTGCGTGTGTGTGTGTGTGCGTATGTACCTATGTGTGTGTGTGTGTGTGCATGTGCATGCATGTGCATATGCGCGTGCGTATGTGTGTGCCTGGTGTGTGCGTAGCGACACGGGGCCGCTGCTGTGGGGCGGGGACTCCTGCGTTTGTGTGTGTGTGTGCGCGCGCGCTTGTGTGTGTGTGTGTGCGCACCCTCAACCAGGGCCCTCAACCAGGGCACCCTCAACCAGGGCCAACGCCTGCGTGTGTGTGCGTGCGTGTGTGCGCGCGCTTGCGTGTGTGTGTGTGTGTGCGTGTGCGCACCCTCAACCAAAGGCCCTACGCGCGGCGTCGAGCAACACAGCGCCACGTGCGCAGCTTCGGGGCGTGCGCCGCCGCCGCCGCCGTGATCGACACAGCGCCCCCCTGGCCCATCCACCCCCCAAACCTAAAAAAAGCCCCACTAAAACCCCAGACGCACCGTATGGCGCGCGGCGTCGAGGTGCACATGTGCCCCGCGCGCGGCCTCGGCCCCGGCCCAAGCGCTGCCGCCGCTGCCGCAAGACCAACACAGCGCCCCCCTGGCCCACCTACCCCCCGAACCCAAACCACAAGCCCTCCTAAAAGGGGTGACCAACAGGTGTCTGTACAACCATGTTTTTCTACCTGAAGAAAAGTTGTACCCGTACAACAGCGGTTGTACGGGTACTACGGGGTCGTCATCTAAGACTTAAACCCAGACGTGTGGCGTGCGGCGTCCGGGATACACATGCGCCCTGCACGCGGCCTCGAGGCGCACGCGCACAGCCGCCGCCGCCGATCGAACAGCTGGCCTCCGGCCCACCCAGTTTCCCTAAAACCTGAGACCCGAGCCCTAGTAAACCCCAGACGCACTTCGTGGCGCTCGGCGTCGAGATGCACACGCGCCCCGTGCGCGGCCCCGGGGCGCGCGCGCACAGCCGCCGCCGCCGATCAAACAACTGGCCCCTGGCCCACCCAGTTTCCCTAAAACCTGAGACCCGAGCCCTAGCTAGCAAACCCTAGACGCACCGTGTGGCGCTCGGCGTCGAGCGACATCTGCCCCGCGAGCGGCCCGGGCCCCGGCTCGCGCGCCGCCGGGGGCGCGACTGCGATCGAGATCAGCGCCTCGCGCCGCAGCGGCATGTAGCCGTCAGAGCGGCGCGGCGGCGAGTGGCTGCGTGTGCGCATGCGTGTGTGTGTGTGTGTGTGTGTGTGCGCGTGTGTGTGCGTGTGTGTTCCGCCGAAGCCTTCACATCCACGTATGTGTGTGTGTATGCGTGTGTGTGAGGTGTGTATGCGTGTGGGATTGGGCGCCGCAGCGACACGGGCGGCGTGGCTCGACGGCGAGCGCATGTGGCTGCGTGCTTGTGTGTGTGTGTATGTGCGTGTGTGTGTGTGCGTGTGTGTGTGGGGGGGGCAGTGCGATGGCAAGCACGGGCGGCTGCTGCATGTGTGTGTGTGTGTGGTGTGTGTGTGTGTGTGTGCATGTGTGTGATGGTGTGTGGCCATGCGTGCGCCACAGCCCACCACGGGGTCCCCTGCGACGCCCACTTGCAAGGTAGGATCTTTCGAGACCCCCCTACCGTAGTGCCACTTAGCATTGCCGCCACTTTCTCGGGATAATCGGTACCGGTTCCGGTACCTGCCGGTACCTATAATCCTACCTAGGATACGGTAGATGTCCCAGCCAAGGATCTGCGCACTCTCTCCGATAGCACAGGTATGGCGCACAGCTGGGCCTTGCGGGCTGTCCTAGTAGAGCTCTCCTAGACGTGTAAGTAGTAGAGCTCCCTTAGATGTGTGTAGTCTAGGCCTTGTAACTCACGCCTTGTGGACTCTCCTAGTAGATCCCCCCCTAGACGTGTAGTCTAGGCATTAACTCACGCCCCGGGGTCCTCGCTCGCTTTCTACAC
Organism: Chlamydomonas sp. UWO 241; assembly: GCA_016618255.1. Lineage (NCBI taxonomy): Eukaryota > Viridiplantae > Chlorophyta > Chlorophyceae > Chlamydomonadales > Chlamydomonadaceae > Chlamydomonas > Chlamydomonas priscui. The sequence continues at coordinate 100,765 of VFSX01000331.1, read as the reverse complement.
AACACAGCCGCACTCGCTCTTTACACCTTATAATAGCTAATGCGTACGTGTAAAACCTGTAAAACCCGATAACACAGGCATGAAGCAGGCGTCCATCCGTTTATAATGATGCACCTTTGAACAGGAGCCAGCTGCTCTGCTGTGGGGAAGCTGGAGAGACAGCCATGTACTACAGCCGCCTCAGGCGTTGGGGATGTGGCAGGGCGAGAGCCAGCTGCTCTGCTGTGGGGGGATCTAAAGAGACAGCAATGTACTACAGCCGCCTCAGGCGTTGGGGATGTGGTAGGGCGAGAGCCAGCTGCTCTGCTGTGGGGGGATCTAAAGAGACAGCCATGTACTACAGCCGCCTCGTTGGGCGTTGGGGATGTGGCATGGCGAGAGCCCTACCCTACTGATGCGTCGGAAGTCCATGAAACACGCGTGCGCGCGCACGCACGGGTACAGAGCCGACCCACCTGATGCGCGTGGGCGCTGATGACAGTAGCTCCAGTCTCGTGGACGCTGATAACAACCCTACCACACACCTTCAGTTTGTTTGAATTTTAGCCGACATGATGATGAGGTCAGTGCCCCCCCCCGCAAGCCGCATACTGCTCGGGGCCGAATTTCCCATTTCCTAGAAACCCACCCCACACGTGGTGAGAGAGGGCGTGTGTGTGGGGGGGGGGCTGCGTTGGGAAGCTCTCGCCGAGAGTCGCACAAGGGTATGCGTCGCGCAAACACCCGCCATGTATTGCGCTTGGTGTGGGCGATCAACGTTGCTTGAGCCGGGAAAAACGAATTACTTACCAGGGGTCACTGGATGAGGTCATCCTCACCAAGACGCACCTGGGGCTGATCATACTATTCGCAATACCCCCCTTCGGCCGGTGGGGAGAGTCCCACGCGAGAACATGCGCAGTCGAGCGCATGCCCTCCCGTCCGTTGTCAGAAGGCGCGCAAACACAGTGCGGCCGCCGGCGCACTCGTCGCCCGCGCGGCCACCACCACAGAATCACCGGTGAGCAGCTGCTCCCCCGGCTCAGACTCCCCGCCACGTAACCGCGCGTGCGTGGATGCGACACAGACACAGCTTTCGGCGCTCCATGGGGCGCGGGGGGCAGCCACATACGCGGACGCTGCGCAACACCTGCATGGCGACGCCAGCAACCACATCTCGGCCTCGGCCGACACCACAGACGCCCTCCGCGCCCTCAGCGCGGGGCAGGCATATATCAGACGCCTGGTAGGGGGGCTGCTGGACAGGGAGGCGAGGGCGCGCGCCCAGCCACAGAATGCGCCGACGCAGGTGGGCGCGCCACAGGTTGCCGACGCCGGCCACAGCGGTGCCCTTGCGGGGGTGCTCGCTGTGGTGCAGGCGCAGGCGCAACAGATTGCGTCCCTGGTGGATGTGGTGAGCCTCCTGGTGAGCCGCGTCCCTGGGGCGCCCATGCAGATGCCGCATGCAGAGCCCGCCCGCGCGCGGGCCGGCCATGCGGCCCACAGTGCGGCGCCCCGCGCTGCGCCTGCTGCCGAGGCTGCTCAGCCTGCCCGGCCCGCTGCTGCTGCCGCCCCTGTGGCGTCGGCGGGGGGGGGCCAGCGACGGAGCGGCCTGCGTCGGGCGCCACGCGTGCCGCATCTGCGCGCGGCCCCTCCCGCCGGGGGGGGCTGCCTGCGCGTGTGGGCGACACGTCGCTGCGCCGCAGCTTCGTGCTGTCCATCCCGGTGGCACGCGGCGCCAACTGGTTCCTCGCGGGCGGTGGCAGGCGGATGGATGAAGAGGAGGCGACGGCGGCGGCGGCGGAGCGGATCGCTGCAGCTGCCGAGGACGGCACCAGCCTGCCCGTCCGCCTGGCTACGGATGTCGTGCGCTTCCTCTACGGCGGCACCGGCCGGCGGGAGCCGGCTGATGGTGGCGTCGTGTCCGCGTCGCTCCTCAACGCCAAGCCTGCCGTCGGGGGCATCGGCGTGGAGCCACGCGGGGGCGGTGTGCTGCGTGTGCTCTTCACCGTGGCGTCTGACGCCGTGGCCGACACTGTCGTGCGCTGGCGCCACGAGCTGCGCCGCTGCGTGGACTCGACTGCAGTCTTCGACGTCCTCAGTGACCGCGAGGAGGCGCAGCACCAGGCGCTGTGGCCCGCTTTCCTCGCCGCCAAGGTTGCGGGGAAGCGGGCGCAGTTCCACCGCGCGCGCCTCGTCGTTGACGGCGAGCGGGTGCCTGCACCTGCTTGCTAGATGGCATTCCCTCTGGGGGTGTTTTTGAAGGGGAGGTGGCGCCACACGCGTGCGGTGGCGGGTGCGGTGTGGTCGCTGAGTAGAGTGCTGCGGCGGGTGTGCTACTAGCCCCGCTTCCGGTGGTCTGGGGGAGGGCTTTTTGGTCCCTTCATGGTTTTATACCTTGGGTCCGCCCTCTGGCCATTTGAGGGGCTGGGTGTGCAGCCTGCACAGTGGTGCTGCTTGCTTGGCGCCCGCCACCAAGTGTGGATGGCGTTACCGTGGGCTACTTGTAGCTTGACCTTTTGTGGGCCTTGAGCCTTGTTTCTCTAAGTCCCACTGGAGCTTTGGAACCGTACGTGTGACCGCCAGAAGTGGATTGTAAAACTCTCATCATTAAATACCCGGAAACCCCCCCTCCCCCCCCCCAAGAAAAACGCTGAGCATGCACCACGACACCAGTGGTTTCCTTTTCACGGGGTCCAATTGCTTTTTCCACAGCCATTTGACCGAAGTTCCGGCTATGCCCGACTGTACGTACGTCCAAAGGGGAAATCACAGCCCGACGCGCACCTTCGGCGCTGGCTCGACCCCGCGCCCTGGCCCGGTTGCCACGACGCGTTGTTGCCACCGAGCTGCCCGCTGCGTGGCGGTGGTGGTGGTGTGTGGCGGTGGTGTGGTAGTGTGAGGGTGTGTTTCCCGCGTGCGCGCGCTCTTTTGCAGCGTGGGGCGCTTCCGGCCCGGAAGTCACACCCCGCACAAAAAGTGTGGGCTTCCGGTTCGGCCCCAGATTCCTCAACCCGCGTGCACACGCCAAGTTGCAAAGTAAATGTTGCTTTGTGTGCCCCCTGTGTGGCGACCCAGGCATGCCGGTGGTCATGTGGTGTGCTGTGCTGTGCGAGCTGTGCTGTGAGCGGAACAGCACAAAGCGCACGCCCTCACACGCACCCGCGGCCCTGGCTCGACCCCGCGCCCGCGTCGCCCTGTCCCAGGTGCCAAATCGCGCTGCCGTCACCGAGCTGCCCGCTGCGTGGCGGTGGTCGTGTGTGGTGGTGGAGGTGTGAGGGTGTTTGGGTGTGGGTGTGTGTGTGGGGGGGGTGCGAGCTGCGTTTTGTGTGCCCGCTGCAGGGCGACCATGGCGTGCCGTGTGGCGGTGGTTATGTGCTGTGCTGTGTGTGCTGTGCTGTGAGTGAAAAGCACACAAAGTGCACGCCATAACACGAACCCGCGGGGCTGGCTCGGCTGGTGTGCTGTGTGTGCTGTGCTGTGTGCTGGCTGGTGTGGCGTGCTGTGTCCTGGCCGGTGTGCTGTGCATGCTGTGGTGTGGGTGAAAACCACACAAAGTCACGCCCTGACACGCACCCGCGGGGCTGACTCGGCCCCGCGCCGCCGACGTCGCCCTGGACCGGGTGCCACATCGCGCTGCCGCCACCGAGCTGCCCGCTGCGTGGCGGTGGTGGTGGTTGGTGGCGGTGTGGTGGTGTGAGGGTGTGTGGGGTGCTTGGGTGTGAGGGAGCTTGCGTGCGGGGTGTGAGTTCTGTTGTGTATGCCCGCTGCTTGGCGACCAGGGTGTGTTGCGTGTTGGTGGTGGTGGAAAAGTGTGAGGGTGTGTGTGCGTCGCGACCAGGACGTGCTGCGTGCCGGTGGTCATGTGCTGTGCTGTGCGTGCTGTGCTGTGAGTGGAAAACACACAAAGCGCACGCCATAACGCGCACCCGCGGGGCTGGCTCGGCCCCGCGACGTCGCCCTGGCCCGGATGCCATGCGGACCGCAGGTGCCCGCTGCATGGCGGTGGTGGTGGTGGTGGTATGTGTGCTGTGTGTGCTGTGCGGTGGCGGGAGGTGGTGTGCTGGCGGTGGTAGTGATACGTGTGCTGTGTGTGCTGTGCGGTGGTGGGAGGTGGGAGGTGGTGGTTGTGGGCTGTGCGGCGGTGGTGTGTGTGCTGTGTGTGTGCTGTGCGGTGGTGGGAGGTGGGAGGTGGTGTTTGTGGGAGGTGGTGGGAGGCGGTGCGAGGTGGTACGTGTGCTGTGTGTGCTGTGCGGTGGTGGTGGGTGGTGATGGTGGTGGTGGTGGTACGTGTGCTGGCGGTGGTGGGGATACGTGTGCTGTGTGTGCTGTGCGGTGGTGGGGGGTGGGAGGTGGTGGTTGTGGGAGGTGGTGAGAGGCGGTGGGAGGTGGTTCGTGTGATGTGTGTGCTGTGCGGTGGTGGGAGGTGGTGGTGGTACGTGTGCTGTGTGTGCTGTGCGGTGGTGCTGGGTGGTGGTGGTGGTGGGTGGCGGTGGTGGTGGTACGTGTGCTGGCGGTGGTGCTCGCTGCGTGGCGATGGTGGTGGTGGTGGTACGTGTGTTGTGTGTGCTGTGCGGTGGTGGGAGGTGGTGGTTGTGGGATGTGGTGGTGATGCGTGTGCTGTGTGCTGTGCGGTGGTGGGAGGTGGGAGGTGGTGGTTGTGGGCTGTGCGGCGGTAGTGTGTGTGCTGTGTTGCGGTGGTGCCCGCTGCGTGGCGGTGGTGGTGGTGGTGCGTGTGCTGTGTGTGCTGAGCGGTAGTTGGAGGTGGTGTTTGTGGGCTGGTTGGCGGTAGTGTGTGTGGTGTGTGGCGGCAGTGTGTGTGGCGGTGGTGGTGGTGGTGGTATGTGTGCTGCGCGTGCTGTGCGGTGGTGGGAGGGGGTGATGGTGGGTCGTGCGACAGTAGTGTGCGGACTGTGTGGCGGTGGTGGTGGTGGTGGTGGCTCTGTGTGTGTGTGTGTGAGCCAGCCAGTGGGAGACACACACACACACGAACACACACACACACACACACACACGGAAACATGGCTGGCGCGGCAGGGGGTGCGCGGGGCTCGGCCATAACACGTAGACGCACACACACACAAGACTGTAAAATCGACCACACACACACACGCACACAAACACACAGACGCACACACACACACACACAGGCGCAAAAACACACGCACACCCACACACCTGCCTCCAAATATGGCTGGCGCGGGCTGGCGCGGCAGAGGGGTGCGCGGGGCTCGGACCACACACGCAGACACACACACACACACACAGACACACACACACACACACACCTGCCCTCAAACATGGCTGACGCGGGCTGGCGCGGCAGAGGGGTGTGCGGGGCTCGGACCACACACGCAGACACACACACACACACACACACACACCTGCCCTCAAACATGGCTGGCGCGGGCTGGCGCGGCCGGGGGTGCGCGGGGCTGGCACACACACGCAGGCACAAGCACACGCACACGCACACACGAACACACACACGCACACACACCTGCCCCCAAACATGGCTGGCGCGGGCTGGCGCAGCCGGGGATGCGCGGGGCTGGCACACACACGCAGACACACACACGCAGACACACGCACACAGACATACACACACACACACGAACACACACACGCACACACACCTGCCCCCAAACATGACAGGCGCGGACTGGCGCGGCCGGGGATGCATGGGGCTGGCACACACGCAGACACACACATGCAGACACACACACACACACACACGAGCACAAACACACACACGCACACACACCTGCCCCCAAACATGGCTGTCGCGGGCTGGCGCGGACGGGGGTTTGCGGGGCTGGCCCAGCCGCCTGTGCGGTGGTAGGACGGGCCTGTGTGTGCGGCGCCCGCGGAGGAGCGTTCTGGGACTGCGACGCCCTGCTCGGGGGGGGGGGGGGTCAGGGTTTCAGGAGGGGGGGGTGGGGGGTGAGGAATAGGTTTTGACACACACGGTGGTAGGACCGGTGTGTGTGTGCTGGAGGAGCGCGCTGGAGCTGCGATGCCCTGGTCGGGGGGGGGGGAGGGGGCAAGAAATAAGTTTTTGACACACAGTGGTAGGACGGGCGCGTGGGTGCTGCGCCCGTGGAGGAGCGCACTGGAGCTGCGATGCCCTGCTCGGGGGGGGGGGGGGCGCAAGAAATAGGGTTTGACACACACAGTGGGTAGGACGGGCGCGTGGGTGCTGCGCCTGCGGAGGAGCGCGCTGGAGCTGTGATGCCCTGCTCGGGGGGGGGGGGGGAGGGAGGGTTTCAGGCAGGGAGGGGTGAGGAATAGATTTTGACACACACGGTGGTAGGGCCGGTGTGTGTGTGCTGGAGAAGCATGCTGGAGGTGGCGATGCCCTGCTCGGGGGGGGGGGGAGCTAAGGGTTTCAGGCACGGGGGGTGAGGGGAGGTTTCGACACACACGGTGGAAGGACGAGCCCGTAGGGGCTGTGCCTGCGGAGGAGCGCGCTGGGGCTGCGATGCCCTGCTTGGGGGGAGGGGGGGCGAGAAATGGGGTTTGACACACACGGTGGTAGGACTGGCCCGTGGGGGCAGCGTCCGCGGAGGAGCGTGCTGGGGCTGCGATGCCCTACTCGGGGGAGGAGAGGGGGGGGGCTCAGGGGTAAGGGGCTAAGGGTCAATGGTCAAAGGGTTTCAGGCAAGGGGGGGGGATATGTTTTGACACACACGGTGGTAGGGTTGGGGGGGGGGGCAAGCGTCCGCAGGAGGAGCTCACAGGAGCTGCGATGCCCTGCTTGGGGGTGTGGGGTACAGTTTCACGCGGGGGGGGGGGGGGCAAGAAATAGTGTTTTGACACACACGGTGGGACGGGCTCGTGGGTGCGGCGCCCGCGGAGGAGTGCGCTGGAGCTGCGATGCCATGCTCAGGGGGAGGGGGGGCAAGAAATAAGTTTTTGACACACACGTGAAAGGACTGGCCCGTGGGGGCAGCGTCCGGAGGAGCGCGCTGGGGCTGCGATGCCCTGCTCGGGGGGAGGGGGGGAGGGTGCAAGAAATCAGCTTTTGACTCACACAGTGGTAGGACGGGCGCGTGGGTGCTGCGCCCGTGGAGGCGCGCGCTGGGGCTGCGATGCCCTTGCACGGGGGAGGGGGGGGGAGTTTTAGGGTTAAAGGGGTTGCTGGTGTTTTGTGGTGTGTTTGTGGGGATTTTGTATGAACCATCCACCACGATCAACGGGTGGTTGGGCAGCATTGCCAAAAAGCGCCCGGGCGCTCTGATGGAGTGTGCTGCGTGTGGTGCCGCAAAATGCACGCGCCCTTTCCACACACCAACCGCGACCCACACATCCACACATGAACACGCACCATGAGTGTGCAAGTGTGGTTGAGCAGTTGTGCCGAAAAACATGCCCGGGCACTCTGATGGAGCGTGCTGCGCGTAGTGGTGCCGCAGAATGCACGCGCCCTCCCCACACACCAACCGCGACCCACACATCCACACATGAGCACGCATGTGTGGTTGAGTAGTTGTGCCGAAAAGCATGCCCGGGCGCTCTGATGGAGTGTGCTGTGTGTGGTGGTGCCGAAGAATGCACGCGCCCTCCCCACACACCAACCGCGATCCACACATTCACACATGCGCACGCACCACGATACAAAGTGCGGTTGAGAAGTTGCGCCGAAAAGCATGCCCGGGCGCTCTGATGGAATGTGCTGTGTGTGGTGGTGCAGCACAATGCACGTGCCCTCCCCACACACAAACCGCGACCCACACATCCACACATGCGCACGCACCACGAGTGTCCAAGTGCGGTTCAGAAGCTGCGCCGAAAAGCATGCCCGGGCGCTGTGATGGAGTGTGCTGGCACAGGCACAACCACGCACGCACACACACACACACACACACGCGCGTACACACACACACCACACACATAATGCACCACTCCTTGAGCTTTCGACGACTTTTCCACCATGCGCACGCACCACGATCCAAAGTGTGGTTGAGAAGCTGTGCAGAAAAGCATGCGCGAGCGCTCTGATGGAGCGCGCTGTGTGCTGGTGCTGCCACAGAATGCACGCGCCCTCCCCACACACCAACCGTGACCCACACATCCACACATGAACACGCACCACGACGCAAGCGTGGTTGAGCAGCTGCGCCGAAAAGCATGCCCGGGCGCTCTGATGAAGTGTGCTGGCACAGGCACAACCACACACACACACGTTCACACACGCACACACACATGAACACACACACGCACACACACACCACACACATAATGCACTCACTCCTTGAGCTTTCAATGACTTTCCCCCCATGCGCACGCACCATGATCCACGGGTGGTTGAGCAGCGCCGCCGCGCTCGGGCGGTCGGACGGCACGAGCTGCATGCACTGCCTGATGAAGTCGACCGCGCCATCGGTCACGTGCACCTGTGTGTGTGTGTGTGTGTGTGTGGGTGTGGGTGGGGGCGGTCGGATGGCACGGGCTGCATGCACTGCCTGATGAATTCGACAACCTCTTTGGTCACGTGCACCTGTGCGTGTGTGTGTGAGTGTGTGTGCGTGTGTGTGCATGTGTGTGTGGGGGGGGGGGAGACTGTTGGGTGGCACGGGCTGCATGCACTGCCTGATAAAGTCGACCGCGTCATCAGTCACGTGCACCTGTTTGCATGTGTGTGTGTGTGTGTCTGCGTGTGTGCGTGTGCGTGCGTGTGGGTGTGTGTGTGGGGCGGTCGGATGGCACGGGCTGCATTCACTGCCTGATGAAGTCAACCGCGCCATCGGTCACGTGCACCTGTGTGTGTGTGTGTGTGTGTGCGTGGGGGGGGGACTTCGATGGAGTGTGCTGTGCGTGCATTCGTGCGTGTGTTGACGTGTGCATGTGCATGCGTGTGTGTGTGTGCAGTATGGCATGTGTGAGAATGAGTGTGTGTGCGCGTGTGTACACTGTGTGCGTGCGTGTGTGCGTGCGTGGCGGGTGGGTGGTTGGACCGCATGCACTGCCTGATGAAGTTGACACACACACACAAACACACACACACACACACACACAGCCAAAATCTACCAGCAGCCCCGCCATGACCACGGCCTCGGTCTCGCCTGTGCCCCCCCCCCCCAACCACCACCACCACCACCATGCCCCGTGCTTGATGCTGGACATTACAGTCTGTGTGACACCAGTCATGATGTATACGACCTGCATCGGCGCTGGCGCCTGCCGCCTCAACTCAGTTCCAGTCTGAAACTGGCTGGCTACCTGGTAGGGGTGAGGGTAGGTTAACCCCCACATGCGCGCACACTCTGGGTCTAGACAGGGCACTAGGCCCCCAGATCCACCCTGTACCACCAGGTAGTGTTTACAGGTAGTGTTTATCCCAAGGGTCTGAGGAGCAGTCACCACCCACCCAATCACCCAATGGGCCTATGAGCACCAGGCGCCACCGTGCCGTGGCAGACAGAGACAGAGGCAGCGGCAGCGGCAGAGAGACAGGGAGGCAGAGACAGAGGCAGAGACAGGGGCAGAGACAGAGACAGAGACAGGGTCAGAAACAGAGAGACAGAGAGGCAAAGACAGAAACAGAGGCAGAGACAGAGGCTGAAGTGTGCACACAACGCACACGCACACACATTCACGCTCACAAAATCCGGCGGCAGCCCCGACATGATCGCGGCCTTGGTCTCGTCTGTGCCCCCCCCCACCACCACCACCACCACCATGCACTGTTTCTAGCCAAAGGGTCTGAGGAGCAGTCACCACCCACCCAATCACCCAATGGGCCTATGAGCACCAGGCGTCACCCAGCCGTTGCATACAGACAAAGGCAGAGGCAGAGGCAGAGGCAGAGGCAGAGGCAGAGGCAGAGGCAGATGAGCACACACACACGCACACACACACTCACGCTCCCAAAATCCGGCGTCAGCCCCGCCATGATCGCGGCCTTGGTCTCGTCCTCCCCCTGCCACCCATACGGCGCAACGCCAGCGAGCTTTCACCATCACCAACAGCACCGTCACCATGAGCAGCATCACCGCCACCACCCACCCAATGGACTTATGAGCACCAGGTGCCACTCAGCCGTGGCACTCAGAGGCAGAGGCAGAAACAGAGAGACGGAGAGGCAGAGACAGAAATAGAGAGGCAGAGACAGAAGCAGAGACAGAGGCTGAAGTGCACACACACACACACACACACACACACGTACACAAACACTCACGCTCCCAAAATCCGGCGGCAGCCCCGCCATGATGGCGGCCTCGGTCTCGTCCTCCCCCTGCCGCCCATACGGCGTGACGCCCACGAGGATCTCAAACGCGACTGTGTGTGTGTGTGTGGTGGGGTGTGTGTGGGGGGGTGGGGTGGGGGGGGCTGTGTGTGCGTGCATGGGTGTGCGTTCAGGGTTCAGGGTTCAGGGCTCAAGGTTCGGGTTTTTATGGCTTCGGGGTAAGGAAGGTTGGTGAAGGAAGGTCGTCGGGGTTGCTTTAGGGTCGAAGCTGCCGGCCGTACGGCGTGACGCCAGCGAGCATCTCAAACGTGACTGTGTGTGGGTATGGGGTGGGGGGGGGGGGTGGAAGGGGTCTCGAGTGTGTGTGGGGGGGGGGGGCTGTGCGTGCGTGCATGGGTGCGCGTTCAGGGTTCAGGGTTTTATGGCTTTGGGGTTAGGAAGGTTTCAGGGGTTGGGTTTAGGACGACGCCCACAGACCAAATGTCAACCGTGGTGCCGTACGCCATCATGGCATGTCTTGAGGTTGAGGTATGGTGTACGATGGCGTATTAAGCACTGCCACCCATGGAACAATGCCGACCATGGTTCCGCCAGCAAGCCAGGGTTTTTAGGGGTGAGCTCATTTATAAGCCCTTTAGGGCTGATAGGGTTTTATGGGCTCGTTAGGGCTTATTAGACAACCCCAAGGATTAGACATCCTGGCTTCTACCGTAGCACCGCTTTGCCTTGCTGCCACTTTTATAAAGGGGTCAATTGTTTAGAATTTCGGTGCCTTGACGCGGGATTTTGGGGGAATTTCCCCCCGGTTAGACGTCACTTTTGGCGCTTTTCGACCTTTTCGGCAATATTTTTTATAAGTCGGCCTTGCCGCGACGTTTTCCGAATTATTTAATCGGCAAGGCAAAGCGGTACAACGGTAAGCCCTACAACCATGAATGGCGTATGACGTGGTCACACGTGACTGCCAGGACAAACTGAACACCGTGAAGACAGCTGAGACAGAAGAAGTATTACGCACCGACGCCCACAGACCAGATGTCGACCGCGGTGCCGTACGCCAGGTCCGCTCGGTCCTTGTTCTCTGTGGAGTGCTGCTTGTGTGGGCACCGCACCACCTCGGGTGCCTGTGTGTGTGTGTGTGTGTGTGTGTGTGTGCTTATGCCAGGTCCGCTCGGTCCTTGTTCTCTGTGGAGTGCTGCTTGTGTGGGCAACGCACCACCTCTGGTGCCTGTGTGTGTGTGTGTGTGTACGTGTGTGTGTGCTTATGCGTGTGTGTGCACATGTGTGTGCACGCGTGTGTGTGTGAGGGGGGGCATGCCAGGTCCGCTCGGTCCCTGTTCTCTGTGGAGTGCTGCTTGTGTGGGCACCGCACCACCTCTGGTGCCTGTGTGTGTGTGGTCGATTTTACAGTCCGTCGGACACCTTTGATGGCGCATTAGACCCTAGGAAAGAGGCCGGCAGCTGTCAAAATTAGACCCCTAGCATGCCATCTGCCATCATGATTGCTGTGCACGCAGTGCGTGTCTCAAAACAGGCGACAAGGAAGTCAGCCAGCTCGTGCCAAACCTGGGGTTCTCCTGGCCTGGCCGAGGATTCATAAACTCCCGCATCCGCTCATCTAAATCGGCCTCCTCGGGGCGAGGGATGGACCGAAACAGGCTGTGGGCCTACACCCGTGCCTCTTCATAGGCAGGGCACTCAAATACCATGTGTGCCTCATCCTCTAGCCCACCGCATAGGCAGCACGCCCGCTGGCTGTGTCGCTGCCTCTGTCCCGCCACGGCGTAGCGCCCCCGCTCTATCTGCAGCTCATGGAGCCCCATCCTGAACCTAGCTAGAGCCGTGATCCGGGCAGCACTGTTCAGCCCTGACCTCAACAGGGCCAGTGGCTCGCTGTCGCTACCCGCCATCCACCGCATGTAGGTCAGCATCTTAAAGCCGCGCGACCACTCCTCAGGTACATCTCGCACGGTAGTGCCGCTCGGCAGCGCCGGTGTGCTTGTCGCGGAGGCCAGCCACGCCGCGGTCGCCACGTCCAGCAGGTTGGTGATGCGTACCGGTCCCTCCTGGTCCCACGCCAGGGTGTGCCCCACAGTTCCGAGGCACACCTGCAAGCGTGCCGCCCAGCACGTCCCCCCCGCTTCGGCCAGCCCCCAGCTCTCCCGCATTGCATCTTTAAGCAGGTCACCGTCAGGCCGCCCCCGCGCCTTATCCCAAAAGCGCGTCGCCTGGCGCAGCCAATCTGCCGCCAGCGGCCGCCACCCCGCCTCCCGTGCCAAAATCCCCAGTTGCTGCCCGTTGCTGCGGACTCCTAGGGACGCACGGGTAAATTGCAGAAGCACTTCCTCCAGGGTGCGCCATCCGTCGCGTGCGGCCTTAGCGCCCCTCCCACTCCTGCCTCTCTCCCACCGTCCGCCCGCCCCGGCAAACACGCCCCCCCAGCATCCGCCATCATCGCAGGGCCCCACACCTCACACCCGTAATTTAGCACAGGCCGTACTTGCGTGTCGAACAGGTGGGCCTTAATGCCAATATTGTTAAGGCGTATTATATAGCATCTGCGAGTTAGCGCGTATCTGGTGCGCTGGCCCCTAGAGCGTCGGGTGCCCACGTCCCCCCCCACTGCCCGCCGGTGGTGAAAGAGCATGCCCAGATATGGGAACTCGTGTGTCATGGGTAGATCTGCTCCTGCAAACTTCAGCGTTACCCTCCCCCCTGCCGCCCCGACTGGGCAGAACTGGTCATTGAACACCACCCCTTCTGACTTCTTAACGTTTACTGTTAGTGCGCGCGTGCCGCAAAAGGCGTGCAGAGTATCTAGCATGCGTTGAAGCGCTTCGGGCGTCTCTGCCAGCAGCGTCAAGTCATCAGCGTACAGCAGCAGCCGTAGTAACCGCCCCGCCATCTCCACCCCATCACCCGGGAGCTCTGCGTCTAGTACTCCCTCCAATGCGTCAATAAAAAGCCCAAACAGCAGCGGTGACAGTGGGTCGCCTTGCATGACCCCCTTGTGTGAAGGAAACGCGGGTCCCACTTTCCCATCAATGCGCACACACATTGCGGACCCATCGTACATGGCAATCAGCGCCGCCATGAACTCCCCATGTACCCCCAGGCTCCTAAGGCACTCCCAAAGCAATGGGCGGTGCACGCAATCGTAAGCCTTCCTGAAGGCAATAAAGGCGGCGTACAGCGGTTTGCGCTGGAGGCCGCTCTTCTCAATAAGGTGTTGCAGGATGAAGGCATTATCTGGGGTCCCCCTCTTCTTCCGGAAGCCTGCCTGGCCCCGCACCCGGTACCCCTCCCTTCTGCTAAGGCGTCCAGCCTGTTCATAAGCAGTTACAGTTACATCGGCTTTCCAGCAAAGACTACCTCTAGTCCTAGTACCACCGCCTAGACCCAAGTCCAGTTCATAAGCACCAAGCTGTATAGCTTGGCGAGGGCATTCCCATGTGTGTGTGTGTGTGTGCACATGTGTGTGCACGCGTGTGTGCATGTGTGTGTGTGTGTGCACGTGTGTATGCATGTGTGTGTGTGTGTGTGTGTGCGCTTATGCCAGGTCCGCTCGGTCCTTGTTCTCTGTGGAGTGCTGCTTGTGTGGGAACCGCACCACCTCTGGTGCCTGTGTGCGTGTGTGTGTGTGTGTGTGTGTGTGCACATGTGTGTGCACGCGTGTGTGTGTGTGTGTGCATGTGTGTGTGTGTGTGCGTGTGTGTGTGTGTGTGTGCGCACGCGTGTGTGTGTGTGCGTGTGTGTGTGCCATACGCCAGGTCCGCTCGGTCCTTGTTCTCTGTGGAGTGCTCCTTGTGTGGGAACCGCACCACCTATGGTGCCCCTGTGTGTGTGTGTGTGTGTGTGTGTGTGTCCTGTATGCCTGGGCGCCCACTCCCTGGGCGGCCCACTCCCTGGGCGCGGAGTCGCGGCGGTCGGCCCATGTGAGTCGCCGTCGCCCATCCCCCCCATCGCCCCGCCCCCCCGTCGACTGCCGCCAATGTATGCGGCCCATCCTGGACTATCCACCATCGCCATCGTCCGAAGGGCAGCCTCAACGAGCCGAGCAACTCGACCCCCAAATTCAAAATGTCATCGCAGAGCCCGTCTTCATGCCCTCGCCAGCGCCGAACAGCTCCTCGGCCGACTGTCGACCGCTTCCCAGACCGCCTCGCCTCCGCCGAGCAGATCCTCGGCCGCGCCCCACTGTGGCGCCCCACCACCATGCACCACAGACAACCTCACATCGCCATGCCCCCCCCTTCAGCACCCTTCACTCCCACTGACACGCTCCAAACTACACAGTCCACCTATCCCCCACCTTCACCACCCCACAGTCGACTACCCGCCCACGCTCCACCCCCACATGGAGCTTGCCGTCCCGTGTGCGCGCCATGCAGGCCCATGCACCCCCGCCCCATGCGCCTCCCGCCCATGCGCCCTCACGCGCGCCGACCCCATGCTGGCCCTCCCTCCCCCCCCCCTCCCCCCAGCCTTTCCTCCCTTGCCCCTGCCTCCACCCCCTGCCTACCTACATCATCGCCCCATAGACTTCACAGGCCCATGGAGATGATCCGCCTCACCACCCCCCACGCCCCAGCCTCTCCTCCCTCGCCCCTGCCTCCGCCCCCTGCCTACCTACATCAGCGCCCCATGGAGTTCAGAGGCTCATGGAGATGATCCGCCGCCCCATCCCTGCGCCCCTGCCTACGTTCATCATCGCCCCATCGAGTTCGTTGGCTCATGGAGATGATCTGCCGCCGCCGCCTATCCCAGGCCCGCCTACGCTCGCCCATCGCCCCATCAAGGAGCTGATCCGACGTCCTCTAGGCCGGCCTACCCCCAACTATCGCCCCATGGAATTAATCAGCCCATGGGGGTATGATACGCCGCGATTGAGGTTGAATGAAGTTGAAAGTTGAAGTTGGTTGGCCCGAGTGGCAACCCCCCCCCCCGCCATGTGATGTACCCCTCTTAGCGCTGATTGGTCCCCCGCTGTAGAACGACACACATGTGCCTTTTGACCTCTGGAACATTGTCAGTTCTTAAGTACGGGTAGTGCTGTTGCAGTCGTGTAACATTATGGAATGGAATGGAATGTCCTGTATGCTAGGTCCGCACGGTCCTTGTTCCCTGGAGGGGAGGTCCTTCAGCAGGCACAGCTGGCACTGCCTGATTGTGTGTGTGTGTGTATATGCATGTGTGCATGCGTGTGTGTGTGTGAGTGTGTGTTGCCAGGTCCCCGACCGGTTCTTGTTGCCGGAGGGGTGGTCATTCAGCGGGCACCGCCAAGAGACGTGTCTTGACCAAACTCTCTACTACATCCCCCGCCCCCCCAAAAAATACCTACTGTACCAGGCATAGGAGGGCGGGGGGGGGCTCCACAGCCACGAGGGCCCTCAATCTGGGAATGAGCGAATTTGCCCCAGTACCCGCGGTCGGGCCATTTTGGCGCCACATTTCAAATCCGAATTCCAGGAGTTATCGGCCGTGTCAAGTCAAGCCAAATGTAACATCTGAAAGGCCTCATCACCAGCTGTCCGTGGATGCCTCAATCATTATCAGCAGTCCAGTATTGTGTGGGATCTTGGGGGGGGGGGGGGTCAAAGTCCAAAGTGAGTGAATTTCCCCCTTGTCCTCCTATGCCCCCTCCTCGCACCATACAGTTAAGCGTGCCCGCGTGCGCAACGCAGCGCTCCTCGCGCAGGTTGACCGCCAGCCCAAGAGAAGTCTCCCCAACAACAACAAGTCCTCCATCTGGAGGGTCTAGCTAGGCCCCCGAAACCCCGAAACCAAACCCAATTCCCTCATGCCTGCCCATCCTCGCACCATGTAGTCGCGCGTGCCCGCGCGCGCGACGCAGCGCTCCTTGCGCAGGTTGACCGCCAGCTCAAGAGAAGTCTCCCCAACAACCACAAGTCCTCCATCCGGAGGGTCTAGCTAGGCGCCCGAAACCCCGAAACCAAACCCAATTCCCTCATGCCTGCCCCTCCTCGCACCATGTAGTCGAGCGTGCCCGCGCGCGCGATGCAGAGCTGCTCGCACGCACGCAAACCCACTGCACCACTGCACACACACACACACACAGACACAGACACACTATATGCACACCATACAGTCGAGCGTGCCCGCACGCACGACGCAGTGCTCCTTGCGCATGTTGATCAGGAAACCAAAGTTTCCCCAACAACAACAACCCCTCTATCTAGGCCCCAAAAACCAAACCCAATTCCCTCATGCCTGCCCATCCTCGCACCATGAAGTCGAGCGTGCCCGTGCGCGTGATGCAGTACTGCTCGCACGCACACCCACTGCACCACTGCACACACACACACACACACACACACACACACACACACACACACCACAATTGCACCTTGTGGCCGAGCGTGCACGTGCGAGTGACACAGCGCTCCTCGCGCAGGTTGACCGCCGCACCACTGCACACACACACACACATACACGCACACTCACACACACATACACACGCACACACACGAACACACCCACCACAGTCCCACACTACAGTCGCACCATGTAGTCGAGCGTGCCCACGTGCGTGTGACGCAGCTCTCCTTGTGCAGGTTGACCGTCGCACCACTGCACACACACACACACACACACACGCGCACACACACACACACCACAGTCACACACTACAGTCGCACCATGTAGTTGAGCGTGCCCACGCGTGTGACGCAGAGCTGCTCGCACGCACACCCACTGCACCACTGCACACACGCACACACAAATACACACACACACACACCACAGTCACACTACAGTCGCACCATGTAGTCAAGCGTGCCCGCGCGCGTGCCGTCGTGCTCCTTGCGCAGGTTGATCGAGCGACCAAAGTCTTGCTCGATGGAAACCCTCTAGCTAGACCCCTTTCGTGCACCCTGGTCTGACCGTGCCCCAAATGGGGTTGGGGGTGGTCCGGCCGGGGGGGTGTCCTGCTGGGGGAGGAATCTATACAAGATGCTAGGTCTTTTGGCGCACCAAAAGACGCAGCAGGCTACCCACCAAACCAAGAGACTTATAGGGATGGCGTTTCGCCATCCCTGTAAGTCTCTTGGTTTGGCTAATCTCTTGTTTTAGGGCTACAAAAGCTAACCATCCATACCCAGAAACTACCCTAGGGGCAAAAGGTATAGGCCTGTTCAGCTTACTCCCCCCAGCCCTTGGTTGGGCTTACTTTTATGCCTGCCCCTCCTCGCACCATGTAGTCGAGCGTGCCCGCGCGCGCGACACAGCGCTCCTCGCGCAGGTTGACCGCCAGCCCAAGAGCTGTCTCCCCAACAAAATCAAACCCTCTATCTGGAGGGTCGAGCTAGGCCCCCGACACCCCAACACCAAACCCAATTCCCTCATGCCTGCCCATCCTCGCACCATGTAGTCGAGCGTGCCCGCGCGCGCGACGCAGCGCTCCTCGCGCATGTTGACCGCCAGCCCAAGAGCAGTCTCCCCAACAAAAGCAAACCCTCTATCTGGAGGGTCGAGCCTAGCCCCCCGAAACCCCGACAACAAACCCAATTCCCTCATGCCTGCCCTCCTCGCACCATGTAGTCGAGCGTGCCCGCGCGCGTGACGCAGCGCTCCTTGCGCATGTTGATCGAGAGACCAAAGTCGCCCAGCTTGAGGGTCGGCTCCCTGGAGTGCTTGCCGGCGAAGAAAATGTTCTCGAGCTTGATGTCCCTGTGGGGTGCAGAGATCTCCTTTCAGGATTTATAATAAGTCTGCCATGTGCAGCCATTTGACTGAAATCCCGGCTGTGTCTGGCTACATGCACCCGCCAAAAGGGGAATCACTGGTGGGGTGTGAGGGTCTGGACGCTCAGTTAGTTGGTTATGTAGGTGATGGTGGACTTAACCACGTTGGCAGGCAGCCGGCTGGTGGTCACCGCCCCTCACACGTATTTGTGTGGGCCAGAACTTGGGTCTAGGCGGTGGTACTAGCTACGACTAGGAGACAGTCTTCGCTGGAAAGCCAATGTTACTGTTACTGTTACGCGCGCTCGGCTCCCAACCCCACCTGTGCACGATGTCCTGGCGGTGGAGGTACCGCAGCGCGCTGAGGAGCGGCTTGATGATGATGTTGGCGCACGTGCGCTCGGACATGCGCCCCATCTTGGTGAGCATGCCGAGGAGATCGTCGCCGTCTGCGAGCTCCAGCACCAGCACAATGAGCTCGTCGTCTTTGAACGCCGCATACTGCTTGACGATGTGCGCGTGCGACAGCAGCACGTGCAGCCGCATCTCCCGCAACATCTGCGTGCGGCCGAGCTCGTGGAGATGCCGCGGCTGGAAGATCTGCGTGTTTGTACGTTGTGGGGCATGCGCGTCATGGCATGGCGAAGCAGGCATGGCGCAGCAGCAGGCAGGCATGACGCAGCAGGCAGCTGGAAGCACGGCCGTGCCCATCCCCCAGTGCTGACTGACCTTGAGCACAACAGGCATGCCGCTCGTTTTGCACTCCGCCCGCGACACCGTGCTCGTACGAGGATGCATGCGTGAGGGTGGGAGTAGGACGCCTCCGCAGTACATCTGCCCCTGCGTGATGTAGTCTGACAGCCGCCACGTGTCGCGAGCCATCGCCCGCGGCATCTCAGCGCTCTGCGTCAGCTGCGTGGTCGTCATGAGCAGTGCAGTTTCCAGCCGTGCGCGCAGCCTCCCTGGCTGGTCGTCAGCCTCGCCGACACGCGCGTCCGCTGCTGCCGGGCCACTGCCGGGAGGCTCGGGCTGCTGCTGCTGGGTGGTTGTCGATCGGGTTGGTGAGCGGCACTGCTGCTGCTCCTGCTGGGTGCGTGAGCGGGCCGGCGGCGGCGACTGCTCGCGCTGGCGCTGGCGCCCAAAAACAGACTTGAGGCTGGTGCGCAGTGTGCCGAGCATGCCACGGGCGCCGCTGCCTGAGGGCGGGCGTGACAGCTCGGGAGCTGATGAGCGGTCAACCGTGCCATGCTGCTGCTCGCGCCCATGCGACCCACGCTGGTCAGAGCTGCGCTGTGCCACCGTGGCTGACGGGTCGCCCTCGCCCTCCTTTGTGGGAGACGGTCTCACGCTCCCGCCGTGGAGCTTGGGCAGTAGGGCTGCGTCTATGGCGACGACCGCCCTGCGAGCGCTGCTTGACTCGAGCGCGCTTTGCGACTTGATGTTGAACCATCGCCCCAGCTTGCCGAGCAACGACCGCGCCGCGCCGGTCCTGAGGGGTGGGGAGCTCTGAGACTTGTTGAGCGAGCGCGTGGCCGCGAGAGGGTTAAGGAGAGGAGGTACGGCACTCCATGGGAGGGACGGCTCCCTGTGCTCTTCCGCCTGTTCCGACCACACCTCCACCTCTGACGCATCTACCGGCATGGCATCCCTCGCTCAAGGGGGTTTGAGGGGACTAAAGGCACCTGTTTTTTTATGGGGGTTGGTGTGGATTCAAGATTTGGCAAGATTCTGTCAGGTGACAGCTGCGCTTTACAGCAACCCAATGGGTAGGTAATATATGTATGATAGGTAAGATAGGAGGCTTTTTGGGGAAGCGGGAAGCGGGACGAGAGTGATGATGCAATGGGGAGAGCCGGTCAAGCCGGAGAGCCGGCCGGTCCGCGGCCTGCCCTGGATGGATCAACCTGCAGGTTCCAGCTGGATCCTGCATCTCCGCATTCGGCTTCTCCCCTCTTCTACCCGCACTCGGGGGAGGTGCAGGGGAGGCTGCCCCTGGGAGCATTTAAGAGGGCTGGCGGCACATGTGCAGCACCACCCGCAGCGCTGCCACCATCACAACGCCACAAGGATCGACGTACATGTTGCGAACGCCATGGCACAGCACGGCCGTCTCCTTGGCGGGGTCCATTCGTGGGCAATGTGCATAGATGGGTCAGGCAGGAATAGGTTTCTTCAAGAGTCTTGGTGGGAGGATCAAAGTGCAGGCGTACAAGAATACAGTGGCCGCTGCGTCCCGAGCAACCTTGCACGACCCGTCAAGATTCCCCTCACGATGGTTATGCGTGTTTGTGGTGAAGCTAACAAAAATGTGCACCTCGAGGCCTCGATCACTGCCGCTGCTCAGCGTGGTGTGCTGTGCACCTATCCAGCGGCCATCCCATTCATGGGCGCCTCCTCAACTCTGCAGCCTTGGCTCCTGCACCTGTTGCGCGACACGAGGAAGCAAGGCGTCGCTGGTGCACTTCTGATCGTGAGGTTGTCACTTGTGCTCCCCCAGCACACGCGCGCTCGCTTGCCCGAGGTTGACCTGGTCAGTCTTGCGCAAGGTTCGCGCCAAGATTGACGCCACTGCTCAATCAGCAGGTCCATGGAAGCGTGGTCTGTAGGCGCCTCCGGCCTCTGCTGCTGCCGCTGTGGGAGGGAGATACAATGTTGTTTACAGCTTACTAGGGACTGAGTAAGGGGCAGCAAGAGGCGCCCTGTATATATAGAGAGGTGCCCTGTGAGCAAAGTCGATTACGCTTGTGCCTGTAAAGTGCGTCACACCCGACTGCTGAGATCCATTATCATCAAAAGCACATTTGAAATTGTATTTGCTTTCCATCACGACCTGACAGCAAAACCAGCGCCCCTAGAAGCAGGTGGGTGTGCACAAACCAACAAGCGATGTGTTCACGATATGCCGAAAGACAGTGTTGGCATGATGGAACTCATGTGTACATGGAGCTCCTCATGATGGGGAGCATGATTATCATCAATGCATTATATGTAGCATGGACTAGGGGGGAGTCCGCTTTCATAGTGTGGCCAGCACCTCGAGCGGTGAGCAATGGCAGTTACAGTTACAATGGCAGGGCGAAAAATTCTCCCCCCCAAAACACATTTTGGGGCGGACCGTTGTTCGCTCACTTTGTACCAGACTTCGTATCAAACTGTGTACGTTGAGTGGACCAGAAGAGCTCCAGTTGATGCGTGCAGATTTATGACAGCACCCCCAAAAGCACAGCGTCTGGGCGTAGTTGCACACGGGGCTTGGCTTGACGCTGCGTGGGTCGAGTCGGGCACCGGGGCTGCCTGGATCGCCGCGAGGTCAACAGGACCTTCTTGCTGTGATGCTGCTGGGCGGCTGGTGGTAGCGGCTGATGCGCAGCCCTACCAGAGCTCCATCGTCTGATCCGCGCAAGTGAATGAGGTCGTAACGTCTGAGGCGGTCGGGGGTGCGCCTCAGGCGGCGCCTCAGGCGATCGGCGCGCCTAAGGCGCCGTCTGATCCGCGCAAGTAAATGCGCCGCCTGAGGCAGCCTGAGGCGCCGTCTTAGGCGTTGGGAATGTGGTAGGGCAGACGGCGCACACCGAGCCTGGCAGGCACGCGCGTGTAGTAGTTGCAGAGCGCACTCTCTTCAGTGTGCAGCTGCATCCAGGCCGCGAGCGCTGGGCGCGTTTGCACGCAATCGGTCGGGGACGCGCGGTGCTTGCCCGCCTGATTGCCATCTGCGTGGGGTGGGGGGACTTGTCAGTGGTTCCGCTTAGGACCTTGGGAACGAGCGGGGACGAACGGTGCTTGCCCGCCTGGTTGACATCTGCGTGGGGCGGGGGCGGGGCGGGTGCAGGCCTGCATGCAGGTCAGTGGTTCCGCGAAGGACGTGCGTGTGCGTACATGTGTGTGTGTGTGCTGCCTGGCTTTGGCGATGTGTGTGTGCGTGCGTGCGTGCGTGCGTGTGTGTATGTGTGCATGCTGCCTGGCCTTGGGAATGCTTGGGAAAGTGACGCCCCACCCCGCGCCCCACACTCACATCCTCAATCTCATCCCGCCGGAGGCATTTTCTTTTGGGCGGAAGTGCGAAAATGCAATATTTCACACGTTTCGGATCGAAATTCGCGCAATCTCACCCCGCAGCGCCGGCCCGAATCGGCAAATCTCACCCCGCAAGTGCACTTTTGCAGGTCCTACCAAAATCCCAACGCCTGATCCGCGCCTTGGAATGCGGTCATAACGTCTGAGACGGTCCGGGGTGCGCCTCACGCGGTGGTGAGCGCCTGAGGCGGTCTGTGTGGCGCCTGAGGCGGTTTGGATAACGCCTAAGGCGACGCCTGAGGCAATTGTGGGTGCGCCTCAGGCGGCGCCTCAGGCGGTCGGAGCGCCTGAAGCGCCGCCTGATCTGCGCCATGGAATGGTCCGCCTCAGGCGCCGCCTCAGGCGTTGTGAATGTGGTAGGGAGGGTGCGGGGTGGCTAACGTAAACACTGGTACAGGCGGGCGCAGCGCGTGTCGGGGGGCGCGCACCGACCTAGGAGGGGCGCGGCATGTTGGTATGCGTGCGTGTGTGCGTCAGTCTGTCGGGCAGGCCCTGTCACAATCCCAACGCCTGAGGCGCGCAAGTGAAGGCGGTCATAACGCCCGAGGCGGTCAGGGGTGCGCCTCAGGCGGTTGGGGGTAACGCCTTGGAGCGCCTGAGGCGCCGCCTGATCCGCGCAAGTGAAGGCGCCGCCTCAGGCTTGGGAATGAAGTAGGGAAGGCGCACCCACGACCGCCTCAGGCGTTACGACCGCCTTCACTTGCGCGCGCCTCAGGAGTTGGGATTGTGGTGGGGCGGGCAAGACGCACCTCTCTCATGTTCACGCGCGCGCGCACCGGCGTCCGCTATGGCGTCGTTCACGCTGGACAGTACGACGTTGAAGAAGTTGTCGGGGCAGGCGTCGACGCAAGCGCGGCGGCGGCCGGGGACGGGTGCGAGGGACGCCGCGCTGGGCGAGACGAGCAGATAACGGGTTGCCGGCGTCGTCACCGGCGACGCTGTCGGCACGATCAGGATGTCCGGGCGGGCGCAATGCGGGAGCGTTGCGAGGCCGCGCCGGCTGGGCGACTCGAGCTCGAGGGAGGCTGGCGGTGTCGTCACCGGTGACACAGTTGGCACGATCAAGATGTCTGGGCGGGGGCAATACGGGCGCGTCTTGTAGCCGCGGCAGGTGCGCGCTCTGGGGGGGAGGGGAAGGGGGGCAGTCGGGTTCCGGTCAGGGTACGCCATGCATATCAGTTCCATGACCACCTGCATTGCATTGCATCCATCACGCTTGCTGCTGTGATGTCGTTCACCTCGTCTGCCTGCCGGAATGGTTGAGGATGGGCAGGTCGCGCAGCATTTCGGTGAGTCGGTCGCTAATGCCCTCGTCCTCCCCTGCTCCCTCGCCCTCGCCTTGGCCCAGCAGCGCCACGAGCCTCTCTAAAGATGATGAGCTCGCAGCTACGGAGCACATGATGACGGGGCACGGGTGGAGCGGGTGCCTGGAAGGCAGGTCTCTCGAGAGATATCTGTTGTGAAATGTATTTGGGTATAGACACGCGAGCAAGGGGTCGTGGCGTGTAGTTGTGAGCGTAGAAGAGGGCCAAGAGCTTTAGGATGGTGATGTTGATGGATGGGAGAGAAATCGCAATTGTTTTTTGCAGGGGATTTGTGTGTGAAGGGTGTGGGCGGTGTTGTGACCTGGGAGCTGGCAGCCCCCCCCCCCCCCCCCAGGTCCTGGGGGACCTGGTGCAGGTGAGTGATTTTTGGCTGTGCGTGGGGGGTGGGGGCTGGAGGGGCCCTTCCGATCGGGGAAGCGGTGAGCCTCCAAAAAACGATGCACCTTCAGCAGCCCAAAAAACGAACGGAACAGCGAGCCCTTTACATCACTGCTGCGCTCATGATCAGCGTGGTGTGCGTCATGGCGGCATCCCATCCCATCTGTCCAATTATGGCCGCCTCATCAAGTCCGCGGCCAAGGCCCTTGGCACACCCCTGCCTGCACACGGCACCTGCTCACGGGGGCGAGTCAGCTGCACCATGACCTCAGTACCCCTTCCCGGCCGATCGGAGTCCATGGTAGCGTGGAGCTGCGCCGATACTGCGGCCTTGTGCGCATCAAACAACACAGACCTGATGGGCAGCCTGCGAATGTGTTCAAGCTGTGATGGCCAAAGCTTTTTGTTGTAAGCGCGCGTTATCGAGTGTGACCCTGCACGTGCCTCCTGCTCGGCCGCTCTCCGCAGGCTCACCGCGAAACCTCAACTCCGCGAGACCAGCTGGCACCAGCACCCTCGATTGACACACGGCGTTTGTTACATACCTCTCACAACGTGGAATATGGTCAGCCACCCAGTTGAGTTTTAAGTCAGGGACAGGTTCACGCCACGCGATCAGTCAAACAGTTCAGACGGTGTGTGTGTGTGTGGGGGGGATCCTTAGCTAAGGTGTGTCTGGGTCCTTGCAAGTACAATTATGCATCATTCTATCATATACAGCATGGAACTCATTGCGCTTTGGCCCACTACCATCACTGGATCAGCATCAGACGACTGCTTTTACCTGCTACGAGCTCACGACCAGTCCGACCACCACGGCCGCCTGCGCGACGCCCAGGAAGAAGATCTCAAACACGAGCTTGGGCGCGAGGATCGCCCACACGACCACGCTCTTGCGCAGCACGAACGCAGCGGCCATCGACGCAGTGGCGGTCAGCGCGCGTGCGCCGCAGTACACGACAGCCGCCAGAAGCGCCACGTCGCCGCCGCCGCCGCCGGCGCTATCGGCTGCGGCGCCACACCCACCACCGCTGCCGCTGCTGCCCGCCTTGTCGCACGGGAATCCTACCGTTTTCACCACGGTCAGCAGGTCATGCAGGCCATGCGCGAGCGGGAGCGCCAGCGCGGGCAGCGCCATGGACCCAAACGTGTTGGCCAGTAGCAGCGCCCCGCTCGTGTACCACTCCATGTCGTCAAACCCAATGAAGGGCGCCGTGTACTGCAGCCCGCTGAACTCGCAAAAGTGGCCGCTCGTGAAGAAGAGCGCGAGGCCCGACATGCACAGGGTGAGCGGCGCGGCGACGCCCCACAGCGCGACAACTCTCCGCCACGTAGCCGCTGGTGCCTGGCCGCTGGCATCCCTGACACCGCCATCAGAGCCCCCATCCGCACGAGCCGCGGCGCCCACCGCAACCACCGCGAGGTGCAGGGCCACGCACAGCGACAGCACGCACGCGAGCAGCGCGGCGCCCGCGAGCGTCGTCGCTGGGCCGCGGAAGCCGAGCAGCATCGTGACTGGCGCTGCGGCCACGCCGAGCAGCCACACGTGGCGTGCGAGGCGCTCCACCTGCACCTGGGCCTGCGCTTGCTGCGTCGGTGCTTGCTGTGCCTGCTGTGCCCGCTGTGCCTGCTGCGCCTGCTGCGCCTGCTGCGCCTGCGCGGTGTCACTGCGAGCGCTGCGCTGCAGCGCCATGCGTACCGCGCCCGCTGCCACCTCTACTCCCACCACCGCCATTGCGCAGTAGTACACGACGCGCGGCAGCAGCAGCAACGGCGGCAGCTGCGTGAGCGAGGCCGCGGCGGCGCGCAGCAGCCGCGCACCCGGCGCGCCCACCAACGGCAGCTGCGCGAGCCGCGCTGCGTGCTGCGTCAGCATGGCGAGCATGTGCAGGCCGCCGGTCGCCGCGCGTGTGCACACGCCCCATCGTTCTCTTTCACCTGAAGCGTGTGAGGCGGGGCATGTGTCAGTCATCTGTCGCGCCTGGTGGCGGTGACACATGCATGCGCCGTGTGCGTGCACACACGCAGGTTCCTCGTCACGCATGCGATTGCATCACGGGTTAATACACCGTGGTGTCGCTTTGCCTTGCCGATTAATTAATTCCAAGAAAGCGCCGGCAAGGTCGGTTAAAAAAAAACATGTAAAAAAACGAAAAAGAAAAAAAGCCAAAAGAAGCAGGCGTGCGACACTGAGCCAATTGAGAGCCTTGTGGCAAAGCGATCAATGCAGTGGCTAGGCCATGTGATGCGCATGCCGGCTTCTCGTCTTCCTCGTACGACTTTTGACTGCACAATGGATGTGGCTCGGCAGCAAGGCCGGTCTCCAGCCTCCTCCCGACACTATTTTCTTAAGCTGCTGACTCAGCAGCTAGGCAAAACTAGTGGCACTCGTTCTGATTGGAAGACTTTTTCGGACACGGCGTTTGAGCGTGCTCAGGATAGGGTCGGGTGGAGAGCCGTGGTGTACGGTCCGGCTGCTCCTCAGGCGCCGGCCCCTCCACCACGGCGGTCAAGTAGATTGGCAAGCGCCACTTGACCCCCTATCCCCTAGCAGTTAGGACCTATTTTGGAGGCGTCGCACAATAGCTCTCCTTTTTGCTCTAGGACTTCACGTTGGCAGGCAGCCGGCTGGTGGCTACCGCCCCTCACAAGTAATTGTTAGGGCCAGAACTGGACTTGGGTCTAGGCGGTGGTACTAAGACTAGAGGTAGTCTTTGCTGGAAAGCCGATGTAACCGTAACTGTAACTGTAACTGACGTCAAAACGGGGGAAAACAAGCAGAATTCCCTGGCCTTGCAGCGGAATTCTGCTCGTTTTCCCCCCTTTTGACGTCACTTTTGACTTTTTTACCTTTGCGTTGCCTTGCCAGGGCTGGGCAAGGCGCAAAATTCCAAATTAATTCGGAGCTGAATAATTTTACACAACTTCCAAGTGCCTGCAAGGCAAAGCGGCACCGCGGTATGTTGACCCGTGGTACGCACCTCCTTCGCCTCCCCTGCCGCTGCACCACCAGCCCCACGCGTGCTGTGCCCCCACGGTCGCCAGCTCCCCAGTCGGCACGTCGTGCAGGCCGGCCGCACGCAGCAGCCACCACGCTGCAATTGCGCAGTGCTGCAGCGTACAGGCGCACGCAAGCGCAGGCCACGGCAGCCCGCGCCACCCACCGCCCGCAGCACACCACCTAGGGGCGCCACCACCGCCACCGCGCGGAGTTGTGACAGGTTGAGACTGTGGTACCTGTTTTGGGGTTGAGGCCAAGGCGGGTGGGGTTCAGTAGTGTGCGCTCGTGCGGCGGCTGTGGCATGGGAGGCCCTCACTGCTGATTGTCCTCGGGTGCCTGCTCGTGCCCTCACCTTTGGCTCCCCAGCAGCATGTGGCTCCCCTGCAGCAGCAGCAGCAGCGGAAGCAGGTGGCTCCCACGCAGCAGCAGTCAGCGCGCGCAGCGCATAGTGGCAGAGCGCGAGCAGCGCCGGCAGCGCGGCCGTCGGCAGCAGCACCATCAGGAGCAGCGCAGCGTTGGGGGCAGCCAGCCCAGCCAGCGCGCGCGCCAGTGCGGCGGCGGCGGCGGCAGCAGAGACCCACCCTCCGCCAGCAGCAGCAGCAGCACCAGCAGCAGCGGCACCACCATGGACCACATCGCCGCGGCCTGCGCCTGCGCCCGCTGCCGCTGCCGCGCCCCCGAGCAGGTCGACCAGCCCCTGCGGCACCGCCTTGTCGTGCGGGTCCTGCCCGCTCCGGTTAAACAGCCCTAGCCGCGCGAGCACCGCGCAGGCGCACACGGCGGCCGGGCCAGCCCACGACAGCACCAGCCACCGTCCACCACGCCTCTGATGGGCGCGCTGGCGACGGTCGCGTGGTGGTGGCGGTGGGCGGGCTAGCGCCGCGGCCAGGCCGCAGCCCCACAGCGCGACCGCGAGCCCGCCGCAGCACGCCACGGCCACGCGCCCCTCGCCCATCACCCACGTGACACCGAACAGCGAGGCCGCGTGGAAGGCGGTCACGCCGAGCGCGAGCGCCGCCTCGGGGGATGCATGCGACGCAGAGGCGAGCGTGTGGAGCCAGCCCCAGGCTGCCGCTGCTGCTGCTGGCCCTCCTCGTCCTCGCTCTCCCCTGGACGGAACTCCCGACGCAGGTGCGAGCGCACCGCGCCACCACCGGGGGGCCGCCGCTGCTGCGGCTGCCCCTCCTGCTGCTGCTGCCCCTGCTGCCGCTGCTTCCGGCCCTCCCCTTCCTTCTCTTCCCCTGCCGTCGTGCGCCACCAGCCCGCCCCGGCGGCACGCGCGTGCGTACGCACCCACAGCAACAGCCACATGCGCCGCGACGCTGCCGACCGCGATCAGGACGCCCGCGGCCATGGCCCCCGGGTGCTGGCGCGTGAACTTTTCGCGCGCGAGCGACGCGGCGGCGTCGAGGTAGCGGAGCAGAGATGCGCACGCCACGAGCAGCAGCGCGGCGGCACCGTTGTCGCCGCCGCCGTCACCGTCTCCGTCTCCGTCTTTGGCGTCGCCTCCGCTGCTGTCTGAGCGTCCGCCCTGGCCGCCCCCGCCGCCACTGCCTCCGTCACGTCCATTGCCGTCTCCGTCTTTGGCGCCGCCTTCGCTGCCGCCTGGACGTTGGCCCTGGCCGCACCCGCCGCCACTGCCCACGTCACCTCCACCGCCGTCTTCATCTTTGGCGCCGTCTTCGCTGCCGCCTGGACGTTGGCCTTGGCCGCCCCCGCCGCCACTGCCTACGTCACCCCCATCGCTGCCCTCGTCGCCGTCCCGCCGCTGCGAACCCCCGTCGTGCCGCCCTGTGCCACAACTTTGCTGCCGCTGCTGCCCCTGTCCCTGCTGCTGCCGCGCCACCGCCATCGCATCGCGATATGCTCGTGCTGCGCCCTCGTACAGCGCGCTGGCCGCCGCAAGGGCGGCGCTCGGCAGGCGCGCGTGCGCTGCGTACGTGCTTAGGTAGCGGTCCACCTGCCGTGCGGCGGATTTGGGTGGAGAAGGGGTTAAGCTTGGGCGTTTTGTTGTTTTTGTTGTTTTTGTTGTTTTTGTTGTTGTTGTTGTGTTCCAGCCTTATTCCCCCCTAACAAACCCCAAGCAGCGCACCTGCCACGCGTTGGCTGCCAGCGCACGCGCGTACCCGGCCACGACACCATCCGCTGAGGGCGCATCGTTGCCGCAAGGTGTGGCGCCGCCGCCACCGCCACCATCAGAGCCACCGACAGGGTCGGCAGGCGCGTCCGCACCGGGCGCCGACATCCCCCACCAGCTGGGGTCCACCTTACCGACGTTGCCAAACGGGATGGACAGCCCGAGCGACGCCGCAAGGCTCGACGCAAAGTCGACCTGGGCGGCATGTCAGGAAGGTTTGGAGCCCAGGCGAGACGTGTGCGTTTGGGTGCGTCGGGCGCGCGTGATTTCACAGGCTGTCGGACGCCTTTCATGGCGTATGAGACGCGGGTGCGTTGGCTGCATTGGGTGCGTGCGGGCGTTGGTGTGTGTGCTGTGTGTGTGTGTGTGTGCGAGCGTTGGTGTGTGTTGGGTGTGTGTGCGTGCAGTCTCGGCCGGCGGCCCCAGGGTTTGGATCCCATGCGGGGCGTACGGTAGGGTGTGTTGGGTGTGTGCGAGCGTTGGTGTGTGTTGGGTGTGTGCGTGTACAGCCTCGGCCGGCGGCCCAGGGGTTTGGATCCCAGGCAGGGCGTACGTTAGGGTGTGTTGGGTGTGTGCGAGCGTTGGGGTGTGTCGTGTGTGTGTGTGTGTGTGTGTGTGTGTGTGTGGTTGGAATCCTGTGAAGATGAGCTGCCACTCGAAATAGGCCAGTAAATGTGCACTCAATCCAGGCTAAGCGCTGGTGGACGTTCGCAGCGCGATGGACGTGTCGCCACCAGCGATCAGCCATGGATGGAGTGCACACGTACTGGCCCAGTACTGGCCCTGGATGGAGTGCACACGTTCTGGCCCAGTACAACTGGGCTAAGCAAGGTGCAGCTCATCTCAACACACCGAGCCGCTACCACCACCACCACCAACACCACTGGTGTCGTGAGCCTGTCATGTCTATAGCGTCTGCTGCCGCCACGGTGGAGGTCAAGGGGACACGACCCCGCGGGCCTGTGAACCCCGGCCGGGCTCCCAGGGGGGGGCGAGTTGGATCAGGGGGCCGAGTGCCCTGCCTAGGTCCAGCCCCGACCCACTAGCCCCGCACCACCAGTAGCCAGCCAGCCACCTGTTTTTAGTGCGCTAAACGCCGAGCGAGCTTGAATGCGCTGCCTGGAGGTGCGCCACACACGACTGTAGAATCCATCTCAAACTAATCCAGCCATACCTGGGTCATGCGTGCGGCCTCGGGCGTGGGTTGGTTGGAATCCTGTTGAGAGGAGCTTCAGCCTTCTACGCCAGTTCGTGTGCACTCCATGCAGACTGAGCTATGGTGGACGTCCGTATGGATGTCGCCACCAGAGATCTGGAGTGGAGATGGAATGCACTTGCTGGCCCTAGAAGCAGTTAGGACCTATTTTGGAGGCGTCGCACAATAGCTCTCCTTTTTGCTCTGGGACTACACGTTGGCAGGCAGCCGGCTGGTGGCTACCGCCCCTCACAAGTAATTGTTAGGGCCAGAACTGGACTTGGGTCTAGGCGGTGGTACTAGGACTAGAGGTAGTCTTTGCTGGAAAGCCGATGTAACTGTAACTGTAACTGCTGGCCTGGTAAGGTGCAGCTCGTCTCAACTCACTGGAGCCATCTCAACCACAGGTGTCGTGAGCCTGTCATATCATCTCAACACATCCAGCCGTACCTGGGGCATGACGCCAGCGTAGCACCCGGCATGCCGTGCTGTGCGCGCGCCGCCGCCAGGAGCCCCCTCTCCCTGCTGCTGCCCGGATGCCGCCAGCCAGCCCAGGCGTTCGGCTGCGAGCGCCTCGCTGCACGCCGCCTCCGTTGCCACGACGCCACACCCGCCACTGGCACTGGCACAGCCGCTGCCACTGCCACTGCCGCTGCCACAGCCACAGCCACTGTCGCTGTCGCTGCCGCAGCCGCTGCCGCTGCCACTGCCACTGCCACTGCCACTGCTGCCAGCACCAGCACCACCACCTCCACCACCACCACCGCCACCACCCCCACGCCCACCACCACCGCTTGCCCACTTCCCCAAATTGAACGCCAGCAGCAGCGAGTCCGTCTCGTCGGGCGATCCTCCCCCGTGGTCCCCGCCCATCGTCTGCCCGTGGTCGCCCAGCACGAGCACGAGCGTGCGCGCGTGCGGGCCACCCACAGAGGCCGCAGAGAGCAGGCCGCGCACCGCGTCAGATGCCCAGGCGTCCACCTGCATGTAGGTTTTAGACAGTAAGGCACACCGTCTTAGTGCTGGTGTGTTCGCCTTTGGTCCTAGCAGGAGCACGAGCGAGCGCGCGTGCGAGCCACCCGCAGAGGCCGCAGAGAGCAGGCCGCGCACCGCGCCAGATGCCCAGTCATCCACCTGCATGCAGAGCGTGCATGACAGGTGTCTGTTGTGAGACCCAGCTAGTGACCATCGAGGTTGCCCGGCACGAGCACGAGCGTGTGTTCGGGCCACCCGCAGAGGCCGCAGAGAGCAGGCCGCGCACCGCGCCAGACGCCCAGGCATCCACCTGCATGCGAAGCACAAGACGGGCGTCGGTTGTGAGGCCCAGGCGGCCCTTGAGGTTGTCCAGCACGAGCGTGAGCGTGGTTACCGTAGTACCGCTTTGCCTTGCCGCCACTTTTATAAAGGAGTTAATTGTTTAGAATTGGGGTGCCTTGCCGCGGGATTATTTTGGGGTTATTTCCCGTTTTGACGTCACTTTTGGCGTTTTTGACTTTTTCGGCATTTTTTTTATAAAGCGACCTTGCCGCGACGTTTTCCGACTTATTTAATCGGCAAGGCAAAGCGGTACTACGGTACCATTCACTCAGTAACCAATAGTACTGTCCGTGCGGTTTGCCTTTGCAAATACGTATCGTTCCCCCCCTCTCCCCCCGCGAAGCTGAGAAACTTATATGAATCGTCGAAAATCGCGATTTGGGGCGTCAAACCGACGAAAAACTACCCCCAATCGCGTTACACAACTACAGTTTCGACACCCCCCGCGAAGGCAAACAATATGTACGGTAACTTAGCTATTACCATAGGTGCGTAGCTTGCAGCCCCGGGGTACATACACGGGACCGCGGCTGGTGTAGGACATGCGGAGCCCAGGCAGTGTGTGTGGCGAATCCCTAGCTAGGTTGCGGCCCGGCTTGATATCCTTTTTGGCCACGTCTTGGCCTTTCTCCCCACGGGGGGATGTCTCTTTTGGCGGTTGGCGACGAACCTGTCTCGCGGTTCCGTTTCCTCACATGCGCTCACCTTCTTCAACAAGCGTTTGCTGCCGCTGCAGTAGGGGACCTATGGGTGCGCCCACGCTCTTTACAGAGTTGGGGTTCCCTACTACCAACAGCCAGCCATCTCGGTAAGGTGCTCGGGCCAAACGCGCCGAGCACGGTCTTGTACGCCTTTAGAGGCGTCCCTGACTGTAACACCCATCATCAACAGCGAGTGGCCCTCAAGGTATGTGTGCATGCGTGTGCACCAGGGGTTTCCTGAGGAGCTGCCAGGCTGTCAGTTTTCCTGGAGAGGGCCTCCTTGACTCCAGGTTGCCGGCAGAGCTCCCCGTGCGCTCTCCAGGCTGGCGTCTCTTTCCGGGGGCTGCGCCCCCGGACCCCCGCTTCTTCTCCGGCGTTCCCGGACTCCCCCCTAGCTCCCCATCGGCAAACCGCCCTTTGGGCGGTCACCTGACCGGAATCCGATCGGCTAGGAAACCTCTGGTGTTCACGCTGAAGCCCGCCAGCCCGCCAAGTCTCCTTTGCGGCTCCACTAGCAGCGGTGGCCCCTTTCCAGCACGCCATCCCTATCACAGGCACGGCCCTGGGTATCCCGGGGCTGCTCTCTGACTGTCTCAGGGCTGAGTGTAGTGCCTGGCTTGCGGTGCTGCTTGCTTGGCGCCCACCACCTAGTGTGGATGGCGCTACTGTGGGCTACTTTTGTAGCCTGACCTTTTGGTGGGCCTTGTGCCTGCTGTCTGATAGTCCCGCTGGAACTTTGGAACTGATTGTGACCGCCGGCAGTGGATGTGTAACATTACTCTCTCATCCCTACGAAAGGCTCTGCCCTGGGTATCCCGGGGCTACAGGGTACGCGCCCACGGTAATAACTCGGTTGCCAATTATGACTTTGAGAGTAACCGGATC
This sequence comes from Chlamydomonas sp. UWO 241, assembly GCA_016618255.1. Lineage (NCBI taxonomy): Eukaryota > Viridiplantae > Chlorophyta > Chlorophyceae > Chlamydomonadales > Chlamydomonadaceae > Chlamydomonas > Chlamydomonas priscui. Next base: position 67,881 of record VFSX01000331.1, on the reverse strand, counting down.
CATTGCCCTATGCTTGTAGCCTCCAGCCCCAGGGAAACCGGGACAGCGGCAACGCTCAGTAACAGTATAAGGAAGCGGGGTGAATTACTCCGCGGGGTTAATTAATCCATTTGGCACTCGCATGCATCCCACAGCTGCTTGGCTGCACAGCTAGGCCCCCCCTTTCAGACATAAGTTGGCCATGGTATGGGGGACCTGTGGCCCGAGTGCCAGCCCCTATGGCCCCTTCCCCTGGATGGGACAAGGTCCAGAATGGAGTGCCGTCCCTCTCCTTAACCCTCTCTTGAAGAATCCACACCAACCCCTAAAAAAACACGTGCGTTGGAGCCCAAACCAGGTGCCTTGGAGCAAGGGATGCCATGCCGGTAGACAAGTCAGAGGTGGAGGTGTGGTCGGAGCAGGCGGTGGACGAACACAGGGAGCCGTCCCTCCCATTGAGTGCCGTCCCCCCTCTCCCTAACCCTCTCGCGTCCACGCACTCGCTCAACAAGTCTCAGAGCTCCCCACTTCTCAGGACCGGTGCGACGCGGTCGTTGCTGGGCAAGCTGGGACGATGGTTTAACATCAGCGCGCTCAAGTCAAGCAGCGCTCGCAAGGCCGTTGCCACAGACGCAGCCCTACTGCCCAAGCTCTACGGCGGCAGCGTGAGCCCGTCTCCCACAAAGGAGGGAGAGGGCGAGGGCGACCCGTCAGCCACGGTGGCACAGCGCAGCTCTGACCAGCATGAGTCGCATGGGCGCGCGCAGCAGCATGGCACGGTTGACCGCTCATCAGCTCCCGAGCTGTCCCGCCCGCCCTCAGGCAGCGGCGCCCGTGGCATGCTCGGCGCACTGCGCACCAGCCTCGGCGCACTGCGCACCAGTGTGTTTGGGCGCCAGCGCGAGCATTCGCCGCCGCCGGCCCGCTCACGCACCCAGCAGCAGCAGCAGGATCAGCCGGGCCGCTCACCAACCCACTCGACACCCACCCAGCAGCAGCAGCTCGAGTCTCCCGACAGCGGCCTGGCAGCAGCAGGCGCGCGTGGCGGCGAGGCCGACGATCAGCCAGGGAGGCTGCGCGCCCGGCTGGAGACTGCGTTACTCATAACGACCACGCAACTGACGCAGAGCGCTGAGATGCCGCGGGCGATGGCTCGCGACACGTGGCAGCTGTCAGACTACATCACGCAGGATCAGATGTACAGCGGAGGCAGCGTCCCACTCGCCGACCTGTCGCGCATGCATCCTCGTACGAGCACGGTGGCGCAGGCGGTGTGCAAGACGAGCGGCATGCCCGTTGTGCTCAAGGTCAGTCAGCACTGGAGGATGGGCACGTGCTGCCTGCTGCCTGCCTGCTGCCTGCCTGCTGCTGCGCCATGCCTGCTGCGCCATGCCATGACGCAAATGCCCCACAACGTACAAACACGCAGATCTTCCAGCCGCGGCATCTCCACGAGCTCGGCCGCACGCAGATGTTGCGGGAGATGCGGCTGCACGTGCTGCTGTCGCACGCGCACATCATCAAGCAGTACGCGGCGTTCAAGGACGACGAGCTCATCGTGCTGGTGCTGGAGCTCGCAGACGGCGACGACCTCCTCGGCATGCTCACCAAGATGGGGCGCATGTCCGAGCGCACGTGCGCCAACATCATCATCAAGCCGCTCCTCAGCGCGCTGCAGTACCTCCACCGCCAGGACATCGTGCACGGGTGGGGTCCCTACCACAGTCCTCTATATTGTTACCCCGGCGGTACAAGCTACTCCCACAGTGTAATGGCGTTGCTACAATTCGCGCAAATTGTATTGCATTGGGGCTGTGGTAGGGGGTTGAGAGCCGAGCGCGCGTAACAGTAACAGTAACATCGGCTTTCCAGCGAAGACTACCTTCTAGTCCTAGTACCACCGCCTAGACCCAAGTCCAGTTATGGCCCTAACAATTACTTGTGAGGGGCGGTAGCCACCAGCCGGCTGCGTGCCAACATGTACTCCCAGAGCAAAAAGGAGAGCTATTGTGCGACGCCTCCGAAATAGGTCCTCACTGCTTCCAGGGGATAGGGGGTCAAGTGGTGCCTGCCAATCTACTTGACCGGCTGTGCTCGGGGCATGCTAAACCATTTCTGCTGTCCTGCCGCAGCTTGGCCGCCATCTCCGTGCCGCTGCACATACAAGGCGTCCTCCTGTGCATGCACACCACGCACCCACCAGTGATTTCCTTTTCGGCTCTACCTACATAGCCATTTGGCTGTATTCCGGCCAAACTTTGACCTCCAACACAGCTCAACCCATCCAGTGGCTCGTTCGTCTGACAAGCCCGCCGGACAGAGCTCGTCAAGAGCCCTGTCAAGTGACCTAAATTTGAGGGCAAACGGTCAACAGGGAGTCAACTGTCAACGCGGTCAAAGCAAAATCCAGATGTGGAAAAAGTGATTAAAATTCCCGAAAAGAAACTCACTGCCACCCACCCACCTGGCGCAGCTTGGCCGCCAGCTCAGGCGTTGCCGCGCCGTGCGGGAGTGGTCATTACCCATAGGAGCCATGCAGCATCCCATGGCCACCCCCCCCCCACCACACTCGTCAAGTCAGATCTGGGGGGCTGAGTGCCCTGTCTGGGTCCAGCCCCGACCCACTCGCCCCCCACCACCAGTCGCAAGCCACCCGTCTGTGGTGCTCGGGCGCTTCACGCAGAGCACGGTCGAATGCGCTGCCTGTAGGTGCGTCACACACGACTGTAACATCCATCATCACCACCACCCACCTGGCGCAGCTTGGCCGCCATCTCAGGCGTCGCCGCGCCGTGTGAGTGTCCTGCGTGGTCGACGCCCAGGAAGTGGCCGAACAGGAGCTCCCACTCCGGAGGGTCCTGCGGCGTGGGTGTGGGCGTGGGTGTGGGTGTGGGTGTGGGCATGGATGTGGGTGTGGGTGTGGGCGTGGGTGTGGGCGTGGGTGGGTGTGGGTGTGGGCGTGGGTGTGGGTGTGGGTGTGGGCGTGGGCATGGGCGTGGGCGTGGGCGTGGGCGTGGGCGTGGGCGCAAGTGTGGGCGTGGGTGTGGGCATGGGTGTGGGCGTGGGCGTGGGTGTGGGCGTGGGTGTGGCTGCGGCTGGGTAACCCGGCAGGAAGCCACACGCCTAAGTCCCGGCTCCATGCATGGCGTATTTTGTGCGGGGGGGGGGGGGGGGGCAGGGGGGGGGTCCAAATTATGTGGTCCATGTGGGGTGCTGACATTGCTCCTTAGACTTGGCGGTTTACCCGCTAGGGCGGTAACTTGACGGTGAACGGATACATTCCAAGCCGCTCTGTCAAGGGGCGTTGGCAGGCAGCCGGCTGGTGGCTACCGCCCCTCACAAGTAATTGTTAGGGCCAGAACTGGATGTGGGTCTAGGCGGTGGTACTAGGACTAGAAGGTGGTCTTCGCTGGAAAGCCGATGTAACTGTAACTGTCAAGGGGCCAGGCCCCCTTCACCACGGCAAACGGGAATTCCGGGGGCGGCTGTGTTGGTTCAGGAATCCAATTGGTGGCTGGGTCGCGTGTGTGGTACGCTTGCATGCTGCATGCTGCCAGTGACTTTATTTTTGAGATTTTCAATTAGTTATTCCACAGCCGCTTTTTGCGTTGACCGCACTGACCGCATTGACCCCCGTTTGCCGTTTGCCCTCGTATGTCGGTCATTCGACAGCCCTTGACGAGCTCTGTCTGGCGGGCTTGCCAGACTTACAATCCACTGAATGGGTTGAGCTGTGTCCAAGGTCAAAGTGCATCCGGAACACAGCCAAATAGCTGTGCACAGCCGGAAAGGAAATCACTGCATGCTGCGCAGTGGCCACAAACCTCCCACCTGGGCCAGGCAGCCCGGCAGGTGGGGTGTGTTTGGGTGAGTGTGGTGTGCTGCATGCTGCATGTGTTGCATGCTGCTGCATCCTGCGGCAGTGTTTGGGGGGTTAGGGTTAAGGGTTTGGGCAATTGCCTAAACCCTTAACTGTTGCAACAGTTACAGTGACAGTAACATCGGCTCTCCAGCAACGACTACCTTCCAGTCCTGATGATGAGGTTTACAGCCGTGTGTGACACACCCACGGGCGGCTTCACTCCTGGCACCACCGCCTAGACCCAAGTCCAGCTCTGGGTTACAGTTTCATGGTTTTATCAGGATGCGACCGCGGCGTGGTCACGACGCTCTCACCTGGGCCAGGTAGCCTGGCAGGTGCTCCATCACGCCCTCGTCGACCGTGTGCAGGTCGAGCACGTTGAACGAGGGGAACGGGTGCGCGCCTGCGCCACGCGTGTCCAGGGTTTCAAGTGTTTTTTGGGGTACAGGGCTCAGCCACCTGCGCTGCGCGGCAGGTGCGGCGTCACGCCCTCATCGACCGTGTGTAGGTCGAGCACGCTGAGCGAGGGCAACGTGTGCGCGCCTGCACCACGCGTGTCCAGGGTTCAGGGCTCCAAGTGTTTTTTGGGTACAAGGCTTGGGCACTCCGGTGGGTGCGCCATCGCGCCCTATCGACCGTGTGCAGGTCGAGCACGTTGAACGAAGGGGACGGGTGCGCGCCTGCACCACGCGTGTGCAGTGTTCAGGGCTCCAAGTATTTTTTGGGTACAGGGCTCAGTTCGCGGCAGGTGCGACAACACGCCCTCGTCGACCGTGTGTGGAACGAGCACGTTGAACAAGCGGAACCGGCGCGCGCCTGCACTACGCGTGTCCAGGGTTCAGGGCTCCAAGTATTTTTTGGGTACAGGGCTGCGCTGCGCGCCAGGTGCGGCGTCACGCCCTCATCGACCGTGTGCAGGTCGAGCACGTTGAACGAGGGGAACGGGTGCGCGCCTGCGCCACGCGTGTCCAGGGTTCCAAGTGTTTTTTGGGTACAGGGCTCAGCCACCTGCGCTGCGCGGCAGGTGCGGCGTCACGCCCTCGTCGACCGTGTGCAGGTCGAGCACGTTGAACGAGGGGAACGGGTGCACGCCTGCACCATGCGTTCAGGGGTCTTGAGTGTCTTTGGATCTTTGGATACAGGGCTTGGGCACTCCAGCGGGTGCTGCGCGGCAGGTGCGACAGTACGCCCTCGTCGACCGTGTGCAGGTCGAGCACGTTGAACGAGGGGAACAACGGGTGCGCGCCTGCACCACGCGTGTCCAGGGTTCAGGGCTTCAAATGTCTTTGGATACAAGGCTCGGCCACTCCGGCGGGTGCTACGCGACAGGTGCGCCGTCACGCCCTGGTCGACCGCGTTCAGGGTTTTGAAAGTTTTGGGCAAGGGTTTGGGAGGTTTGACGGGCCGAGCCACACCGGCGATTGATACACCAGGGTGGTATCAGGGTCAGTGGTCCCTGGGAAGTTACAGTTACATGGCATTCCAGCTAAGACAACACTAGTCCTAGTGCCTCCCTGGGAAGGATTTTAGTAATTAGTTTCTTGCCGGCTCCAGCAACTTTGACCGCTCACACCAGGCACAATACACAGCGGGTTTTCATGCAATGCATGCCGTTGTGCTGCTCTTGGCAAGAGCTTTCCTACGCATCGCTCCACACCCTCACCCACTAAGTGTGGGGTGGTTTTCTGGGAAATGGGAAATCCGGCTCGGAGCGGTATACGGCTCGCAGGGGAATCATTGATCAGGGTGCCAGGCCACGCGCAAGCACAAGCCAAAAACGCCATCACGACTTCAGACGCCAGCATGTAAAGGGCGCCGGCCTCGGGGTGCGTAGGCGTCTATACGAGGGCGTTGGCGGCTCATCGACGTCCAATGGACAGGCAAATACATGGCATTCCCAGCCCACCAGGTCTGTCACACACACGCACACACACACACACACACACACAGATACAGACAATCTCAGCCTTGATATCAGGAAAAAAAACTTACTCTCCAATCCAACTGAGTCAGAAACAGGCCAAAAGTGGCATTCCCAAAACCACTCCAAAAACAGGCCATAACTGGAGTTTCACACCCACATGCACTGGTCACCCTCAAACCATCAGGAATTCGACAATCTGACTGCCACAAGTAACAAGTAACACGGGGTTTCCAGCTAAGCAGGCTACTCTTCTACTAGAGACACCCGCCGATACTCCAGCACACTTAAGTACTAGAGTACCGCCGGCTCCCGGCCGATAGACTACCGCTCCCGCCGGCTAGACTACCCCAAACGGCGGTCTCTGAGAGACATGTCTGGCAAGGAGCACATAGTAGAGGACCTTCCTCAGGGTCACAGTAGTGGCCTTGTGGCCAGTCAAGCCGGTCAGTTGGTGGCTCATCGACGTCCAATGGACTGAGCATGGACAGATGCCCGTACGCGTGTGTGTGCCGCGTGCGTGTGTGTGCGGAGCGTCAGCAGTGCTGCGCGTGTGTGCCGCGTGCGTGTGTGTGTGGAGCGTCACCAGTGCTGCGTGTGTGTGCCGCGTGCGTGTGTGTGCAGAGCGTCAGCAGTGCTGCGTGTGTGTGCCGCGTGCGTGTGTGTGTGGAGCGTCACCAGTGCTAAGTATGCCGTGGCATTTTTAGTGTGGTGACCTGGATGGAAGGTGTCAGGAAGGTGCGCACCTGCAGTGAACGCCCACGGTGCCATCTGCCACCATGTGCCATAGCACATCTAAATAATGAGGAGGGCAAGTCCAGTGCATGGGCAAGTCAAGTGGTCGGGTGTAGCATTCTCGCGTTGCTTGGCTAGGAGTTGCAGTTACAGTTACATCGGCTTTCCAGCGAAGACTACCTTCTAGTCCTAGTACCACCGCCTAGACCCAGTTCTGGCCCTAACAATTACTTGTGAGGGGCGGTAGCCACCAGCCGGCTGCCTGCCAACGTGTAGTCCCAGAGCAAAAAGGAGAGCTATTGTGCGACGCCTCCAAAATAGGTCCAAACTGCTTCCAGGCTACCATGTTGTATATAATAGTTGTGAGGGCCAACAAGTCCCCAACATACAACTAGGGTCCCCTAGCACCCTTTTGCATATTGCTAAATGGGGTGTACTGACCTTAGTAGGGGGAGCCTTGAACCCATCTGGTCCACAGGGGATCTTAGACCCCAACTAGGGGATCCTGAGCCCCTGTGAACAGTGCCCACCTGCAGTGAACGCCCAGGACGCCATCTGCCACCACGTGTCGTCGCCCATGCACACTGCACGCATGCGCGCGGAGGACACGGCCTGTGGCGGGTGTGGTGAACGCAGCAGTAAGTGCCCTTGATCTAATCCTCCTGTGCGGGCGAGCGATGCGATCCAAGCAGTCACTCCAACAAATCAGCACAGCAGCGCAATGAGCCAGTTCCGCTCCTTCATACGAGCGTGAGCTAGTACACACAGATCTGATCTCATGTGTGGGCCTGTGTGCATGCGCGCGGGTGACACGGCCTGGGGTGTGGTGAGGTGAAGGCAGCAGTGGGAGTTAGTGCCCTTGAACTAATGTGCAGGCCTGTGTGCGTGCAGCAGATGGGCCCAAAGAGGGTCCTAGTGTTAGTAAACGGGCCCTTTGCCCGGATCCGTGACAGGAAAACGCCTTGTTTGCATGCATGCCAGGTGTCGGTGTTGGACACTGTTGGCCTTGTGTATTTGTGTGTTCGTGACAGTGCGTGCATGCATCGTCCCACCTGCCCCAAGAGGTTGTCTTCTGTGATGGACGACGCGGAGAAGCTTGAGCCAATGTCAAGGAAGGTCGGCATGCTGCCCTGCGTGTGCATGATGCACCGGCACGCTCAGCTGCGCATGCGATCCGTGTGCGTGTGTGTGTGTGTGTGTGCGTGTGTGTGTGATGGGTGTGTGTGCGTGTGCGTGTGTGTGCATGATGGGTGCGTGCGTCACACACGGTGTGTGTGCGTGTGTGTGGGTAGGGGTGGGGTGGGGCGTGCGGAGAAGTTGGAGCCAATGCCAAGGAAGGTGGGCATGCTGCCCTGCGTGCGCATGATGCACTGGCACGCTCAGCTGCACATGCGATCCGTATGCATGTGTGCGTGCGTGCGTGTGCGTGCACGTGGAGAAGCTGGAGCCAATGTCAAGGAGGGTGGGCATGCTGCCCTGCATGTGCATGATGCACTGGCACGCTCAGCTGCACATGCAATCCGTGTGTGTGTATTTGTATGTGTGTGTGTGTGTGTGCATGATGTGTGTGTCACACACGGTGTGTGTGTGTGTGTGTGGTGGGTGTGTGCATGTGCGTGTGCGTGTGCGTGTGTGTGTGTGTGTGTGTGTGTGTGCGTGTTTGTGATGGGTGTGTGCGCGTGCGTGTGCGTGTGCTTGCACGCAGAGAAACTGGAGCCGATGCCAAGGAAGTTGGTCATGCTCACAATGCACAGCATGCAGGGGGGTACGGTGATGTCAGCTGCATCACCGTGTGTGTGGATGTGTGTGTGTGTTGAGTGTGTCGCACAGACTGTTTGGGCTCATGCTGGGCGCTTGCAGGTGCGGGTTGGCATGGTGGAGCAATGGCATTGTGTGCGTGTATGCGTGCGTGTGTGCCACACCCTGCTATGTGTGTGTGTTTGTGTGCGTGTGTGTGTGTGTTTGTGTGCGTGTGTGTGCGTGTGTGTGTGTGTGTGTGTTGCATGCCCGCCGCCCCAGGCAGCTACCCACCGTCAGCAGCGCTTTGAGCCTGCTCATCGTGATCGTCGGCACGTCCGCCACGAACTTCATCGCGGTGGCCGCGTGGCCCTGCAGGTTGCGGCGCCAGGCCCCGCATGCATGTCATGTGCGCCAGCATGCAAGCAGCATGCTGTATGCAACGCGGCCCCCTCCCCCCCCCCCTTTCCCTCCCCACTCCATGCACTGCCCCTGTGCCTCCCCTCCTCCCGGGCGGCACTCTTTTCCCATGGGCACCCACCGCCTGCTGCAGCAGCTCGACAAGCTGCGGCATCTGGCCCTCGTGCAGCCGGCGTGCGCCCTCCTCGCCCTGCGGCCGCTCCGGCGCAAACATGAAGTCCACGCGCAGCGCGTCCACGATGAGGACCACGGCTCGGTCGAAGTGGGGGTGGTCCACTTGGCTGCACAGGGTGGACCCCATGCCTAGAGCATGCGCCTCCGCATGGCCGCATGGGGAGCCCAGAAGCTCAGGAGGCACGTCCTTCTTGGAGGACACCTGGGGAAGCTCCAGTCGCGCTGACAGGAATCCAGTGGCAAACACCCACACGTCTGCCGCAGAGAGCGCCGAAAGGGCCAGCAGGATGAATAACACGTGCGCGTTTTCATGTTTTTGACCTGGTGTTGCGTTCGTGACAGACCGCAGTGGGGCTGCCATCGCTTCCCCTCTCCTCAACGGAAAGGGCAGCTACGTGTTCCATTAAGGAGGTAGAGGACGTGATTCACTTGGTGCGAAAGTGCATAAGTGTGGGGGTGTAACACAGCCTCAAGCTTGCGCACATCTCGCCGTTGTGTGCACAACGTCCAGACACCCACAGCATCTCAATATGACGTCCATCTTTCGATCGCGGCTGCAGGCGTCGCTGGACACAAACAAGGCGCAGGCGGTTAGCAAGTATTTGCAGCTGGCGACCGTGCGCCCTGATGGGCGGCCCGCCAACAGGACGGTGGTTTTCAGGTGCGGCTAGTGGATGCTGCTGCCATGCATACATGCACCTTGTCTGCGCATGCATGCACGTGTTCACCACACACACGCGCGTGCATGCACTGTGCGTGTGTGTGTGCGCTCAAACCACCCGCACCCAACACCCGCACACGCAGGGGCTTCCTGGGCGACAGCGACGTGCTCACATTTGTGACGGACCAGCGCAGCAGCAAGGTCGCCGAGGTGGCGTCAAACCCCGCTGCTGAGGTGTGCTGGTACTTCCCCACCACCAGGGAGCAGTACAGGATCAGCGGCGACCTGCGTGTCGTCACGTCGAGCGACACGGACGCACGGCTGCAGCAGGTGGGCGTGCAGTACGTGGTTGCAGGTCCCCGCGCTCCCTCTGGTGCCAGGCTGCTGACGACAACGCCCCCCACCCCCACCCTCCTCAACCGCCTCTTACTGGATGCACGCACCCCACAGGCGCGCCGGGCTGCGTGGGCTGCCATGTCCGACACCGGACGCACGCAGTTCACGTGGCCGGAGCCGGGGCGGCCGCGCTTCGATGGCGACGCCGACGCGTTCAAGCTTCCGGCGCCCGGGCCTGCCGAGCCGCCCACCGAGCACTTCTGCCTCGTCACGCTCCAACCGGCGCACGCCGACCTTGTGCAGCTGTTCACCAACGAGAGGGAGGTTCTGGAGCACCGCGGCGGCGCTGCAGGGGGTTGGAGCCCGAGCGGATGGCTGTCGGTCAACCCGTAGCATCAGAGCAGTAGCACCGCCCGTTTGATTTGAACATCCCTGATTCCTTCTTACCTCCGCCTGTTTATTGTGCATCATCACATCTATTGACACCATGTACCACCGTAGCACCATGTCGTTATGTAGGAGCTCCAGGAATTCAGGGGGCACAAAAATCGCTCAGCGCGGGGGCCCACGCGGCCCAGCCGCGATTGATCATAAGAAGATTTGTACAAATTCCAAAAAAAATGGCCCATCAGCGGCGCCTCTGTTGCGGCCGCCGCCACCAACCACCGATCACTTCACGTCCACAAACTCCTCCTCGCTGGCGTCCCCAACGGCGCCTGACCGCCCGGCCTCGTCCTCGGACCCGGACGACGCGTGCGATTGGTCTCGGATGATGGCGAGCTGGCTGCTGAGCCCCCCACGGCCCCGGCTGAAGCTCGAATTGACGACCGTCTGCCCCGCGCGCCACGCCGCCCAGCTCGCGGCGCCGCGCTGCGCGGTCGCCGCCTCGAGCTGCGGCGCAAGCGTGAGGAAACTGCCGCTGCTCACGCTGCCCAGCAGCCCGCCGCGCCCGCTGCCGCGCCGCACTGTGCGGTCTGATGGGGACAGCCCCTCCTCGTCCACGCGCGCGGCGCTGCCGCCGCTGCTGTTGCCGCCGCCGCCACCACCGAGCAGGTCGAGCCGCGGCCGCGCGGCGCCCGCGACCGGCGCGCTGCCGTGCGACGCGACCCAGTGCGCAAACGAGTCCGACGTGGCCGGCGGGTGCGCGGCCGCGGGCAGGCTCGACGGCTCGCCGCTGGGGCTGCTGCGACCGGCGCTGGGGCCGCCGCTCTCACCGAGCACGGGGACGGGACGGGAGCGCAGCCGCGTCACGCGGCCGCTCTCACCGTCACCGCTGTCCCCTCCTCCCCGCCCGCTCCCCTCGTCCCCGAGCGACAGCGACGGCTCGCGCTGCACGCTCGTCTTGCCGCCGAGGCCCAGCGCGGCGCGGATCCCCGTGTCGGTCCCGTGCACGCGCCGCTCGCAGTTGAGCGACCCGAGCGCAGGCACCGTCGCGGAGCGCTTCATCGCCGCGGCCGCGCGCGACGACGAAGGCTGCGCCAGCGGCGGCGGCGGCCCGGGCGCAGCGGCGGGCGCGGTCGCGGGGTCGGTCGCGGCGCGCGCGCCCGCCGCGCCCCTCCTGCCGGCAACCCCGCTCCCCGTGTGCTGGCGGCTGTTCTTGGGCAGGCGCACGCCTTCGCCGGTGTGCGGGCGCGGCGCGTGGTGCGGCGCGTGCGCTGCAGCAGCGGCCTGCGAGTGGAGCGCGCTTCCCGTGCTCGCGCTTCGCGCGGCGCCCGCGGGAAGGCTCCCCGCGCTCTGCGAGCCCGCGGCCCCCGACCCTCCGCCGCGTTCCGTGTCTGGCAGGCTCCCGAATGACATCGACTGCGTGAGGCGCCGCGCGGCCTGCGCGGACGTGGGAGGGGGGGAAGGCAAGCGCATGCGGCGATGTGCGTGTGTGCGTTTCTACACCGAGTGTGTGCAGTGTGTGTGAGCGTGAGGACGCGCGCATAGCGTGCGTTCGCGTGTGCGTTTGCGTGGGCGTGCCCCCCCCCCCCCCACACACCACACACACACACCCACGCACTCACCGCACGCATGAGGTCTGTGTTGCTCGGCATGTGATGGATCGATCCCGTGCCGACGCCCGAGTTGCCGAACACAAAGTCGAGCACGTTAAGGTACTTGGCGCGGAACACGTCGCGGTGGGCGCCCCGGTCCCCGCTGTAGCTGTTCATGATTGAGGCGCAGCCCTTTGTGCGTGTGTGGGCGTGTGTGCATGTGCGTGTGTGTGTGCGTGCGTGTGCGTGCGTGTGTGTGAGCACGGAAAACGTCGCGGTGGGCGCCCCGGTCCCCGCTGTAGCTGTTCATGATGGAGGCGCAGCCCTGTGTGTGTGGTGTGTGTGTGTGTGGGGGCAAGTGCGTGTGTGTGTGTGTGTGTGTGCGTGCGTATGTGCGTGCACGCGTGTGCGTGTGTGAGCGCGAAACACGTCGCGGTGGGCGCCCCGGTCCCCGCTGTAGCTGTTCATGATCGAAGCGCAGCCCTGTGTGTGTGGTGTGTGTGTGTGGTGGTGGGGGGGGGGGCATGTGCGTGTGTGTGTGTGCGTGCGTGTGCGTGTGCGTGTGTGTGAGCACGGAACACGTCGCGGTGGGCGCCCCAGTCCCCGCTGTGGCTGTTCATGCAGCCCAATGCATATGTGCATGTGTGTGTGTGTGTGTGTGCCCCCTCTGCTGCTGCCCCTGCAACACGCAACACTCACGATCGAGAACATCACAGCGTCCAGGCGCGGCGGCAAGTGCGGGCGCACGCTGTCAAGCGCGCCCCACTCTGCCAGGCAGCGGAAGAAGGACTCGAGCGCCTGTTTAGTGTGTGTGTGTGGGGGGGGGGAGTGTGTGAACGAAGGAGAGAATGAGAATAAGACGGGAGAGAGTGAGAAGGAGAGAGAGTGGAGAGAGGCAGAAAGAGAGAGAGACACTTTGATGGGGAGCGGAAGGACTCTGGCGCCTGGTAGTTTGTGTGTGCGTGTGTGCGAGAGAGAGAGAAAGAGAGAGAGAGAAAGAGAGAAAGAGAGAAAGGGAGAAAGAGAGAGAGAGAAACAGAGAAAGAGAGACGTACGTGTTCATGCGCACGTGTGCGTGCATGCGTGTGTGTGCGTGTACATCATGCGCGTGCGTGTCCGTACCCTCGACGCGCAGTACGGCGCGAGCTCCATGCGCCGCGACTTTTTTCCCGGCACGTGTGCACGTGCGTGCGCGCAAGTGCGCGTGTGTGTGTGTATGCCACGGAAACACCCCTGTTCGTACCCTTGACGCGCAGTACAGCGTGAGCTCCATGCGCAGCGACTTCTTATCGGCACGTGCGAACGCACTTGCAAGCATGTGCATGTGCACGTGTGTGTGTGTGCGTGTGCGTGTGTGAGAGAGCATGCGTGGCCGTACACGCAACGCGCAGTACAGCGCGAGCTCCATGCACAGCGACTTCTTATCGGCACATGCGCATGCACATGCATGCATGTGCGCGTGTGTGTGCAAGCGTGTGCGTGTGTGCACGTGTGCGTGTGTGCATGTGTGTGAGCATGTGTGTCCGTACCTGGGACGAGCAGTACAGCGCGAGCTGCATGCGCCGCGTCTTCTTATCGGCACGTGCGCAAGCACTCGCATGCGTGTGCACGTGTGTGTGTGTGTGTGCGTGTGTGTGAGCATGCGTGGCTGTACCCGCGACGCGCAGTACAGCGCCAGCTCCATGCGTCGCGACTTCTTCTCGGCGAGCGTCGCGAGTCCGCCGGCCCACACGGTTGCGGCGAGGATTGGGCCGGTGGAGGTGCCTGGTGGGCCAGGGTCAGGGTCAGGGTCGGTGTGTGAGTGTGTGTGTGTGTGCCTATCACTCTTTCTCTGTTGTGTGTGTATGTGTGTGTGTTTGTGTGTGTGTGTGTCCGCCGGCCCACACGGTGGAGGCAAGGATTGGGCCGGTGGAGGTGCCTGAGGGTTCAGGGTTAGAGTCAGGGTCTATCTGTGTGTGTGTGTGTGTGACTCTCTCTCTGTAAGTGTGCGTGAGCGTGTGTGTCACGGCCCACACGGTTGCGGCGAGGATTGGGCCGGTGGAGGTGCCTGAGGTTTCAGGTTCAGGGTCAGGGTCAGCGTGTGTGTTTGTTCGTGTGTCTGACTCTCTCTCTCTCTTTCTCTCTGTGAGTGTGCGTGAGCGTGTGTGTGGTCGCCTGCCCACACGGTTGCAGCGAGGATTGGGCCGGTGGAGGTTCCTGGCAGACGGTGTGTGTGCGTGCATGACAGAGCGCTTACCAGCAGTCCTCAGTCCCGCGCACGCGCCGCCAAACGCGAGCGCGATGTAGAGAAAGTGTGTGTGTGTGTGTGTGCACGCATGCGTGTGTGTTTGTGTGTGTGCACGCGTGCATGCGTGTGTGTCTGTGTGCGTGTGTGTGTGTGTTTGCGTGGCAGCGCTCACCCGTGGTCCTGAAGCCCGCGCACGCGCCGCCAAACGCGAGCGCGATGTAGAGCGTGAGGAAGAGCGACGAGCGCGCGATGCCGGCTGCGACCTGTGTGCGTGTGTGGTGTTGGTGTGTGTGTATGTGTGTGTGTGTGTGTGTGTGTGTGTGTGTGTGTGTGTGTGTTAGTGGTTGACGATATTGTAGAGGGCAGCAGTGTGGAGTGGAAGCGCAGGGCAATGTAGAGCGTGAGGAAGAGCGACGATCGCGCGGTGCCGGCTTGTGACCTGTGTGTGCAATGGCAGCCGTGATGGGCAATGATGGGGAGCAGCAGCCAAGAAGCAGAGCAGGGAGTGAGAGCGCAGGGGGCGATGTAGAGGGGTGTGTGGTGGTGGTCAGTGGTGGCTGGCATTCCTTCTATGGAGGGGCAGCAGTATGGGGAGAAAGCATAGGTGAAGGGCATGAGGAAGAGCGACGAGCGCACGATGCCGGTTGCGACCTGTGTGTGCGGTGGTGGTGGTGGCGGTTGATGCTTGTAGTACCGAGAGCAGCAGCAGGGAGTGAAAGTGCTTGCCAAGCACGCGCGCACACATGCGCACAGGACAACGCAGCCTAGAGAATGTAAGGAAGAGCGGCAACCTGTGTGTGCGGTGGTGGTGGTGGTGCTTGATGCTAGTAGTACCGAGAGCCGCAGCAGGGAGTGAAAGTGCGCGCGAGCTACCATGCACGCACGCACGCGCACAGGACAGCCCAGCCTAGAGACTGTCAGGACGAGCGACGCGGTGCCCCGTCGGTGAGCTGTGTGTGCAATGGTGCAGCTGGTCTCCGCCACCGAAGCATGAGCCAGAGTGGCGAAAAAGCGGCCTAAATCAGATTTTCAAAATTTGGGCGTGGTGCTCGGGGCCGTGAGGGAGCGCTGTTGACGTTATTCGTTTGCCGATGTGCACGTCCAGAGGTCCCCACCAGTGGTCCCTGGGAAGGATTTTAGTTATTAGTTGTTTGCCGGCTCCAGCAACGTTGACCGCTCATACCAGGCACAATACACAGCGGGTATTCATGCAACGCATGCCGTTGGGCTGCTCTCGGCACGAGCTTTCCAACGCACCGCTCCACGCCCTCTCCCACTTAGTGTGTGGTGGTTGTCTGGGAAATGGGGAATCCGGCTCGGAGCGGTATACGGCTCGCAGGGGAACCACTGGTCCAGAGGTCCCCCCCCCCCCCGACGAACCTCTCCGGGGGAGACTGTGCGTTTGGAGAGACGGCGAGACGCGGGGCGAAGCGGCTTGGAACATGGTATTTTTTGGGTGACCGCCACCATGGTCCTGGTGCACTCGCTTGTCTCACGACCAACCTTGGGCAGCAGCACCGCAGGCTGCTTGATGAAGCGCTGCCGGTGCACCCATGCACGGCACAGAGCAGGCACGAGGCACACAGGAATGTACACGTAGAACATACACGCGCGTGAGCGAAAACACAACATACAAACGCTGTTGCCTCTCTCTGTCTCTCACTACCGACCTTCGGCAATAGCACCGCAGGCTGCTTGATCAGGCGCTGCCGGTGCACCAGCAGGGCAGGCACACCCAGAGATGAACACGCAGAGTGTACACGCGCACGAGCGAAAACACACACAAAAAGGTGGTGCGCTCTCTCTCGTCTACCGCACTACCAACCTTGGGCAGCAGCACCGCAGGCTGCTTGATGAGGCGCTGCCGGTGTACCAGCAGGGCCGGAACGAGGTAAACTGGGATGTACACTCCGAGCGCGCGCACATACGACGCCGGGAGGCGCGACACGGTGTGGGCTGCAAGGGGCAAAGGGGCGAAGAGTCTTTAAAGGGGCTTGCATGCTTGTGGTTTTTACGCTGAGCGGCGAACGTACGACGCCGGGAGGCGCGACACGGTGTGGCCTGCAAAAGGCAAAGGGGCGAAGAGTTCTAGGGCTTACATCTCCCCCCCCATGTTTTTGGGTTTTACGTCGAGCGGCGAACGTGCGAGGCCGGAGGGCGCGACACGGTGTGGCCTGCAAGGAGCAAAACATCAAAGTCGGATTTTAAAGCTCGGGTTTTGAGTTTTGTTGGGTCAGCGCCACGCATCACACACTTGTCCACACTTGTCCACACTTGTCCACACTTGTCCACACTTGACACTTATCTGTCATTGTTTTAGTTTGTTAAGGTCAGTCACAGAGTCCAATCCAATCCCAAACTACAACCAAATCCAAACCCGAGGCATTCGACAGCGAAGCAAGCAAAGAGGCAAGAAGAATGGGGGGATGCTCACCTACGCAGCTCTGCGCGGGGTGGTAGACCTCGCAGGGAATTTTGGACATGCGGCCCGCGTGTGGCGCACTGTGCACAGTCCATTTCAATCAAACATAAAACCCAGTCCAAATCCAAACCCGAGGCATTCGACAGCGAAGCAAGCAAAGAGGCAAGAAGAATGGGGGGACGCTCACCTAAGCAGCTCTGCCCAGGGTGGTAGACCTCGCAGGGAATTTTGGACATGCGGCCCGCGTGTGGCGCACTGTGCACAGTCCATTTCAATCAAACATAAAACCCAGTCCAAATCCAAACCCGAGGCATTCGACAGCGAAGCAAGCAAAGAGGCAAGAAGAATGGGGGGACGCTCACCTAAGCAGCTCTGCCCAGGGTGGTAGACCTCGCAGGGGATTTTGGACATGCGGCCCGCGTGTGGCGCACTGTGCACAGTCCATTTCAATCAAACATAAAACCCAGTCCAAATCCAAACCCGAGGCATTCGACAGTTAAGCAAGCAACGAGGCCCGAAGAGGCAAGCCCTCACCTACACAGCTCTGCCCAGGGTGGTAGAACTCGCAGGGGATTTTTGACACGAGGTCCGCGTGTGGTGTGCCGCGCAGCAGGTTGAGTGGCGCCGGCGTCTCACCCTTCCAGTTGCGCAGCGCCTGCTCTTGGACGCCCTGTAGGGTGCGTGTGCGTGTGTGCGTGCGTGTGTGTGTGTGTGTGTGTGCCACGCAGCAGGTTGAGTGGCGCCGGCGCCTCGCCATTCCAGTTGCGCAGCGCCTGCTCTTGGACGCCCTGCAGGGTGTGTGTGTGTGTGTGTGTGTGTGTGCCACGCATCAGATTGAGTGGCGCCAGCGCCTCGCCCTTCCAGTTGCGCAGCGCCTGCTCTTGGACGCCCTGTAGGGTGCGTGTGCGTGTGTGCGTGTGTGTGTGTGTGTGTGTGCCACGCAGCAGGTTGAGTGGCGCCGGCGCCTCGCCATTCCAGTTGCGCAGCGCCTGCTCTTGGACGCGCTGCATGGTGTGTGCGTGCGTGCACGCGTGTGTGTGTGTGTGCCACGCAGCAGGTTGAGTGACGCCTCGCCCTTCCAGTTACGCAGGGCCCGCTCTTGGACGCCTGGAGGATGTATGCACGCGCGCGCGTGTGTGTGTGTGTGCGTGTGTGTGTGTGTTTGCGCGCATGCATGTGTTTGTGTGTGTGTGTTAGTGTGTGTTAGTGTGTTAGTGTGTGCGCGTGTGTGCGTGTGTGTGTTTGCACGTGTGTGTGTGTGTGTTTGGGTGGGTGCGGTCGATTGCACGGTCCGTCGGACGCCTTTGATGGCGTATTAGACCCGTGCATGTGCGTGTGTGTGTGCGCGCGTGTTTGTGCGAGTGTGCATGTGTGTGTGAGAGTATGTGTGTGTCTGCTACTACTGGATGCCCAGCACGGTGGGAGGGTGCG